>CM046846.1:4870613-4963113 GCA_025618425.1 Heliocidaris tuberculata
TAGGTACTAGGTAATGCGCAATACGCATCACCTCAGCACACACGCACTGATTCCATTGCGAAAGAAAGAAATTTATATGTTCCCTTAAAAAGGAAATGGATAGTGTGTTTTTCTCACGACAGCGACTGGCATTTTAATTTAGAAGAAAATATGACAGGGGCAAAAATCTTAATCAGAAATGAGATGGTGTGTTTATGAACTCCTTCGCCATTCCAGATGAAAGAAATAAAATATGTTCAATCCAAACGGAGTTCATCTAACATCTGCTCCATCGCAAAATAATCTTAAAAGGGTGAAAATGAGAGATTGTCATCCCAAATGATCATCTGGTAAAGCAAGAGGTCCCTGGTACATGAATTCTTTCCCACGCCTCCATATAGCCACCTCTTACATTGTCCAGAAGACTTTAACACGGAGCTCCTTTAATTATTAATCAAGACTCTGAATACTTATCCAGAATGGTTTCTTTGTGTGTGTGTGTGTGTGTGTGGGTGTGTGCGTGTGTGGGTGTGTGTGTGTGGGTGTGTGTAGAAATTTATTGTTATTTTGCGTCTTCATGGGTTTTTGTACACTAAAATAGAAATAAAGGAAATGATTATCAAAACTGATGAGAAACCCGTAAAATCCATCCTTTCCAAACTGACCGATATTAATAACAATAATAATATAGCTTGGAATGGTTTGTGTGTTAGTTTGGAGGAATATTATAGAAGAAATGTCCCCTGAAAAAGAGTGCTTTTTAAATGCCCTCATCATGATCATATTCGAAATACGACGAGAAATATTGTTTGGACCAAACATTTATGCCACACATATGTGTAGTCCCATATACCCATTTCTGTGCAGTGCATGTGACTTGCAGCAAGTCTAAGTCAATTTCTCATTAAAGGGACCGAAAAGTCGCCAATCGTGGTGTTTTGGAGCTTGGCCCGGCTCGGGTAATATTCAGGAATCTCCGCACATCTTCGGTAAACGAGCACGCAATTACAGTGATACGCATTCGACCGAAGAAAGACGAACTGAACAACCCAACTGACAAACTACCCCACCCTCGACGGCAATTTTGTTCGCTGCTCCAAGACTGTTGTTATGCACGGCCTTGCAATAGGGGCAAGCGAATGAAATTGAACGTACATGGATATCGAGCGGTGGCTCCCTTTAATTTGAAGACTCCAAAACCTCAAATTATACACCAGTTCGTATGTACTAAATAACCAACCTTTTCCATTTGCTTCCAGACAGCATTTTGTCACAATTTGAACGCTTGGCCAGAACTCAACTTCATATCTTTTAAGCACTTTTACAATGCTTTAATTTTATGCAAGAAGTAACATTTTAAATTGAAAACGATATAGAGACTCGAATATAGATTATTTATTTTGGTATTTTAAAATATTTTTTCATCTCAGATAAAATAGTATAATCTGATATTCAATTTCTCATAATATCGTTCAGAAATTTGTGTCTACTTTATATACTCCTTAACCAGGAGCAGCAGTATACTGTGTAACAGCAACAATACGTGAACAATTCCAACCCTATCTGTTCTCTCTTAATTTCCAAGACCCAAACCATTGACAAAACAAGCCCTAAGGAATTGTTTTGTCAGGTGCTCAAAACTCTCTTGGACTTAAAATAAGTCTTAAAAATTAAGAGAGTTCCTGAGATGAAACCATGTTCTTTTTGTTTTCAGGTTTTCACAAATTGATGATGTCACGAAAGTACCAATTTTATCGTTCTTTTCTTGTTTCTTTCCTTCTAGCACGTCATTTTTTTTTCTCTCTAATTACTATGCCAAAACCTTTCTCGGTTTGTTATCTTGCTTCACATAATGCGTCAGGAGTGAACTTCTTTCAAAAAGTTCACTTCTTTAAAGTTTTTATTTTGGTATTGGTATTCACTAGAGACATCACACATCCGCTGCGAGCCCAGATGAAATTCGATATCAAGATGCTCGAATAAACTGAACCCCTTCTCTAGATATTTGCTCTCAGCTTTAAGCAGACATCGATCTGTCGAGACAACACACATCACTGTTTTCATTGCATAATCGTTTCTTTACTTTCCCCTCGTGCAAAAGAGATCTCTCGACTTTAACCCAGATCATTTATGGCATGTGGCCTGAAATACTTAATTCGTCTTCAGGATACAGGAATTCATGGAAATACTTTGGACTTGGTTTCAATAACTATCAAGAATTAGTTTTTACCCCCTTACATTTTTGATAAAACAACGCCTCGGGTCTTCGTATAATACAAAATGATGTTCCATTGTCACTGGAAGGGAGGTCGCTCTTGACAATGGCTTACATTATGAGTAACATCTATTATGTACTCATATTACGGTCAGACAGTCTGTTCACATGGCCATTACATTTCAGTCGGTAATCATGAATCCATGCTCCTCAAGGTATATTCATACAGAGAAGACGTTACTCAAAGAGCAGGGGGGGGGGGGGGGGCTATTGCCTTCTCATTTAAAACAAAACAAAACAAAAAAACATGTATTTAAAAAAAATGCCCCTCATATTCTTATCTTTTCCTTTTCTTTTCTTTTAGATTGCCAAAGATTTTTGACACAAGACGTTTCCAAAATGTGAAAACGTTTTACTATTTTAATTCTTTAATAATTATTTTTCGATACCTTATAGTTTTTTGAGACCTCTTTTTAGATAGTGTCTTTAATGATGATGATGATAATAATAATGATAATAATCATTATCATCATGAAAATAATAACAATAATAATAATAATAATAATAATAATAATAATAATGATAATAATAATAATAATAATAATAATAATAATAATAATAATAATAATAATAATAATAATAATAATAATAATAATAATAATAATAATGATAATAATAATAATAACAACATTGATAGCAATAATAATAATGAACCGACTTTATATGGCTGTTATAACGGAAACATCTCAAATCATTTTACACTCATTATACACCAGCGCGCTGAAAGAGCTCCTGTCCAAAGACGATTTCAGGAATTTGACCCAGTCGGAACGGTCCCGTCCAACCATGTCTGCCATCTAGTGGCTCTTGAGGTCGTTGATGACATGGATTTTGTAGGGAAAGGTCAAGTGGCCTTGCTCCTCTAGGCGCTCTTGTTCTAGTCATGGCGATGAAGAATGCTTGAATAAAGTCATGCTCAAGACCTCTTTGAGAGGGTGGGTGGCGGAGGGGTGTGGATATTGAAACACGATTATTGGAGACGGTTCCAGACAGGGAGAGGGGGGGGGGGGCGGTGAAGGAAGACAAAAGCAGACAATTGAGACAGGATGGCTTTGGGACATGAGGAAAAGAGATAGGCTAATCTACTCTTCTTTATCTACCTTCATCTTTATTTTATTATTTTTTTTTTTACCAATTTCTGTCACTCTCTCTTCATTCCAGGTTTCTCCCTAGTAATTACGTTGTAATAAGAACTTATTCTGTCAGGTCACGAGTTATCTCAAGAAGATGTGGAAATACCGCTTGAGGTAACAGTTGTTCTACTGTGTAGAGGGAATCTCTCGCTCTCCCTCGCTCTCTCTTTCTCTCTCTCATGTAACATTTTTTCATTCCCTCAATTTTCCCTCATTTCCCCATTTCTTCTCTCTCTGTGGAGTGAAAGAGTTACGCACAAGTTGAGAAACACACATGCAGAGAGAAAAGCTGACAAGAAATTGAGAAAAAGCCAGAAAGGGCGAGAGGGGTGAAGAAAAATAAAGCAAGAGAGAGAGATTTTTAAAGAGGAGAAATAAATAGAAAATGAGAGAGAGAGAGAGACAGACAGACAGACAGAGAGGGGGAAGGGAGAGAGAGAGAGAGAGAGAGAGAGAGAGAGAGGGACGGGGGGGGGGGAGGGGGAGAGGGAGAGAGAGAGAGAGGGGGGGGGGGGGGGAGAAGTGAAGGGGAAGAGAGCATTTGTAGCACAAGAGTATTGCAGACCGCATTACAATAAGCCTTCTGTAAGCTTTTAATGTTTTCTGAGACTCCCTTACGGGGTGACGAACGATAGATGGGTACTCGTAAAAAGAGAATCTTTTAATGGAATTGATAATCACATGATGGGAAGGACCCTACCGGGTTTGAATGCAACCGGCTTAACGCTGACACAAAGAGCCGAAGGGTTACATCCGAGAAAGGGACATTTTACAATCAAGAAAAGAAAATATATATATACCTTTGTACCGCTAAAGATATTCTATTCAAGGTAGGCTGGTAAAATTAGCTGTTTCCCGATCTACTCACGATCTTAAAAGGAAGCGAATTGCAGTTTAATGCATGAGGGAGAGCGGGGATTTTTCATTGAATGAAGCACAAAAGTTGCCTGAAGGGAAATGAGAAAAGAATATTTTAAATGAGCTCCATGGTCTACCAATATTCGCAAAAAGACGAAAGAAGCGAGAGAGAGAGAGAGAGAGAGAGAGAGAGAGAGAGAGAGAATTTACATCCTACTAAAAGGGGACCATGTATATCGTGAACTAGAAATTACAATCAAATGATAAGAATGGCATGCATCGGATGGCGTACATTGGATGGTTACTTAAAGGAGACTGAAATCTAATGTTTACATATACGGTGTGATTAAAGATTGATTGATTCCAGTTGGCTGGACCTGTAAACATGAATGACTTCTGATAATATGTAGCTTTACATTTTGGTAAACTTAACATCATTTTATTTGTGTTTCTTGTAGTGCGTGGAGCAGTCTTATATAAACGCATTTGTGCATCATACAGCATGATGCTCTAAAGAATATATGATTTAGTTGTTGCCATAAAAGTTTAGTAAAGACCTCTTCAGATGGAACCTGCCAAGAACTTTGGGATTTCATATATGCAGCTTGTTTATATAACCTATTTCAACATTCGGATCGACCGGTCCTAACATTGCAGCAGTACTGGAGATACGGCATTACATAGCCCCGATACAATGTATTTTTTGTGCCTTGTTGAAACAATATTTTATTCGACGAATAATATCTAGCTTCTGTAAATGAGTCAAAATGCAAAAGACACTATGTACTAATCATTTCGGTATTCGGTATTCTATCACCTGGAGGACGCTTTAAAACCCCTAATTTTATACTGAAAATGATATGTATTACGTTAAAAACAATTCCCCGCCTCCGCATAAAAGAGAGGGAAAAGAAAAATCAAAGAATAGAAGTTAGAAGTTGACTTTTAAAACAATCCATAGTCTGTGCAAGAATACGTCCTAAACCATTAAAAGCTTATAAATGCTAAATGGGGATTTCTTTTCGAATCAATCGTTATCGAGTTCTTGCAAGTAGTTTGAAATGATTCCCGCCAAGTTTGTTGTTGTTTTAGGAAGGCTTACCAAGTAATCAGCAGAGAGGTTTTCATAATTCCGAGAGATAGCAAGATTACTTTAGCAAATTTTGAATTATTCATGGGTTTCTTATTATGCAAGAACGGTGATTCTGATAAATTTCCCTCGAGCTAAACTCATCAAGTAATCCATAGAAATGGATATCCTAGTTGAGATGAAATTGCGATTCTTATCAAAGAAAGTATTGAATTATTTAGTTTACCGGGGAATCAAGTTCATGAACTTTAATGACCGTCGGGCTTATCAGTTGCGATTTGGGGATAACATCTTCACAATCCGATGAAGTCTTAAACTGAACAAAAACTCAACGATAATTGTGAATGCTTCTGGCAATTTGGATTTAAACAAAAGAGCATTCAAAAGAGTCCCGGTATATTCTGCTCGACCTTATCATGGATGTATGTAGGCTAAAAAGAGTAATAAGATAAGAGCGAAGCATGTACTGGACAGGTTGTTTTCTTGCCTTGTACAATGATGTTAAGATGTTCAAATACTATTTCTTTTTTTTTAAATCTCTAGCAAGGTAATCTTTATCCTGAAGGTTATCCTCAATGACGTTATTACAGAGACCGGTTCTACTTGACAAATTCAATGCCCCACACTCAGTGGCATACCCAGGATTTTTTGAAGGGGGTGTCTTTTTACTCCAAAAATTCTCTGTCAAGCAAAAAAAAAAAAAGGTTATCAGCATTTTGGCGTCAATAATAAGCTTTTGCTTCATTTCTAAAGGGGGTTATTTGAACACCTAGAACACCTAGAACACCTAAAACACCCCCTTTTGCCAAAGAGGGGGGGGGGGGGTGTTTGAACACCCAAAACACCCCCCTCGGTAAGCGCATGCCCACACTAGATCAAAGTACTCTCAAGAAATGCTACTGTCAACGTCTTTCCCAGTCATGACAGAATTTTACACTAGCATTACGCACGGTAGTAGAGAGTTATCAATGCATTAATCATGTTAATAAGACCTTGAAATCATTCTCCCGTAGCAATAAAAATGCAAAAATTGCGTTTGACATCGGTGCACAATAACACTGTTACCATACTACCGATCTGATCGATCTTTCCTGGTGACCGCTTTCAAAGTATATTCATTAATGATGGAAGTAATTAGCAATGACACGCACTAGGAACTAATCTACCAACCTCCCAATTCTGTAATGAATACTTTTCATCGGAGAAAAGCAATGGAGAAGGCTAGTCATTCACTTTGAATGTGTACTTCTCTATCGCAGAAATGACAACTATTGTAATCACTTGACGATACCAAATGCATTAAAGGTGGTTCAATAGATTATTTATTCTGACAGCATATTTGATTAAAGATTTCTTTGATTCTATACGGGAACCACTTTAAACGAATGAACTTGCTATACTTCTTCTAGGATAAGTTAAATAATGCGCTTTTATGGACCATACTCTCAACAAGATTCCATGCGCCAAGACGTCAGAGAAGAAAGGGAAAGGAAACATATAACCAGGAACTAATTTGTCAAACAGCTTGTTCTTTTAAAAGATTTTCTTAAGCATCATGTCAAAAGAACGAGATTACACCCACGGTGTCAAATCTAATTGAACGCCAGCATGCCGCCACAGAAAAGACTCGCCGCCCCTAGATATGCTAATTATAGCATCCATCGTGTTGCCGTGAGAGAAAAATTAGAATCTAGATTGATGAAACCCGTGTTGGCAACACTTTATCATAGATTAAAAAGGTCCATGAATGGTATGAGCGTACGCCTGATTTGTTACATTTCTTTAATGGCTTTTCACTCGATGTGGCACTGACAGATGAGGGGGAGGGGCGGCATAAATTGCCCGCCCCTTTAAAACCGAAATTAGCATACACCATCCCGAAAATGTGCCCCCTCCCAACCATTGTCGAATTTTCGACCCCAAGTCATGTTAAATACGTGAAAACTTTTTATTTTATTTTTCTTTTGCTTTTCAGATATTTTTCGGAATTGTAATCCCCTCCCTTTTATAAAATCCTGGATCCGCGCCTTGCAATGTCGCATACTCTATTTGAATTTGGGACTGTGAGGTTGATCTGAAGTTACTAGGGCTTTGGGAGGCAAATCTGCAGAATGCGTCATTTCAACAATGATTAATAATGTTGAGTGGATATTATACATGTTTTTATACATTTTTTTAAAGGGAAATGATAACAGAACGTAATGCAAATTCCATAGATAAGATATACCCCTTTTCAATATTTTTCTGAAAGTAGTTCATTTTAACTGGGGTCAATTTGGTTTTAAACGACTGCTTGTACCTGATATTCATAACAATTTGCAAAACAGTATATAAGCATTTCATTTATACTTTAATGGAAATCTAATTTTGTCTCCCTTATTAGAGCAAAATAATCAAATCCGCCCTAATAATCGAACCATCCATTCCGCTCCTACCAACGTTTGCTAAACGTACAGATCATATAAGAACTGTTTTTTTATTAAATAAAAGATGGTCATAGCCACTAGCATAGGGCTAAATAGCGATTCACGATATACCAGGCATGCACAATTATGAAAATTCGTTGGCCAAATAAATGCTCATACACATCCTCAGTATCACCAACTTTGCGTTTATGCTTGTGTGGATAAGGGCACTTTGAGTACAATGTATGGGGGCGACAAACATCCATTTTGCCTTCCCATTTATAACATAATTATAAAGAGCGCTTTCGACGATCCCCTCCCCGCTTAAAGCACACATTTGTAAACTTCAGGAGCTTACAGTTTCATGTGAATTTTAGATAGGCCAGGCCTTGTAACTTTGATAGAAACGAGTAACTTCATATCTAACCCTGACAACTACACTGAATATAAGAAATGGAGGTGGAGTTTCAATTTTCAAGCTACAGAGAAAATTATTTTAGTTCAACTCTGACAAATTCATTTTCCCTTTAGAAGCTCTCAGCTAAAATACAATAGGCCTATCCAGGGGTGGATTCAGGATCTTGTAAAAGAGGGGACACAGTGCCGTAATAGTACACAATAAAGGGGGCAAATTTTTGTTGATTGTGTACTTAAGGTATGCCAGTGGGGTTTCAAAAGGGGGGGGGGGCGGGCCGGTTTTCCCCCTATGTAGATCCGCCTATCGATCAAAGTTTATAATGAGTTAAAACTCTCTCATTTTTTTTTCTATTTTCGTTTTCATGAGTGTTTTTAACACTAAATTGTGAAATAGTGTAAAGGGAAGGACATTAGATGAAAAGAGGAAGAGAGAGAGAGAGAAGACGAAGCTCAGAAAATACGAACTTCGATATAATATGAATTATTCTAAAGCATCACAAATAATATATCAGTTCAAATAAATTGCATTTAAAAAATACGTTGAAATGATCCGTGCACCTGCTTTCCTTCCTTTTCTGAATAGAGGTTAATTGGTTCCCTCAAATATTATTGACATCCTCATATTACACTCTCCAGAGTAAAATTGATCTAGAATCCGACATTTGATACCCGCCATCATTTATCAACAAGCTCAGCGAACGTTTCCTATTAAACAGTCGGATAGTAAAGCTTGATGGATAATAGCAGAGGGATATGCCTTCACCCACCCCTCCCCCATCGCTCCACCCCCATAAGACAAACGACTTTAGATCTTGTAATACCGTTTATGATTACAAGCGATTTTTAAACTTGTATCGGTGTGATGTCTTAAATTGCTATCGCTACAATTGATTTAACATGCATATAATTATGTACGGTTTGCCTTAGAATGTCAAATTCTTTGATAAAAGGACTCACATCATCTTTTCAAGCAACAAGTTGAGGACATTCTTCAAAAGGGCATTTTCTTGAGGAAAAACAAAATAACCTTTGTAGTGGAACATAAGCACATATAATTTTGATGAATGTGTTAGGAGATAATATGGGTACAATGGACACATCCGACAAAGTTTTAATGGCCTAATTTTCACCTGGGGGCATTTGATACTGTGAGAAGGGGTATCTTATACATTTTGTAAATCCGAATGGAAGATTATGAGGGCTACTCCTCACACGTACACACAAATATCTGCATGGTCATAAATACTCAAAACTTCTTCTGTCAATTTTCAACGGGAAATTTGCCCGTAAAAATCACATTTCTAGGCTGAAAGAATAAGAATGTTGAGAAAAGCCGAGCTTAAAGTCAACATTAATCGCAGGCTCTCTTTAGAACTTTCCGTGATTGCCGACTAATTTTCCCCTGAAGACCGGAACGTTTTTATACACCATCTTTTATTCACCTTGTATAGAATGACATACCCGATTCCAATCACATCCTCACTGAGTATCAACGCGGTATCGATTTCAGCCCGTGAGTAGAGAGCAAATAACCACTAACCGTTCCAACATTGACTAGCAAGTGTATCACCCCTCACGTCCCATCACCCCCCCCCCCCCTTCTCCGGAAGTGGATAGATTTGCTCAGATTGTTTGTCATCTCTTTCCAGAAGTGATGGATAATATATGGATATAAATATATTATACATAGAAGCGCCACGTTCCTTGATGAATTGGTGTGGATTTCGATAAACGAGAGTTTTCTGAGTTTTTTTGCCGTTTAGATATTTTAAGAGAAAACATTATAGTATTATACTTAGATTGAGAAGAAGAGGGAGGGGAAGAAGGAGGAGGAGACGAAAGAAGAGGAAGTAGAAGAAGAAAAGGAAAAAAAGAAGAAGAAGAAGAAGAAGAAGAAGAAGAAGAAGAAGAAGAAGAAGAAGAAGAAGAAGAAGAAGAAGAAGAATAAAGTGAAAAAAGGTCTCTGTGTGTGTGTGAGAGAGAGAGGGGGGGGGGGGGGGTAAATGATGTAAGGAACTTGTTACCATACACCCAAAATGACTATTTCTAGCTAATACATGTTCATGGATATAGTTACATGAGCATGCAGAGAGAGAAAGAGAGAGAGAGAGAAAGTAGGGTATAGAGAAGGGAAGAATCGCAGACAATACGTCGGTGTAAGCTAGGGCATCGGATTGCGCAGGGATCGGGGTACATGGCATTGGCCACAGGCAGTTAAGGTGTACAAAGTGCTTAGCACCAGACCGCTCCTATCATTGACCGCGTTGATTTCCCTTGGCCTTAAAACCTTTGTACGAGACCTCAATTTTTTGCCATGTTGCCCAACCCGATTATGCCTACAAGGAATTCCATCACATACCCATCTGGTAAACTACTGGTACTTTAAATATTAGAGGAAGAGAGGCAAGCACTACGCAGAGTTTGAATAGCATTACAAGACAGCATTCCACATTTTTAGGGGCATGGGGCACAAAACAACACAACAAATGATGAAACCAATAGCTTTGATTGATAAATTCTCACATTTTACGTTTTGATACGAAAAACTACAGCAGAGAATAAAAATTATGAAAAACAGACAGTCATATCCAACTTCGCGCTCAAACCTATATTCCTTTTAAAAACGGCGTATAAAGGCGCACACCTGTAATTATTTGCCCATAGGCTCATGTGTTAAAAATGAGAAATAAAAAAATCATGAAAAATAAGTGCTAGCAATGGCACCATTCAAAGTTGTCTTGACTACTTCATACAATTTCCTTGACTTCCTAAAAAATGAAGGTGTGTTTTTCAGCATTTTTTTTCTCTCTAGGGGCTGCAACTTATATAGACTACCCACGAACCTGGTCTAAGCAACAGCGGTTATGAGGTTTCTTGGGCTGCTAATATAAAAGTCTCCATAAAACCCCACTGGGACCAACTCCTGCTCTCTCAGGGGACTGATCTTAACCAGTAATTATCTTTCTTTAGGCGCATATCAAAAAAAAAAAGATGTTGAAATATGTATTTTTGATTTTATTAGATTTTTTCAACAATGATATCATAAAGCACTATGAATGTAGTATTATAAGGAGACAGAGTGGTACCCCCAGTAGAAAGAGTAGTGGTGGTGGTAGTTGTTGTTGTTGCTGTTGCTGTAGTAGTAGTAGTAGTAGTATAGTAGTAGTAGTAGTAGTAGTAGTAGTAGTAGTAGTAGTAGTCGCAGTAGTAGTAGTAGTAGTAGTAGTAGTAGTAGTAGTAGTAGTAGTAGTAGTAGTAGCAGCAGAAGTAGTAGTAGTAGTAGTAGTAGTAGCAGCAGCAGTAGTAGTAGTAGTAGTCGCAGTAGTAGTAGTAGTAGTAGTAGTAGTAGTAGTAGTAGTAGTAGTAGTAGTAGTAGTAATAGTAGTAGTAGTAGCTGAAAGTAGTAGTAGTGTAGCAGTAGTAGAAGTAGTAGTAGTAGTAGTAGTAGTAGTAGTAGTAGAAGTAAGAAGAAGAAGAAGAAGAAGAAGAAGAAGAAGAAGAAGAAGAAGAAGAAGAAGAAGAAGAAGAAGAAGAAGAAGAAGAAGAAAAAGAAGAAGAAGAAGAAGAAGAAGTAGTAGTAGTAATAGTAGTAGTAGTAGTAGTAGTAGTAGTAGTAGTAGTAGTAGTAGTAGTAGTAGTAGTAGTAGTAGTAACGGTAGTAAATTTATAGTAAAAGTAAAATGATCGGTGGTAAAAAGAAATAGGCTTCCCCTTAATATGTTATGCTCTAAATACAGAACAAAATTTGCAATAGGATAGGTATCACATGCTGCCAGTAAAGGTTGTTGATGAATGTGGTGCGATGATGGAGAAACAGATGATAGAAAACTCAGAGGCGGTTAAAGTAAGAAGAAACAAATGGGAACTAATGGGATTGGTGAGAGGATTTTTTTTTTTACTGACATCGCAGTTGTTGACGAATTATGGATCAATTTTAATTAAAATGGCCTCAAGAAACAATTCCTTATAATACAGTTACAAAATAAAAAATGACTGCACCTACGATCATTTGCCGTAATCCCTCTCGATTAATTTTCTACCACAAAAAATAGCCAGGTTATACAACATAAACAGAGAGGCGTCGCTAGAACATTTTGAATAGGGGGGAGGGACAAATTTCCTGATAAGGTGGCCGAAATGTTTCCATTTATCGTATGTGGGGGAAAAAGGTTTCCGATGAATCTTATACAAGGCTCTGAAAACTACATTAATTACGGACTTGCAGACCGAATGAAGATTGTCGATTCCAAAGATATCTCTACGATAGTCCCCCCCCCCCCTCCTTCAGCAGAGCCCCAATACACCCACGCCCGTTCTCCTCGGTCCCTCTGGATGTTTACCAGCCGGGACCATGCTGGGGACGGTCAAGATAATAACACGTAAACATAATATTCATAGGCTATCAAATGCACGCTCTGGTTAGAGAACAGGATGACAATCCACTAGACAACGCCCGCAGGAAAAGAAAATTTGTTCCTTTCGATTGGTGGATGAAAAATGTTTACTGACTTTACGAGCGAGTGGAGGTGCTGTAATTCGTTCATCGCGCTATTGTGATAGTGACCATAAGATATACGAACATTATTATGCGTATATGGTATATGGTGGTATTGAATACTTTTGCGTTGTTTTCTTTTCGCCAATAACTTACTGATCCGAGGAAATTTCAAGCAAGCACAATGGTGTTATAAATTTATCTATTTTAATTGTAATTGAATCTCAATTTATTACCAATTAGTGTAATATGAAAGTTCACTCACGACACAAATCTATTCAATGGTTTATTAATTGCTAGGTTATTGCTTTATGTGTGCATTATATATGTATTACTATATTATGCTGAAAATAATCTAATTCATAGTTGTCCGAGTAGGCCTACTGTAGTAACATGACTACTGTCGACTTTGATATATCATTTTGATATTTATTTATTTATGAAGTATGCTCCCAAACACTATGGTCAAGCACCAACATGTGGTACCTGCATATACACATCCCGAATTCTAGGCCCGATGGCTTCCTTCGATATTTTCAACCTCCAATAATACTCTGCTATTCTTGAATAGTGGAGAAACAGAATACCATTGGAGGGTGAAAAGTGTAATGAATGACTTCCAAAGTAAACACACGTTCCTGCTGGTAGCCAGGAAGACGGAAAATACATGAAAAACAATTACTCTAAGAGGAAATAAGGGTTCATCTATAAATAAGCAACTTTGGCATTTTGTAGGCAGAGCGAGTTCACTAAATCGAGATATAAAGTGATATCATATTTGATGCATTTTTACGAAATTTATTGATGTCCCTACTCGTCAAGTTCAATCTTAAGGTCAAGGTCATACAGTCTTTCCTAGTAGCACGCTCTCAAGTAGAGAAGAAGAAAACTAATCGTCTCCGCAATGCTATAGCCAAAAGTCCTCCCCAAGTTAAATAGAAGAAGAAAATGACAAAACCCATTAGATGGAGGAAGGGAGGGAGAAACAGACAGAAAGGGGGAGGAGATAAAATGTCAAAGTCCTACTCCCGTCCCATCCCTAGCTCAATCTCACCACTTCGCATTTTGTCTACATATGACAATGGGCCCATCGTCTCCCCCCCCCCCCGCCAGCTTAGGCGTGCGCCCCACGCTGCATTACAATTTTCCGAATATACAATTTAGACAGAGAAAGTCAATACGTAGTCATACATCCTTGTCATGATAAGCATATTAAACTCTAATAATTTATGAGGGTATTCCGAGGTGTAGCGTGTGTTCAGCCTTTGAGGGGGGCACTGGTGTCATGGTGGCACCTGTCTTGATATTACTAGTAATATGAAATAAGAGAGAACAAGGCAATCGAGTGAGCTAGAGAGGGTGCAGGAGGTAGTCCTATCTTATTTTCATGTTGCATGCCATCCCCGTCTCTTTTTATCTCCCATTATCCCCATTTCCACATATTTTTTCTTCGTTTTTCAACATTTAATGGGGCAGGGCAGGTGCCCCCGTAGTACGCCACTGTATATATTTGTTTGTCATGCTCAAAGTAGATCACCCTCTGGGCGATTTTCGAGAACATTCAATTCATTATGGAGGAATCTGCTTCGGAATAGATATTGGGAATCCATTTACAGTTTATTGAATAAACGAAAGAGCAAGAAATCTTAAAGGTATTTCAGTATCTTTATCAGAACTCGCCTATTGTTGGCTTTATTTTAACGCAGTTTATATATCCCAATTCAATGTTATTCGTTACGTTTGGTATGGTAATACATTATTCTCTTCTCGCTTCTTGTCCAAGTATGCCGCCCCCTTATGATCCGCCCCCTCTCTCCAGGAACTGCGTCTTCTTTCTCTCTATATATCTGCCTATGATCATTTCTCTATCTCCCTCCCCATTCCCCCCCCCCCCTCTCTCTCCCCCTCTCTCTTCCTCCTACGTTATATGGTTTTTATTTCTCCTACAATACCAAACTTCCTATTCCCCTTCCTTATTTATTGCATAACTCCAGAATTAAAAATCTTCCCCTAGCATCAGTTATGGATCATTTTTCATTCTTAGAAGTAATTCGTCGTCATGAAATTAGCTGCCCGATGAGCAGGCCAACTTTAATCCTTCCAGATTAGCAGCATAAGTTCATGTGCCTTTGGGTTTCCAATTTTAGAAATAAATTCATCCCTGGGTCCTTAGACCGTTATTGTTTCCCTGTAGAAAGCCGAAGACGCCGTTCAGAATGTTCAGGGATTTATTCGCTGATCCTTCCAAGATGTGTTTCAAATTGCTTTTCAAAGGGACCGCATGGGCGGGGGAGGACTGAAGGTCCCCGTAGCTCAATCACATTGTGATGACATTATGACACTTTTAGGAACAGCTCATAATAATGCTACGGTCGCTTCTGATCGTGCGTATTTTAGCACGTGCGTGTCCTCAGTCAGGGCGGAGCGTCTTTCAAAGTGGGGGGGGGGCACCAGTAAAAAGGGGAACTTTTTGGGGAAAAGGGGCACCTACAAGGGATGAATATAAAGCGAAAAAAGGACCATTTTGTGACATTGGTATTACCGGTTACAGTCTAATTAATGAAGTTATTTAATATCAAGCATCACCTTCTTCCTTTTTCATGTTTTTATTGTGGTTCTGGTCACTACTTCAGCTTCCCTGATTAGCATTTGTGTGTTATGGTCCTTGAGTTGTACATAACGATTCAAATGCGAGCGAGCGAAGCGAGGGAGCAAAAATTTCTAATTTTTTTTTTTCTAATGCTGAAGTCCTTGAGTTGTACATCATTTTCAGCGATATAATGAAAATGACATCAGCAAATTCATTTTGAGGAATGTCGAGTGATCTTTTAATTTCTACATTAACCCTGTCGTTTTCTTTAGGATTACACCGATATATAACATACTTTATGCCACAGGCGTAGACACGCATAATTATCCATTATTAGGATTTGGGGGGTGGGGGAAATCTATACATCATCCCACACTAATAATAGAAAGCCATGTGCGTATCTACGTCACTGCTTTATGCAATCTGCTTGATTTCATTATAATATTGTAAGAGCTAGTGAGCGTAGCGAGCGAGTTATGGGGACATTTTCAGAAAATATTGCCCTTACTTGGTGTAAGTTATTAACACATTTGAGCGAGCGGAATGAGAAATCCTTTGCTGGGGGATGGGGGGGGGGGGGGCATTGTGCCCCTTTTGCCTCCAGCTCCGCTGCCTTACATTGTTTTTGTAGTAATATGGGTACCTGTAAAGCCGCACCGATTCTTCGAAGCTAGATATGGCTCTCAGTTTTGTAAAAAAAAAAAAAAACCCAAAACAACTAAAAAACAAAAAAACAACAACGGGCGCGCGCCACCCCTGTCCTCAGCTGTTCACGGCTGTGGGCCAACTCCTGCGATTCGTACGTCCTTCGTTTGTCAAGGTCACAACCGGTCGTGCATCTCTCTGTATCTCCTCTTGCTTGGGAGTCTTGCAACCTCCACATAAGAACTCTTGAGACGAACAACACACAGCCCTCCGTATTGGTACCGTGCAACCGGCGTGCAACCGACGCTCGACATTGTCACGACATGTTACCGCAAGGAGCCCGTGCGATGCTCGCAAGAAGCAGGTGCAGGAAGTCACGTGCATTCATTAGAACACGTAGCCACACGCAGAGATTGGTGGACATGTCCAACAACCACCTTGCGTGTCTTCCGTGCTCCTACGTGCTTGGAAAAAAGGTGCAATTCCGTGCTTGCGATGCAAGGATTTTCTGCGAGTCGCAGACGACACGCAAGGAGGTGTGACCAACTCTTTTCGAGTACGAGATATCGGATGCATAATGTCATTTCGAGGCAAAGATGGTGAGATCCTGTTGCTATGGGAACGCACTGTTGAATGACTTATTTCTCAGAAATATAGGGGGGCTGGAAAAGGAAGGATGCTTTGGTCTAAAAATGCAATCTGTCTCGGATCGAAAAGCGGATGCAATAATATTGATTTCGACGGATGGAGATCTGAAGCTTTAGCAGGAGAGAATGTCATCCGCAAAGGAAACTTTAGCGAAATATACATATAGTCGGAGGACACGGGACCCCCTTTTTTTCTCTCTAATGACGGGCCCCAACAATATTTAAAGGAGAATTAAACCCTTGGGAAAAATCAATTTTAATGAAAACAGAGGATAGAGAAAAGCAATTTAAAAAATGTTCCATCAAAATCGGTTACGAAATGAAAAAGTTATGAAAGTTTGAAAAGTCTCAGTTTTTTTCTTCTATGGCGATCCTCAAATTGGCAATGTTGCTTCAAAGTGACAGGTTTAGTAGTACAACTCTCCATATGTTTTGTACACAAAATTTCATATTTTCCCATTATCTCTCAAGGTGCAGCTTGTCTCCTTCTTAGCTCAAGATATATCATGGGAAAATGTATTTGACAGAACATTATGTTGAGTTCACAAAAAGACAAGAAGCATCTTTAGAGATAATTGAGAAAATATGAATTTTTTTGTACAAAACATATTGAGAGTTGTACTACTAAACCTGTCATTTTGAAGCAACATTACCAATTTGAGGATAGCCTTAGAAAGTAAATTGAGACTTTCAAACTTACATAACTTTTTCATTTCGTAACCGATTTTGATGGAACTTTTTTTAAATCGCTTCTCTCTGTCCTCTCTTTTCATTTAAATGGATATTTCCCCAGGGTTTCATTCTCCTAGAATTTGACACCATCCGGGTGTTTACCTTATGACAGGTGTTGTCACTCACCGAGAGTGGACTTCACTTTAACTAACGTAATACTTTATTCCCTCTTCCTACTACAGTGTAAGGAAATGTCATCATCATAAATCTCCCCAGCTGGAGTAATTTTATGGTGCTGGGACAGACCGATCTCACTTGTTTCGCTGCCTGCCTGCCTGCCTGGGAGACCTCACACATATTGATTGGTAATTCAACCAAAATCTGGTGTCAGCGAATTATGATGCAATGCACATGGACACTGCCGACTCAGTGGCTTTATGATATGGCACAAAAAAGGACGACAGAAAGAAAATGTTAGGAAAACGAGAAGAAAAAAAAAACGTAAAGGGGAAGAAAGAAAACTTCTGTTAGAGTAGATAATGTCCCTCTACAAGACATTTTAATGCTCTCTTAAATTTCGGTTATATTGTCCGACCTACGACCTATGCCCTCCCCTCACCACCCGCCCCCACCTCTTCCACTATTACTGGACTGGACTCAGCTAAACCACTTGAGATACACGTAAATATCTATTTTGCTTTAAAAAAGGATCCATGCAGTTTCACATTGAAGATCTTATTTTGTTAATTATTAGTGAAATTTTGTGTGAAATTATTTTGGATATTTAAACAAAAATGTTTGATTATTGTCTCTTGAATATACACGAAATCAGTTTAAATCATTATCACCAAAGTGAAGGGTTGAAAAGGTTTGAAAAGGTTGATGGTTTATCTTACCTAGCTGCTAAGAAAGTATGTGAATGCTTGTAAGTAAGCAACCAGGGGATTGACGGCTTAAAGTCCTCTTCAAGGGACCTGGTAATGAGGATTAATGCCTTACCAAAGGGCACTAGCGCATCCACTTGGTTTCGAACCCGAGTCCTCCCAGTTACGAGACCACTGCTCTACCACTGAGCCATCGCTTTTATTTAATGCAGCTACCTCCTAAACGGCTGCATCAGCATCAGCTTCAGTCTTCATCAGTTTTATGTCACTTTCATTGAGCAGATGCCATCTTGCAAAACCAAGTCTGACTAATACTTCACATTCCCACTGTTAAAAGACATACACCATTTATTAACCTCTACCCCTCCCCGCCCATATTAGGATTAGATTATGCTTATTTTGTTGAAAATGAAAAACAGAAAAAAATAATTCCTACTTGTGCTTCGACTACATGTATTTCATAACCCTTTTAGTATATTGTCGAAATAAAGCATGAAGGGGTTTTTTGAAAAGCTTTTGGAATTTTACAACGGCTGCATTCTCATGATTCTAGAACGGAGCAATGGAAAACGACTATCCATCAAGAACGAACCTCAAAAAATGTTATCTTGACGGTCATGAATATCTATTTAAAAAATCCGAACAAAGAGATATTTATGCAAGCTATGTTTTGGCGTGAGTAAAAATTATTAAATCCCTTTTATTCATAAGTAGGTTTGGTTGATATATTCTAATAGTAAGCACACACGCAATTCAAACCACACCAACTACGACAACTACAACTAGGGTGAACGTCTTTTCAGGTTCTTGCATCAGTATAAGAGCCACTTCAAATGCCACTCGAGCTTTCTAATCATGATAATAGTATTGAATTATGTAGACCTATATTAAAAAGATTATTCAGTTGTGTAAGATTGTTTTTATGTAAATCATTTTTTCAATAATTACGCCATCTTTGGTGCTGGTGAAACATCGGGGAAACCCCTCATTTGACCGATTTGCGGTCTTTAATGCACGTCAAGGGGCGTCACCATGGGCGTGACGTATACTAGAGCGCAATAAAAAGGCCTGAAATTCGTGTCTTTTAACAACCTGCAAACTGATTCGGTACAAATTGTTTACAGTTACGATTGTTCTAATGATATCATCATCCCAATAATAGTTGGTGAATGGACGCTGTCCAATGGCTTATATTTGAAATGGGCAATTACGCTACCATTTTCTGCGGGTGCACTGCACGATTTATCTGTTATTTGAACTGTCCCTCATTACTTTACTTTCAATTTTTTTTTTTCTTCTTCATGTTTTCAAGTTAAAAAAAAAACAAAAAACAAACTGATATCAGCCTGGAGGATTTTATTCTTAACTTACAATAGGAAATCAAATCAATAGAAACTGCGGATTAGAAAGAATAATAAAACAAGAATCACCCCTTACCCCCCTAAAAAAATAAAATAAAACAAATCAAAACAAAACAAAACAAAACAAAACAAACAAACAAACAAACAAAAAAAACCCGGAAAACCCAAAGGCGAAGAATTGAATTGACCAAGAGACATGAATGCCAAGAAATAGATAATGTAATGAATCAATGAAAAAAGAGATTTTTGTTTGTTTGTTTGTTTGTTTATTTATTTGTTGTTGTTGTTTTTTTGGGGGGGTATAACTAATTGAGGCGTTAAAACAATATTTCCCGTCTTTTTTTTTTCATTAAAGTTTAATCCCTCTCCTTTTGCATATGTTCTGTTATCCTCGTTTCAATTTTTTTCTCATCATGGTTTTTGTGTTACGTTAAGCTACTAATGTTTAACAGAAAAGGATGTCATGATTCTGATGACGACTAGAAATGAGGCTACAACCGATTTCAGTTTTCAATTCCAATTTATTGCACACAATAAATACAAAACATAAATAGCATAAACACGGTACGAAATACACGTATAACGGACCAATGCGATTTTGTATCACCAAAGAGAGAGAAAAAATCCATCTAAAAAGGCCACAAATATACCCCAAAACAATAATTTGTAAATGAGGAAATCGTTCACAATCATCGTTCGACTTTCCAATTCTCATTTATAATTGCTGAAAGCGAAAGCAGACACATTATGAAACCACAATCGTGTTCCCAAATCATGTCTTTTAAGTCCGCTTCGAGGAATATTTGCGAGATAATGATTGCAAGCAATGATAACCTACAAATGTCGGGATATGTCTTCTTATAAAAATGTATGAGCGAATTCTTCGCCCAAGATTATGATACATGATATTTTGTATTTTATAGAAGGGTAAGAAGAGAAGAAAAACGAGGAAATTGGGACAAGAAAGACAAAAGAAAAAAAAAGAATAGAAAATCAAAACAAAAATAAACAAAACAAAGTAGACGACATGAAATGGCTCACATCTCCTTTTACAATATATTGTTTCTTTCTCTTGAATTCTTACTGTGCCAAGGGGTTTGGCTCTCTTAAAAATTTTACCAAAATGTGACCAATGCTTACTTTTCAAATGTCTGCACTTCATTAATACATGATGGAAAATGTGTTGATGACCCACAAATAATTGCAAATGAATTTAATAGTCATTTCATTAATTCATGTACCAAAGCAATAGCCTTATTGCTTGAAAGTGATGTATCCTCAAGTTTTAAAGATTATCTGACAAATCCGAGTGATGTTTCCTTATTTTTTACACCTATAAAAGAGAGTGAAATTATTGAAAATTGTAAAAAATTGAAAAATACTAATTCATGTGGTTTTGACGGTATTAGCTCTGTCGTTTTAAAACGTATTATTAATTCCATTGCCAAACCTGTCACATTTATCTTCAACCAGTCCTTGACAACTGGGATTGTTCCAGATAAATTAAAGATTGCAAAAATTATTCCTGTTTATAAGAAAGATGATCATTATACCTTTGAAAATTATAGGCCTATTTCTATATTACCCTCTTTGTCAAAAGTATTAGAAAAATGTATTCATATACGTCTTTATTCTTATTTAAGTAGCAATAATTATATTATCAACAGTCAATATGGATTCCGTTCAAATCATTCCACTGTGCATGCTCTGATTGATTTACAGGACAAAATAATAAGAGCCATAAAAGATAATAATTTTGGAATAGGTATATTCATGGATTTATCCAAAGCCTTTGATATTGTCAATCATGAAATTCTTTTACATAAGCTTAATTATTATGGTGTTAGGGGCGTATCACTACATTGGTTTCAGAGTTATTTATATAATCGCTATCAATATACCATATATTATGAATATTCTTCTGTTCGTTCCCTTGTAAAAAATGGCGTTCCCCAAGGATCTATCCTTGGCCCCTTGTTATTTTTAATATATGTGAATGATATTGTAAAAATCATCTGACAAATTTGAATTTACTATGTATGCAGATGATACAACTCTCCTCTATACACAACCCAACAATTCCAGTTTAGAACATAATGTTAATTTTGAATTGAGTAAAGTTTCTGAATGGTTCAAAGCTAATAGACTTCTTATAAATAAAAATAAGACCAACTTCATGAATTTCTGTTTGAGTAGTACATCTGAAGGTTCAAATATATTGAGTGACATTACCATTTCCATTGATTCCATTCCTTTAAAAAGAATGGATGTTGTAAATTTTCTAGGAGTATATATTGATTGTAATTTGAAATGGGATGCTCATGTGAACAATATTATATGTAAAGTATCTCGATGTATTGGTATTTTATTCAAACTGAAGTACTATCTCCCGAATCATGCTTTGTTTTCTTTATATAATGCACTTGTATTACCTTACTTATCATATTGTGTTAGTGTCTGGGGTAAATGTGGGAAACTGAAAATGAACATTCTATTTAAGTTACAGAAAAAAGCATTACGTATTTGCACCAATAGTCATTATCTTGCTCACACGGCTCCTCTCTTTATCAAACTCAAAACCTTAAACATATTTGATTTATACCAGTATCATACAGCAGTGCAAGGTTTTCTTTATTTTCATAATCTTCTCCCGTATAAAATTTTGAATATGTTCTCCACAAATTTGGGTATTCATAATTATAACACCAGAAATCGATGCAATCTTCATCGCTGGAAAATCTCATTTATGTATGAAGAAAAATCTTTTCGGTGTAATCTTCCTTTGATTTGGAATTCAATACCAAAACATATTTCCCGTTGTTTTACTCAAAGATTGTTTAAAAAATATCTAAAAATTCATTATTTATCTAGATACTGACTTACTATGAGCTGCTTTTTTTTTTTTTTTTTTTTTTTTTGTTATGTGTGTTCCTCTGACTTATGTCCTCTTTTCTTTTTCTTTCTTTTTTTCTTTTTTTTTTGTACTGTGTAAATTGTCTGTCAGTAAGTTAAAGTAGTAAAACCGTCCATTATTTTCACATCTAGGGAACTTATTTCACAAGGTCTCCTGGCCTTATTTTAGTTTCCCTATTTTCATTTTCAACTGGTTTACATGCTTTATTTATTATTTGGAAAGATAAGTCTGACATTATTCTTGTTTATTTTGCTTACATATTATATCTATATGAATTTATCTATATGTATTTCTTTTTCATATGTATATTGTTATAATGACCTGTTGTATGTTTTTTATATGAAGATGAAAATAAATGAATGAATGAATGAATCTATTATTTCACAAAATATTGTGTACAAAATTTGTAGGAAATTTATTCCCATTTCTTATGATACCAAACATCATTGAATATTATTACTTTACCTAGATTTATGCATAAGAATTATTGAAAATTACATTTGAGTTTCATTTTTGTCCATCATTTTTTGGTTTCTCATTTGTTTATTATAGTTTAATGTTGAAATAATGGTAATATCTTTTTAAAAATCTGAAACTTTCTCTGAAAATTTCTATGGTAGCATATAATTATAATCATATTTTTAGAATGCTTGATTTATGTTCAAAATTTTGATATACATTGACCACCATATACCTTTCCTGTGGTCGTGCAATTGGTGAATGAAAATGACAGCTCTATATGTCACATATATGTGACATCAGCACTGAAAGAGTTAATTTAATACCCCCATATCTCTCTCTCTCTTCTTCTTCTTCTTCTTCTTCTTCTCATTATCTACATTTTTCCCCTCTCTCTTCCTCTACACGTCTCTTATAAATCATCGAACAATATCAATGGAAAATTCTTATTAAGAGGGTGAGGGAGTTAATGTCCTATTTATCATAAATCAAATCTATCTAATCGTTTATGAGATAAATAGGGACATCATATATAAATTATGGATCAGTATGAACTTTTTCGACGGGAAATCAATTTGGTACTTTCAGGAGAGATTCCATGGTTATTATAAACACTGTGATATTGATGATAGCCTTAGGGACCGGAATGAGATGTATTTTTGGTTGTTGGTTCAAAAGCGGTATTAAAAGAAATGCAGAACATGAAAGATTATATAAACAGCCAAGATATGAATGATTCATGATTTCATATGGTCAAAAGGGGTTGAAGTCTCAAATATTTGATCCTTCAGTTTTAAAAGGAACCGTCGTCCTGTTCTAAAGAACAATATTTCCTCTGAATTTAACAAATTATCGATTTCTGCTAGAGAAATTTAAATAGATATATAATGTTAACTCGAAATCCGTTGAAGTAAAGTGAAAGAAAAGAATTGTTGATAATCAATCCTCTTTTAAAAAATAACATATAAAAAGCAGCCAAAGGGTTCATAATTCCGAAAATGAAATACCGTTTGTAATTTAGAAAATTAAATAGGGTTCGTAATTCCGAAAATTAAATAGGGTTCATAATTCAGAAAATGTAAAGGTTTTATATTTCCGAAGGTTGGTTATTCCCAAAAGTCATATAGGGCATTTTCGGAGTTACGAACCTTCGGAACTATGAACCCTTTTTCATTTTCGGAATAACGCACCTCCTGCCTGCTGTGGGAGAATCGAGTTTCGGAATTACGAACCTTCCCGAAATAAACCTTCCGAAAAACAAGTTTCCCCAAACAGATTGTGTCCCTTGATGATCAACTTTAAAAACCCACCTCAGAATTAAAATGGATATTACCAATTGATTATTATGTTACCACAAGCCATTTAAAAGCACATATCAGGTTCTTTCATCAATCTACTGAGAAAGAACACATGGAGATGGGGACTTCGTTAGGTAAGCTATAAGAGAGCTGAGCTAATCATTCGTGAAAGCAAAATGGTACTCTGAGCAATCCGTCTTCCTTAGGCATAATGCCATGAGATAATTACAGTGGGAGGCGCCGATTGGGTAATAAGCATGATAAGCAGGGATTTAGCGTGGAAGAGCTAACATCTACACATAGGCAGATCGGAGGGGGCGGGGTTAAAACCTCTCTCCCTATGAGAAATAAATAACATGTAAAAAAGACTTTTTTAAAGAAGAATTTTAGAGCTAAAAAATCTTGTTATTAACTTCTTTCTTTGGACAATGTGAGGACCGGCTGGATTCCTACGAGAAAATAACTCAAGGAGAAAAAAAAAAAATCGGTGGATTTTTTTTGTTGTTGGTTAGTCCACCCCTTCCCCACTTAACATGCTTAAAGATCTTGGAGCCCCCCCTCCCCCCCCCCCCCCCCCCGGATTTCAGGATCCTGGATTCACCTATGCCAAGCAGATAGTATACAGTAAACTCGGGAGAAATAGAGAAAGAATGATGAGAAAAATAGAGGGCAGAAAAGGGGAAGTGACATAGCTGTCGTACGTGTCCCTTCCGTCTAATTTCGGTTCTCGGTATAGGGTGTATCCATTATTAATCCTCGCATTTTTGGGTGGGGGAGTTGGTAAACTTGCATTTTTAACCCCTGTCATGATTTCTGGCCCCAACTATCCCCCCCCCCCCCTCACCAGGAAAAATTAAATATTGGATTTTCCGATATTGACAACATGACGGTTTACTCGATTTGTATAGTAATAGAGATAATGTTAAATGTTAATGGAAATGGTAATTAGTAATGAACTCTCCATGAGCTTAACTGACATACTTTACACATCAGCAAACTCAATCAATTTAAGTATTATGGCTATTTTACAGCTCAAAACGTCTCTATAAATCATGCGACGAAAAACGCTTAATAAATCAACGAGTTTTATCCAATGAATTGTTCAATCAATGTAATTGCCAAGTTTTCAGTACCATAGAAAGGCTAATGTGTTTACTCATTTGACAATCCTTGTAATTTAGATTTGGTGACTTGGAGTGAAATACCTCAGTCACCCCTAACGAGACCGATGACAGGACCGAACAAAAATTACATAGACAATACCCCAAATGGCCAAGAATCGGTCGGTTTTTTATAGAGTCATTATGGAGTCGGTTTTGCGGTGTGACGGAGGTGTAACATTCATCAGGATTATCAATTTGTCAGCTTTGTCCCATGTTAGAATCGTCCTACTGTAATGTTTAAAGTGATTTGGTAACTTTGTAGAGGCTCGATAAAATCTGAGCTGCCTGGCTTTACATGCTATCAGTGTATGTAGTATGGTGTAAAAATGAAGCCCAGGAAAAAAAAAAAAAAACACTTCAAAATCATATGCTTCACAAAAGTAAACATATGCAAGTGACCGGAAATGCCAGATTCATTTTACCCCATAGACTCAGTGTTAGACTAAAGTGTATGGCCATACGCTTTCGTATAATATGGGAGTATTCAGTCATAGATATCTTAATAATAGCATTATATATTTGAAAACCTTTCTATGCCTGGCTATTTATCTATCCTTCTGAACATCATTATACAAGACGGGTATCAAAATTCAACAGTTTATTAAATCAAGCCTCCACAAAGTTACCGAATCCCTTTAAATAACGGATAATACCTCTCCTTGCCACAAACTCCATTTTGTTGGGCGAGAACAAGGGGCGCCAAGACTTCGGTGAGCTTGGACCTGGGGTTCTTTGTATTGAAGAGGCACTCCATAAATTTGAAGACTTTTTTTTTTCTTTGTTTTTTGCTTGCTTGCATGTCAGACATCTTTTAAGGACTTGTGAGCATTATTATTCTACTATCAGCACCCTAGTGAAAAATAAATCGCTCCAAGGTTCCTGATTTCAACAACGCTGTCGCTTGTTTTCATATTCACTTTACATAGCATCTGTATGAAAATCAACAAACATAGAAGAAAAAGAAGAAGAAGAAGAAGAAGAAGAAGAAGAAGAAGAAGAAGAAGAAGAAGAAGAAGAAGAAGAAGAAGAAGAAGAAGAAGAAGAAGAAGAAGAAGAAGAAGAAGAAGAAGAAGAAGAAGAAGAAGAAGAAGAAGAAGAAGAAGAAGAAGAAGAACAAGAAGAACAAGAACAAGAAGAAGAAGAAAACCAAGTTCTGCTGGTAATAGTGCCGAAGTTTGCATTCAGGATACATAACAGTTATTGCATTCATTCTCAATGTGCGTTCGAGATTTGATAATTGATAATTATCTTTCTGAGAAAACAAAATCGATGAAACTGGCCAGATGACGCGCTGATCAAATTGTTAAAGAAGGTCGGAGAAGCTCCCCATGCTATACCCATCCCCAGACAGTTACACCGGTCCGCACCCACGCACGTTGGTGTGGCGGAAGACAGTGTCCCCCCACCCCCAGTGGGTTTGGAAACATCGCCAAATCCATCCGGCTAATTTGGTCAGACTCGCCTGGTACATGTGTAGCCCTTCACCTTCATCATAATGCCACAAAGAGAATGTCTTTGGCTTGTATTTATCTATATTCAATGTGTTATGTAGGTCAACTCGTAAATTTTGTAATGTGTTCACAGGCGTTGTTGCTAAAATCTATCTTGATAATGAGTGAGCTCAAATTTTATTTGTTGAGAACAAGAAAAATTGTAACTGATAATATTTGGTAACCAGTAACTACCCTCTCCCCTCAGAATTGCGAAGAATAGAGAGATATATATATATATAGAGAGAGAGAGAGAGACAGACAGACAGACAGACAGAGAGAAAGAGACAGAGAGACAGAGAGAGACAGAGAGAGACAGAGAGAGACAGAGACAGAGATAGACAGACAGAGACAGACAGACAGACAGAAAGGGATAGGGGGAAGGCAAAGTTCTCAAAACACGGTACGAACCCTCCCACCGCTCCCCTCACTTGATGACCTTGTTTTCTCGAATTCATCCGCATCCATTTATCAAGACCGGTACCCCTATCCCCTCACACCTGTACCCCTAAATCGTGTAAATGGCTGGACCCACGCTAAGCATTTGCCGGCAACGTACTAAATCCGCCTGGGGACCATATCTGTCGTGACGGCCAGGAAACGCGCTTGGTTTGCCATATCTGTTAAACGGGTTTTTTTGACGTAAAATCGAATGGTTACAATGTTGTCCGACATAATAGTGATAATCTATAGTGGCCTACGATTTTTCCCAGGGACCATTGGCATACTGATCTATAGACATTAACATTCCAAAACGTTACAGCATATACCAATTCTTATGTGCTGTAATAATCAACATTTCCCAATTGCTTTGAGACAGTTCTTTCACAATTCAATATCATGACCAGAACTCAACTTTATCTTTAAAGGGAAAGTCCACCTAGTATTTAGTTAATTTGAACAAAAGCGTAAAATTAAGATAAACAGAATTATTTAGTAAATGTTTGAGAAAAATCCGATAAGAAATAAGAAAGTTGTTAATTTCTAAAAATGTAATCAATCAAAAACTGGCAATTCCATGACGTATCATCTCTAATTTGCTCAGTACAGAAAATTTCATAAATTTTCATTTTCTTAGTTTCTGACGAAGGAATAGATTTTTTTTCATACAGGTTCCATGTAAAAACATATGAGAAATGAATATATCTCAGGAGTATGTATGTTTGAATATTTTCTTTAGAGAAAATGGAAATTAATGACCTTTTTGGGTACAGGGCAAATGGGAGAGGAGCTCGCAAGATACGTCAAGGCGTTGACGATTTGTGTTTGATTGATTACAACTTCATAACTTTCATAACTTTCTTATTTCGTATTTTGCTAAAACCTTCACTGATCTGTTTCTTTACTTTTTCTGTTTATTTTAAAACCAACCTGTAATCATATTGAACTTTTAACGCCACCGATGTCTGTAGACTTGTATATAAATTAGGAGAAAAACAAAATGAAGGAAATTTACTTCTAACCCAATCTGTGAAATACCTCAACTTGTTTTATTATTTTTTTTTTTTTGCCAATAAAACTTTCACAACAACCGGACCTAAACTTTGGAATTCCCTTCCCCAAAATATTATTGAAACTCCTAATAATCATACGTTTAAAAGAAAAATTAAAACAGCATCTCTTACTAACATACAAGGAAAAGCCAACCCTCCAAAATATCCCGGATACAAGCCACACGCGGAAGATTGATCCTGATCTCCCTCCTTGTTTGTTTTATTTTTATTTATTTATTCATTTTTTAAAATGATTTATTCCCTCTTTCTTACTCCCTTTCCTGATTTCATCTCTTTTCCTCTATCAACCTGTCCCTCCCCATCTGCTTCTTCATCTAGGTGAGCCTTTGTGTTTATATTTATTAAGTTAGTTACTTAACGTATACTACATGTAAAAAAAACAACAATAAAAACAAAACAAAAAACAACGAAGAGATTTCTGAATCATGTACATAATTATAATGATTTTTAATTGGGAACATGCTATTTACAAGCTCCGCTTCTCTGCTAGTTCCCTTTCGTTACCTTTTCGAATATTTTTATCAAGAAACAATTGAAATGTGTGTAAACCCCTCTCTGTTATAACATTTATTTTAGAAAACAATATGTAAAACCAAGTTCATATGCGTTATGATTGAATGATGAGTTTCTTCTACAATGTAAATACTTTATATGATTTATGAATTGGTATCGAAAAATAAATGAATCTTGAATCTTGAAAAAGAAAACTTTCCCCGATTCCCCTAATTTCAACACGAATTTCAAAGGTTACATACGTGTACAAAGTCGGCCTACTTTTAAGGATGACAGCAACTGTGAACTCCGAAGTACATTTGTATTACACAGCTGATCAAATACTGTGCACGGTATAGCATAAAATCGAAATGATCGTTAAATAGGACACATGATGTCTTCATGTAAAAATCTCTACTAAACTCGGGAACTGGGATCCAGCGATTTATGGAAGCATGTCTATCTCTGATGGGAGAAAGAGAGTAAAAATGGAGAGTTGGAGAGTGGGAGAAAGAAAGATAGAGAGAGAGGGATGAGAGAGAGAGAGAGAGAGAGAGAGAAAGAAGGAGAGAGAGAGAGAATGAGAGGGGGGGGGGGAGAGAGAGAGAGAGAGAGAGAAGGAGAAGGAGAAAGGGGGTGGATGAATATCGATTGTCCAATGAATAGAATGTTTCAGGGCCGAAGACGGAGTTCGATAGATTTTTTTTGGAAAAAAATAGCACGCTGAATATCACTCTTATAAATTGATTTTAAATCAGAGCAAAAACATAAATGGAAATCATGGTGTTATGGCAACATCACTTATTAGTACATGGAGACGAAAGTTCCGTCCTGTTGCAAACATAATTATCTGCTAATGAACTTATACATGGTGCAATCGTAAAGGAATTGTTGTCAGTCAGGTCTTTGTTTCAGTGGCGTTCTTTGATGCAAATTTGATATATGAAGAATTGTGATATTCATGCAATATTGAATTTTCTTTTTCTCTCACTTTTTTTTTTGTCATGTGAATTTCATTTAGAAATTTTTCCGGAGGTGAGTACTTACTCTTCACTCTGATCCTGATGTTTTCTATGTCATTGTTTTCTTTAATATCTTGCCAAATGGAAGGAAAGTGCTAGTACAAAAAAAATAAAAAATACACCATAATTATCTGCAGCTTCATATTAAAAAATATCCTTCTTTGGCAGAGCACTTCTCTGAAATGCATTTAATAAGAGGTCGGGTAAACTTGCCAATCTATAGCTTTGAAAGTAAACACCCCCGGTCAATTGTTTGAGTGACGGAGAGATGGTTACGCGATATCTGAACACTAGAAAGGCAGTGTTTCCGTTTCCAAATGTTTTTTTTTCCTTAGTTTCTCAGAAATCCCATTTAACTGTGAAAGCCTTCGAGCAGTATTTTTCATAAATCGTCTGGCAGAGAAATATAGTTTTGTTTAAAGTAGATCTTGGTCTCCACTCTCATTTTAGTTATTCACAGATCGCGATTGAAAAACTGTTGGTATTCGGTATCCTTTCTTTTGTGAAAAGCCTGTGGCGCTTTGATCTTTCAGCAGTACTAATACACTTCCTGGGAAATTAAAAGAAGATACTTGCATTCTGCACACAAAAATACATGTATAATGGAACATCCACCAAAAGTAGCTAATTCTACATTTTGAATCACGCATACGCATACCGTGAATTTCCAGTTCTATCGAATCAGTGTTCTCATTTGTGCTTGTATTCTGGAGTTCGTTGCATAAAGTGATGACGGATTTATTGCATTCGTCATTGAGATAAGACCTATGTACTGGATAAGGTCTATTTATACACCATCTGTACAAATACACGTACGTGTTATTTTGAGAGAAAATTTGAAAAGCGAATCTCGAATTATACTGTAAGATTGTTCTCTCAATATTTGCGGTAAATATGAACACATGGATTGGAAATACTAGTTGCCGCGACGTGTTTCTTTGAATAGAACAAGAGCATCGCTGTCTCTATAAAGCAAAGTGAGGAAATATTATTAGAAAATCTTCTGATTCACATCCGCTTTTTGTGATCAAGCACGTATATTCTTGTCCTAAGCATAATTATACTTGAATATTAAAAAGCATTACAGATTACATCAAATGAAAGTTTATGAAGATAAATATCATCGGCCTTTACATAAACAGTGGCAGTAGTGGGATATCTAGAAATAATTGACCAACAAGGGACTACTCCTCCCAACATGTGCATAGGATATGGGAAGGAGTGACGAATCTGGGCAGCCCCGTGTGCTGCGTATCCATTGGAAGTTGGAATGTATCGCACCATTGTTTTGTTACAGTTGTTATTTTGTTGTTGTTGTTATTTGGGGGCGATTAAAAGAGAAAAGTGGCGTGCTCCTAGTAATGATTTATATCAACAGATTGTATTTTAATCATGTTCCTCTCGAGATTACTTGCCGAAACTTCCAAATTGCATAGCAGATGGAATAGACATGACAAAATGGAATAGCGAAGCGGGGCGTCGCGGCGCGTAAAAACTCGGGAAAGACGCAAATGACAAAATTATTCAAAATCAAAATTTTATTCCATAGAGGCAGAAACAAAATATCAGGATGTGGAATTAATATTATCTCTTTTGACACTTTGAAGCAAAATGAAATGAACAATTTTATTCAGATATGTCTGATTCTAATTTTAGAAGCACTCACAAAACTAGCAAATTTCCTCTGCCTCTTTCCCGCATCTTTTTGCGCCACGACGTTTCGCTAAGCTTCCTTTAAAACCAACTTAATGTTTATTTGACCATGGACATAGTAGGTCCATGATTTGACGGACGTTGGGGAGATATTATATCAGTTGTAGAGTAGATGGACTTGTCACAGATGAATGTTATTAAACGAGCTGGATAGTTGAACGACACATCCTCCTGTGACAAGTGCTCCGCGGTAAATTTCTTACTTTAAACTTCAACCCTGGCCCAAACAATTTACCTATATAACATTGACCCCCAATCCTAACCCTAACCCTATCATCTTTGACGAACATGACGAAAGAAAGCCCGAAGCAAATGTCGCCGGAGCCAGTGTCGAATCACTGAGCTGGATATTAGACGAAATGGCATTGGACCAAATGGAAATACATGGATAAACTCTCCTCTCCTCGCTCGACACGCACGAACACAAGATAAAAATGTCGTTTTTTCGAAGGTTTGTACTTCCGAAGTTTCATAATTCCGATAATGAAATATGGTCTATAGTTTTGAAAATGAAAAAGGGTTCGTAATTCTGAAAATGAAATATGGTTTATAATTTTGAAAATGAAACAGGATTCGTAATTCTGAAAATAATAATAATAATAAAAATAATACTCGGTTCTTTTATAGTGCTTAACACATTGCACACATGAAAATAGGGTTCATACTTCCGAGGGTTCATAATTCTGAAAATGAAGTATGGTTTATAATTTTGAAAAATGAAATTTGAAAATTAAATAAGGTTTATACTTCCGAAGGTTCACAATTCCGAAAATGTAATAGAACCCTATCTCACTTTTCTGAATTTCGAATCTTCGGAATTGCGAACCTTTGAAGAAGAGAAAAAAAACGAACCTCCGGAAAAAACGAGTGCCCCCAGGTGAAACCTCAGTGTTTAAAAGTCGATGATCATTGATGAGGTTATAAGATGGAGATTGTCTTTCAATCAATCTCAAGGTCAGGTACGCCCGATCTGTGAAATTGAATGTTCACTGTCAGTGGCAAAGCGAGGGTCCAGCCATTGGGGGGGGGGGGGGGCACAGGTTATACTAGGTTAATTCAATAGCGAGGGCACCTGTTAATCGGAGGGTGCGGGGAGGGGTCATAATATCTTTCTTTGCTTTTTTTAAAGTCCTCCCCCCTCTCTCTCTCTCTCTCTCTCCCTTATCTCTTCTGCTTTTCTCCCCTCTCTTTTCGCCATTCAATGATCCACCACCCCCCCCCCCCCCGCCGTACCTATCCACAGTGAAAGAGAAATATAAGGTGTGATTGAGCAAGAAGCACAGGATTATTAAATCAACTCAGGGGCCACCAAAGAAGGGACTCGGGCACTCGGGCACGTCTTTCAATTTAGGGACACTCGCCCCTCTTTTATAACTATTCTACAGCCCCTGCTGTTACGTCCCCCCCCCTCCCCCAATATACTGTTTATTCCTTCGTATTCATTATTTGTTCTTTTCCTCTTCTGTTTATGTGTTATTTTCATTCTTTGTTCTACACTTGCTCCTTCATTATTATTTTCCCCTCTTCTACTATTATTCTTTCTAACCATTCCACCTTTCTGGTCTCATCCCCCCCCCCCCCCCTCCTTGTATTTTCTTAATTTAACGTATATACCCACCCAATGCTGTATGACTTGTGCTTATGTGATTTGGTCTATCCAAACGAAAGAGGGCGTTGAACAGATATTTCTGGATATTCCTCTAGCTCAGTATGAATATGAAACAAACTGGATCTGTGTTTTTGCCTCTCCCCCCTCCCCCCAGGAAAAAAAAAGAAGATGATACGACCCCTTTCCACATACTTAGCTCTATAGCCTCATTATCTTGCATTTCATCCATCTAGTAATAAGCCCTGTGCTTCCCAATAACACCAGTGCCTCCCTCAAGTGTAGATCAAAGCTACACCACTGATGACAGGACTAGCAGACTGACAGAAATGGATATATAGAGAGAGAGAGAGACACACACACACACACACACACACACGCAAACGCACGCACACACACCCACACAACACACACACACCGACATAGACAGATACAGGCAGAGAGATAGAGAAAAAGAGAGAAAGCGAGAGAGAGAGAGAGAGAGGGAGGGAGAGAGACAGAAAAAGAGACAGGGAGGGAGAGAGAGGGAGTGAAAGAAAGAGAGAGGGAGAGATGAAACCTTGTCTGGTGAGATTGACAAGGCAATTAGATGTCGGAAGTGCGTGTTGATGCGTAGCTAGTTTTCCAACAAATTCGCAAACATCTTTCACACTCGATCTCATACGGCCTTCGTTTTTATATCGTCGTTCGATAAAGTCAACGCTGCCGTCACCTTTTATTTCATGAAAATGTAATTTGAAATTGCACTGAACATCCAACTAGCACTTACCCGTCCTGAAGTGGGTCGCACTAATTCGAATATTATGGAAAGAGGTGAGCGTTTGAGTGTACACTTTCCTGCAAAAATGTATACTGCAGTATACGCCATAATTTCCTGGTCAAATTAGGAGAAACGTACACGTATGGATTGTTCCATCATTACACGTGATAGCGCTTCACTGTGTGAACATGCAAACTGTTTTGGCAGCTACTAGAAAGAATAAGGTCATGGCGTAGCGTAAAATTTGTATGATGAAGAATATTAGAAAGAAATTGGACTATAACATAAAACGCTAGAAAACCGGGTAATAAAAGTTGAAATTAACTGTATGAACAAAAAAAAAACCGAATGACAAATAATGTGATAGACAGACCGCATTAGGGTTGATTTTGAAATCTTACGGTATTCTGATAGAAGCACACTAGGGGGTTCAATATTAAACCAGACAGGGTGCATTTATAATACTTTTCACATTTATTAAGATGCGGCATTTGTACCCTTAAAAATGCTGTATGATACCAGCTGGAGAATTTATTATTAACATTTTAAAGAAAAATCCAACCTTTGTAACGAGTTTGATTTGTGTAAAAGCAGAAAAATAAAAGAAATATGATGGTCATAATGAAAGAAAACGGACAAAGAATAAGAAAGCTATGAATGTTTGAAAAATGAGATCAATAAATATATGTGAATCTCAGATTGACAATTTGGTGTATCGATTATGACGTATTCACGGTCAACTCTCCAAATTATTGTCGAACACTAAAATAATGTATCACTAAATTCCAGTTTTCTCCTAAGGGCCTCTTCCCGAGGGAATTTAGTGATACATTATTTTAGTGTTCGACAATAATTTGAAGAGTTAACCGTGAATTCGTCATAATCGATACATCAAATTGCCAATCTGAGATTCACATACATTTATTGATCTCATTTTTCAAACATTCATAACTTTCTTATTCTTTGTTTCTTTCAAACTATGACCACCATATTTCTTTTATTGTTCTGCTTTCACACAAATCAAACTCGTTACAAAGATTGGATTGCCCTTTAATATATTCTAGAAGGCATATTGTCATAAGGCATCCAAAAAGAAAAAGATCCTACTGCGTTATACATTTTTGAAGAAAAATTACATTTCAGTCATTTTGTGTGTTGGAGCAAATGGGAGGGTTGTCCGCGGCTACATCACAGTGACCGTATACCGATTCGGCCAATTTGAAATTCCCTTGTTTATAGTGATTAAATTCACAACTTTCCTATGGCCTGTCCGATTTCGTTCAAACTTTCACCAACCTTCTCCTCTGTTTTTCTGCTTTCTTTTCAGAATAACTTAATTGCCATTAAGGTTGGATTTCCCTCTAAAAGTACTATTCAACATTTCTCGGGGATGGGCCCTGACAAAATATCAATATGCTTTTTAGCTTGAAAATAAATAACAATAATATCAAATTGGTAGGTGCTTACAGAAATGCTTTTGTCCACAATGCTTTTTACTACCCAGACTAAGAAAATACAAATGTAAGAAATAGGTCAATTTCTCTTTTAATACACTGAACGATAATCTTTTTTTCAGCTTAAACTTTCCATTATGTTGGTAAAATCAATTTTAGATAGATTTATACACAGTTCAACCAAGGACCCTACTCATCTTCTGACGGCAAGCAGTAAGAACCAGGGGGGTGTTTCATAAAGCTGTTCGTAAAATTACGCATGACTTTACGAACGACTTGAATACGAAGTGCCAGATAGGATGCCCAAAGTTTTTCCTGATGTTTTAACAAAGTGTGACTGTATTTCCAATAACCTCAATTAAAATATGGCAAAAATTATACTTTGCATTAAAATAAGAATGTTAATCTACATCTGCACAGTTCAACTTTAGTTGATGCAGTAAAAAATGATTGAGCATCCCATTTGGCTTGTCATATTCAAGTCGTTCATAAAGTCATGCGTAACTTTACGAACAGCTTTATGAACACCCCCAGGTCTCACTTCCAACTCCTTGGTAAGATAGTTCGGTGGCCCCCTTCTTATATCTGCCTCAGTCACTCAATGCTCGCGTTCCCTCTCCTGACAGCGTAACCATGGTAACGCATCTTGCTCATTGCGTATCAACATATTCCTCATCACACTTCTCAGGATGTTACATAGCACATTTGTCCGATAACGATAATGATAACGAGATTTTCAATTAAAGGTACACCCATCCATATGGTGAGTACCTGTGAGTATGATCGTGTCTGTTAATAGTAGGGCAGCTCTATGGTGTACCTTTTAAATGAAAAATCTCGTTATCGCTATCGTTATCGGACAAATGTGATCAGCCCTTTATTGAATGAGTTGAGTCGATTTCATATCCATCGTAACAGGATAAAAAAAACGCAAACAGGCTGTCTAGTTTCCTTGGGATGAGCTGACGTGTAAAACAACAATTCATGAAACATGCGGATGTGAGAAGATGATCAAAAGAAGGTTAATGTTCTTCACGGCTAAGTCCGGACTAAGACTTCTACCCCTAATATGAAAATGGTAATAGATCCTTATTTATTTGTGGTTCTATTTATACATACATGGTCACAGTCTTTCGTGAAAAACTGTTTTCCACAAGGGGCCTGTAGACCTACATCAAACATAGAACTAATGGATATTTGATATCAATAATTCAGAAAAATATTATTTTTCCATGTACATGAATATAATAATGGATTTTAAATCAAGCTGAGAATAATGTCGGTAAATGAAGTTAAATAGGAAACTTTTCTTTTGAAATTGTATTGTAGTGACGATGTAATTTTGCCACCAAAATATACAAAATAAGCTTTTGAAATTAGAACTAGACCACTTCAGTGCCCCCCTCCCGAAATGAAATAACGGTTGCCCGAATATCCTTAATTTCAAAATTATCGAGGAGGCTGTAGCTGCAGCCCCCCCCCCCCCCGCTTCGTACGCCTATCAGTTGGAACAAACAAAACAAAACAAAACAAAACAAAACAAAAAAGAGCCCCTAGAAAAAAACAAGTAGGTTACAAACAATAATTTAAGCGCCTAATGCCCGGTAGGGGAATTCCCAAATAAACCTCGATGGGTCAAAGTGGAAGACTGTTCTGCCTTCTCGGCGTGATGGGATAAGTCGATCTAACAATGCCCATGGGATGAGTGGAGTTGTAAAAATGGTAAGACTGTCCCCGTTTCACCTAATGGAAGTGTAATGCGAAATTCTGTGAATTGGAATCCATTGTTTTGGGGATGCATTGACATTTGCTTCTATAGCATTCCATTTACATCCATCTCCGATGTAACATGAGAATCAGGCCTACTAGCATACAAGACGCCATTTACTATCACTTCTGTTTAGCTCCCAGAAGGACAATCCAACCTATCTAACAAGTGGAATTGGGTTGAAACAGAAAAAAATGAGAGAAACAGTTGGGTAAAAGTACGAACATATCGAAAGAACAACAACAATTTATGAATTGTCAGAAGCTGTAATCACTATACACTAGGAATTGCAAAATCTTACATTACATGCGCAATTCATCCTTTGGCTGCAAAACATTGTCTTAATATAACCATTATCGAATTGAATTGAATTGAATATCGTTTTGTCTGTTTGTCGGTTTTTGTTCTAAATATATATATTTTTGCTTGTTGGACATTTTCCATTGGCAAACTTATTTGCAGGGGAGCTGCTAAATCACGTATTTTTTTTTTCTTTCATTCTAATTGTGCCGACTGGAAATATATAAGAGGGGAAGGTGTCACACCCCATACACTCCTTTCTAGAGGCAGCCCTGCTTATTGGCAAATTCAGTGTGAGGATCAAATTCAGATGTTCTGAAAGCTTCCGTAGTCACTGTAGTCGGTGACGTAAATATAAGGGACATGGGTATAAGGTACCTCCCTTCGAATGGGGAAAAATATATAAAAAACAGAGAAAAAAAATAAACGACAAAGGGGACAAGGTAAGATGAAAAGAATGTGAAATGACCCTCCCGCACCCTCTGCCTGATATACATGTATGCCTTTATTAATTCGCTTTTAAAACTAGTGCCCCCCGGATGCAAGTACGGTACCCCTCATTGTCTGAATCCAGGATATGCCATCCCTTCAGGTTATGAAGGAGATCACTCCATGATGATTCGTGCTTTACCAACCTAATGAACCGGTTAATAGCTTCACCGACCATTTACTTCTTGCACTCTCGTTCGTCAAGCACATACAATACTCTTATTATGACGATACAACATAAACGTCATTTTTAAGAATTATATTACTCGATTGGGAGTTGTAATTGTCAGATCATTTTAAGAATACTGGTACTCTTTGGGAAGCGGCATTTTTTCAAGACAGCGATCATTACGTTCATTGGGTTGTTTTATTACATTTGATAGATGAATTACATACTTAGAAATATGTTACCATGCAATTTATCAAGTATAGTGTTCTTTCAAATTGGAAATTTCGTAGCTCGACGTTTATTGAATAGATTTATAAGGAGATATTTGCCTGTCTACTTCGAGTATATAGATATCATGGATATGGTAAATGGCAATACTTGAGAAAGTGTGGCTGGACCGTTCTATTAAGTTGGCAATTTATTACCTAGTTGTTTAAAGTGAAGAAAAAAAGAAGAATATAGTTCGACTATGGGAGAAATCTGACTAAAAGGGAAAGTCCCTACATTTTTTCTATCTATTGTCGAGATATTTCCATTGTTGATTTTATCATAGCGTGTGGATGTCTACATACATCGTTTTCAAAGTTTCAATCAAAAATTTACAGAAAAAGTCCTATGACTAAGCTGGGACACTGCTTGAAAACCTTGGAGGCAGCCATGTGGAGCAACGAATTCAGGGATAACATCAGCCATAACGTTTAGACCTCCCTTTGTGCCTTTCATTTATGCTCTTGTCCATTATTATTACGTTATGCATAATTGTCTTCAGGCAGAGGGTAACTCCTACATTGTGTGGTTAATTTCTTCCTGAAAATTTATGGCTGGATTTCCAAAAACAAAAGTATGTAGAGAAAAGCTGATCTAAAAATGTTACAAACAGGAAGTTAAATATGCCTTCATGGCCGTGATGCAAAGTAAAGGGAAAAGGCTGGGAAAATAAAATGTCTAGACTTCCCTTGGAGTCCCCAAAGAGTTACCTAGTGGATTTAAATTGACAAGTATCCTACCTTTCCGAATAGATAGATGCAATTAGAAGTTATTGCATGTCATCAAGCACCCTGTCCCCCTTAGCTAAACCAATACTATCATCATACCGTCAACCACTAGGACGTTCGGACGACAATGAACGCGGGGACGATGACCGTTGTCGACTGATATAAAGAAATAGGGGGGGGGGAGGGGATGTCCGCTTTTCAGGAAACAGGAAGAATCAAAACTTCAAGGATAGGATGATCTGTATCTCGTAAGCTGCTCATCTATTCTGCTTCGTTCACACGGGAGACTATTAATCGAACAGTGGTCATATTACAAATGAGGCAATCTATTTTGTATTGATATGCGCTTATGCGGCGAAGTCCCGGAAATGTGAAGCCTTGTTGCATGAACCGGCTCGTAACTTGAAGTCGGTCGCAACATAAAAGTTGTTATTTCTCTTCATTTTGGCCCAAGGCAGTGAATTGATTGGTGGCCAAACTATCATCCATTTTGGTTACCACAATCGAGTTAACGAAACAATCACAGAAGGGTATGGTGGATGTTGTGCAAAAAATAAAAGAGTTATAGAAATAAGGCAGGAAACTATAAGTTGTAAGAGAGTGTGTAACAAAAGCCAGTCGTGGTAAAAACCAAGTTATTCGTATATAAAATGAGACATTAGGCACAAAGCTCTGGATAATTCAGTTGTCTTAAATGCCATTATATTTCCGCAGTTACAGAAGTAAGAGAATCTGATGGAGTAAAAAAGGTGGTCAATGTTGCCCAGTTTCTAGTTTCTCGGTTATCAAATTTAGATTTATGTAGCACTAAACGACGCATCTGTATGGTCTGTACCGAAATAATGCTCCCTACCATCAGATTCTTCCCCCCCCCCCCACATATGGGAGCATTGTGGTATAGTGGTTCATTCACTTGATTCTCAATCAAAAGGTTGAGGGTTCGAATCTCTGCCAGGTTCGTTATGCCCTTAGACAAGACATTTTATCTAAAGTTGTCTCTCTCCACCCAGTTGTTAAATGGGTACCTGGCAGAATTTGTTCCTTAAAGTGCTCTGTGTGCTGATTACGGCCGCTGGAGCTAAAGCCGGGGTAATAATATCCAAACCCTTTGGAAGCGCATAGGGACGTTTTAACATAACGTGATATGCCTCAAACAAGAACGGTTTATAATAATAATAACAAATAATTATTGTTATGTGCACATTCTCCACTATCTACAGAGCTTTGTCTGGGTAAATCCAATGTAAGCCCATATAAACAAACAAACCTAAAAGATAAACGGTAATCAGTATTGCTTGTACGTAATGGGGGGAAAATGCCACACTTGCTTAGAAGAAACATTATTATACACATGAAACCAATAGAAAAAAAAAATACTTTTAAAATACACTGAGATGTAAATATTTTTGTTTAGTGATGACAGTGCACTCAATGCGATATTTTGTGAGAATGTTAAATATTGTTAAATTTGATTGTTCAGTTGAAAAAGAAAAAAAAATGAAACAAAGCGTAGTGGTGACAAATTAATTAGATAGAGAGTTTGTTCATGGAGAATAAAACAGACTGGAATGAAATCATGAGATGACGAATGGCAGATGAGGCCGAATGGACAATAACGACATTGGAAAAACAAAAGGAAATGTACCACGAACACGATTGGAAATACTTTCAAGAAATCAGCTTTAAGGGAAATATCAATACTCAATTGTATTGCCTATAGAAATCATGTTCGTACGCCATTGTAATGTTCGCACAAATCACAAGGTGACACGCAAGGCTTTTAAAATTGCCTTAGGTTGATTTTTTTGAAAGTCTTTGCGATTGTGGTCTAGTCAGATAAAAGACATATAATAAATCATAAAGAAGAAAATAATGAAATGGAATTTTCAATTATATGGTTTGTCTTACAAAAAAACAGGAAAAGTCTTATTATTTCATTAATGACTGTCTATTGCTGCCGTTATTATATTGAAATATGGAGGACATAACAGAAATTATCAAGTATGATATATCATCGCTGCGTTTGATTCTTCAACAGGCAAACCAATTAGAAATGAACGTGTATACAACAAAACGCCTGAAGCGCGATGCTGCCAAGTCGTTGATACATAGATCCCAATAGAAATTGGAACTGATGATTTGCTTGGTACTTCGAGGAGAATTGTCATGGGAAATAAAAAATATATATGAATGGCAAAATATATCCCCACTGCATTTTACAGTGTTCAATCTCCCAATAACTGGATTTCCCTCTATATTTCCAGACCTTTTCAAAGATATATCAAGTTTTTTCTAAAAAGATTACACTGATCCATTCCATGTACAGCAATAGCCAAATAAGCATTGCCTCCGGTTTTGCTTATACGTAGTTTACTCGAAATCAGGACTAGAAACGTTTCAAATCAAAGATCTCTTCTGACTTTAAACATTGGGGAACAAAGTTTTTATCTGTTGGCAATTTTCAAATTTTGCAATAATGTTCAAAAGAATAAAGTTTCAAAAGTTTTAAAAATCCGCTCCATAAACCCCTTCTCTAGAAGGGGTCTTCTTTCCACATGTTCCATAAGTCTTCTAGAAGAAAAAAAGGAATAGTAATATATGAATATAAGCTTTGCTCCATTCCCCTCCCTTTCTCTCTCTCTCTCTCTCTCTCTCTCCATACCCTTTCTCTCTCTCTCTCTCTCTCTCTCTCTCTCTCTTTGTACCCCCTTCTCTCTGTTTAGTGTTAATGAAGTGTTTGCAATCATGATTACGAAACTGTACTAAGGAATAAATTACAATATCAAAGATTTCTCTCTTTCACACCTTACTCTCCATACATTTTTTTTTAAATCTTTTCATAATTTTTTATTCCTTGATTCAGTTTTTCAAAATGAATATTACAAATTAAGCATTAATTACACAATATAATTCAACATGCCAATAAACACAATACAAATTATATATTTCCATAACATGCCATCTATAAATAAACAACAATAGTACAATTTAACTGAACAAGGTATAGATTAAAGCCTGATAGGTGCAAATTCAAAGTATATAGGGCAATTGTAATAATGAATATATATATATATATATATATATATATATATATATATATATATATATATATATTGTGAGAAATCAATTGAATTGAATGAGAGAAATAATTTGCGTAGCTAAATTCATTGTTCCTCCTTACTGACTTCCTTTTTGTGGAAATAACTGCAGGGTTTGCAAAAACTGTCTCCGCTGGGAGTCGAACCCGGGTCTTTGGCACTGTACGCCAAACGCCTTAACCACTAGACCACGGAGGCGGGTTGAGTGGTATTCGGCTACACCAGGTGCAAACACCGACAGGCAGCCCTTGCTACCCTTCGCAGTTAATTTATTCCTTTTCTTTGAGGGACAGGGGAGTACTGAACAATGAAAAGCCGCATGCCTAGCTAGATCCATTACGGATTCATGTATTAGAATTAATTAATTATTTACAATGTGTGAGAAATTTGTTCTAATACTATAGCATCGGCAACTCTCGTGGGTAAATTTACATAATGTGAGAAATCAATTGAATTGAATGAGAGAAATAATTTGCGTAGCTAAATTCATTGTTCCTCCTTACTGACTTCCTTTTTGTGGAAATAACTGCAGGGTTTGCAAAAACTGTCTCCGCCGGGAGTCGAACCGGGTCTTTGGCACTGTACGCCAAACGCCTTAACCACTAGACCACGGAGGGCGGGTTGAGTGGTATTCGGCTACACCAGGTGCAAACACCGACAGGCAGCCCTTGCAACCCTTCGCAGTTAATTTATTCCTTTTCTTTGAGGGACAGGGGAGTACTGAACAATGAAAAGCCGCATGCCTAGCTAGATCCATTACGGATTCATGTATTAGAATTAATTAATTATTTACAATGTGTGAGAAATTTGTTCTAATACTATAGCATCGGCAACTCTCGTGGGTAAATTTACATAATGTGAGAAATCAATTGAATTGAATGAGAGAAATAATTTGCGTAGCTAAATTCATTGTTCCTCCTTACTGACTTCCTTTTTGTGGAAATAACTGCAGGGTTTGCAAAAACTGTCTCCGCCGGGAGTCGAACCCGGGTCTTTGGCACTGTACGCCAAACGCCTTAACCACTAGACCACGGAGGCGGGTTGAGTGGTATTCGGCTACACCAGGTACAAACACCGACAGGCAGCCCTTGCAACCCTTCGCAGTTAATTTATTCCTTTTCTTTGAGGGACAGGGGAGTACTGAACAATGAAAAGCTAGCTAGATCCATTACGGATTCATGTATATATATATATATATATTTTTTTTTTTTAAACTGTTTGTGATATTATAGTGTATGTCCTCCTTCCGTCCAACATTCAAAATAACTCCATTTCTTTAGATGTAGACTTAACTTATTTCGAGCTATTGCCTTTTTACGTTCGTTATCTTTACTTTCTAAAAGTGCATTATAGATTTCTTTCTTTGTTGGGGGCGTTCCTTTTGATCTCGCATTGTATATCATATATTTTATGAGTATAATTAAATGGTTAATGTACATATGCTTTTCTGATTTTCCATCTAACCCAACCAAAATCTTCTCCCATTTTAAAGTATCTAAGTGCATCAATTTCATTTGTTCCCCTATTTCTCGCCACAATACAATGCAGAAACACACACACACACGCACACACACCCTCACACCCCCACCCCCCACACACATCCACACATCCAGCTTTCTCTTTTTGTCTATGCATTTTCTCTGTTTCCCAGAGGCAGTTCATTGAGAGATTCTCAGCAATTTTAACTCAAACTTGTTTGTTCGACGTCTGATGTTCAATATCTCAAATTAAACAGTTATAATTTACCTGAAGGCCTGTCATACATGCTTTTTCTCACGTTAAATATCAAGGGTGTGCTAATTGCGAGATCATTATGCTTTTTCTTCACTTTGCATATACGGGTAACTAATGCCTACTACACACAAGGAGTCCTTTCGATTGCATTAATACCTGCACTAATTAATCCGTGAAAGTCAATCAGCCCATACTCCAGTAATTCCACGCCGTATTTGCACCGTACATTTTGCATTCGAATAGATATCATAACTACACTCGGCAAAAAAGAAAGTGGACACTTTTTTTTAAATTCAAGATTTTCGAATACTAATCATTCAGTATAAACTTATCCTTTCTATTCACAATTGAAGGCTTTCGGTAACACCATGTGGGAGCCTCTGTGAAAAGGCTGTTGATATATTCTTTCGTGAAAAATAACCCACTTATGGGGCGTTTAGAGGAACTTTGGAGAAGTGAAAGGAAAGGAAAGAAATGGAAATGGAATGAAATTAAATTGTTTTCGGTGTTTGTACACCAAAAATGAAGTGAAATGGAAAGAAGAAAGAAGAAAAAGAAAGAAAGAGTGATCGAGATCAGGAAAGTTCTGAGCAGGTCACAGAAAGAGTAGTTCTGAAAAGAACTGTTTGTATTCCTCTGTAAGTAGCTCTGAAAGAGAGTTTCCGAACTACGGTAATCTTTCGGTAAAGGAGTATATCTGTCTCGACGCGTTTCGAACAGTGTGCTCTGTTCATCGTCAGGAGATTAACTCGAGGAAAACTGCAGTGCGGTTTATCCTTTCTATATAAAAACAAACCTAACTTAATCCTCTTTAATTTCCTTAAGATGATATGCAATTGGAATCATAACATTCAGGCATGAGTGACCATAGCCATTTAATAATAAATGAGTCTCTGAAAGAAAATGGCAAAAATGGGGCATCTGGCCATTCGAATGTTGGCGAGCATTTCCATCTTAAAAGTCGAATTAAAACAATGAAAAAACAAACACGGAAAATATAGAATTTACTTGTCAAAACCACGCAGTCCTGAGACTACAGATGACATCCATAGCTCAATCCTCTTCATTGATTCTCATTCTTTGTTTTCATTGCTAAACAAGGATGTCTTCATACAGATGCAGATATTCTTTAAAATCTGAATGGCTACTTGCTCTATTTTCCCCATTTTTCTTAATCAGACCGTACTGATATAGGTTAAATAAATGTGCTCATCCAAGAGTGAAAGTTAAAAAACTTGATCTTAATTGATGATGGTAGAGATTAAATTTTTCTTTAATTTGATAGATATTTTATTATACCTTATTGACGCGTTATATGAAAATTTTGAAGAATAAAGAGTGTCCACTTTTTGGGGTGAGTGTATATAAACATGATAAGTGGAGAAAGCCTATAGATTTATCATTCTTCTACGGTTTCCTAACAGTTTAGGCCCGCAGGAAGAAATGACATATTTGCATCATGACTCAACATTGAAATTTCGTTATGGGTATAGAACTGGTCAATGTCATGAAATTCTAAAAATGCGTTTTCCAGAAATGAACAAGATGGAATTGCATTGTCTGTGTCCTACTAAACAAGTTAAACCAAACGGGCGGTTGGAAGCTTGCTGGTTCCAGAGACATATCGAATCCCAAACCAACCAGAGCATAAAAATTGATTTTGAAATTCATGAGTTGGCTTGTTCTATGCACCATTTCTAATAGTAAGAGAGAGAAAAAAAATGTGTGAATATTATGTTGACAGCTCCAGCTGCATGTAAATTAACCTTTATCACCCTAATCGTTGGATCAGTTAAAATTGATAAAGCAAATTAGAAAGATATCAAACCATAATTGCTGTTCTAATTTTCCGCCAGACGGTGACCTCTGTTTTATTCCCACACTTCATCTTTGAACAAGTTGAACGTCTTTAGAGAAGGAAAAATGGCGAACCGACATAATGTTCTGGATACAATTTCTCGGGGCTTTATTTTTCAAAACTATAAGACTAGGGTTTTACGACTGTAATTTGGTTTTAGGTTACGTTTAGGGTTAGAGTTAGGCATAATGTTTGGTCCAGAGTTAAAGTTCAGACTTTGGTTAGGGTAGGATATTGACCCCGAGCATTGTCGCCAGAGCAGGTGTCGTACAACCTCAAAAACAATTGAGGAGATTGATCCTGGAATCGATTAAGAGTGGAAAGTTCCTAATTCAGTAATAAGACTCCCGTTCTCTTCCCGATGTTAACACGATATAGCAGGAACTCTGACCAAAATTCTAGTCTGTTTCCAAGCGGAGTTGGTTTCCCTGCATGCTCTCAACATGGTAAATGGAACAATGTTGTATTTCAATTCTCTTTCAATGAACATGTGTTGTACAGGGTATACAGTATGTAGACTATTATTATATTTTCGAGGATTAGTTTACCACATTCGGACTCAGTAGAACTGGATCTTATTGAAAGCAATAAAAATTGATTTGTGTGTGGGAGACAGACCACAACTGCAGCATTCGAACTTTATACATGTATAGTAGGTGATTGGCGTTCGGGAAATGTATCTTGACTAAATTAGTCAGGGAAAAAAATAAGCCGTACAGACAACAAAACTATAGTTCCAGGATCAGGAGCAGAAGTAGTAATATTATGATTAGTAGTAGTAGTTATTGTTCTTGTTTTTGTAGTAGTAGTAGTAGTAGTAGTAGTAGTAGTAGTAGTAGTTCCAGTAGTAGTAGAAGTCGTAGTAGTAGGAGTAGTAGTAGTAGTAGTAGTAGTAGTAGTAGTAGTAGTAGTAGTAGTAGTAGTAGTAGTAGTAGTAGTAGTAGTAGTAGAAGTCGTAGTAGGAGTAGTAGTAGTGTTAGTAGTAGTAATAGTAGTAGAAGTCGTAGTAGTAGTAGTAGTAGTAGTAGTAGTAGAGGTAGTAGTAGTACATGTAGTAGTAGAAGTAGTAGTAGTAGTAGTAGTAGTAGTAGTAGTAGTAGCAGTAGAAGAAGAAGAAGAAGTCGTAGTAGTAGTAGTAGTAGTAGTAGTAAAAGTAGTAGTAGTAGTAGTAGTAGTAGTAGTAGTAGTAGTAGTAGTAGTAGTAGTAGTAGTAGTAGTATAGCAGCAGTAGTAAAAGTAGTAGTAGTATAGTATAGTATAGTCGTCGTCGTAGAAGTGGAAGTAGTAGAAGTAGTACTACTAGTAGTAGTATTAGCAGTAGTAGCAGTTGTAGCAGTAGTAGTAGTAATAGTAGTAGTAATAGTAATAGTAGTATAGTATAGTATAGTCGTTGTTGTAGAAGTAGAAGTAGTAGTAGTAGTAGTAGTAGTAGTAGTAGTAGTAGTAGTAGTAGTAGTAGAAGTAGTAGCAGCAGCAGTAGTAGTAGTAGTAGTAGTAGTAGTAGTAGTAGTAGTAGTAGTAGTAGTAGTAGTAGTAGTAGTAGTAGTAGTAGTAGTAGTAGTAGTAGTAGTAGTAGTAGTAGTAGAGTAGTAGTAGTAGTAGTAGTAGTAGTAGTAGTAGTTACGACTGTAATTGTAATTTTTAGGTTACGTTTAGGGTTAGAGTTAGGCATAATGTTTGGTCCAGAGTTAAAGTTCAGACTTTGGTTAGGGTAGGATATTGACCCCGAGCATTGTCGCCAGAGCAGGTGTCGTACAACCTCAAAAACAATTGAGGAGATTGATCCTGGAATCGATTAAGAGTGGAAAGTTCCTAATTCAGTAATAAGACTCCCGTTCTCTTCCCGATGTTAACACGATATAGCAGGAACTCTGACCAAAATTCTAGTCTGTTTCCAAGCGGAGTTGGTTTCCCTGCATGCTCTCAACATGGTAAATGGAACAATGTTGTATTTCATTTCTCTTTCAATGAACATGTGTTGTACAGGGTATACAGTATGTAGACTATTATTATATTTTCGAGGATTAGTTTACCACATTCGGACTCAGTAGAACTGGATCTTATTGAAAGCAATAAAAATTGATTTGTGTGTGGGAGACAGACCACAACTGCAGCATTCGAACTTTATACATGTATAGTAGGTGATTGGCGTTCGGGAAATGTATCTTGACTAAATTAGTCAGGGAAAAAAATAAGCCGTACAGACAACAAAACTATAGTTCCAGGATCAGGAGCAGAAGTAGTAATATTATGATTAGTAGTAGTAGTTATTGTTCTTGTTTTTGTAGTAGTAGTAGTAGTAGTAGTAGTAGTAGTAGTAGTAGTAGTAGTAGTAGTTCCAGTAGTAGTAGTAGAAGTCGTAGTAGTAGGAGTAGTAGTAGTAGTAGTAGTAGTAGTAGTAGTAGTAGTAGTAGTAGTAGTAGTAGTAGTAGTAGTAGTAGTAGTAGTAGTAGTAGAAGTCGTAGTAGGAGTAGTAGTAGTGTTAGTAGTAGTAATAGTAGTAGAAGTCGTAGTAGTAGTAGTAGTAGTAGTAGTAGTAGTAGTAGTAGTATAGTAGTAGTAGAAGAAGAAGAAGAAGAAGTCATAGTAATAGTAGTAGTAGTAGTAGTAGTAGTAGTAGTAGTAGTAGTAGTATAGTAGTAGTAGAAGAAGAAGAAGAAGTCATAGTAGTAGTAGTAGTAGTAGTAGTAGTAGTAGTAGTAGTAGTAAAGTAGCAGTAGAAGAAGAAGAAGTCGTAGTAGTAGTAGTAGTAGTAGTAGTAAAAGTAGTAGTAGTAGTAGTAGTAGTAGTAGCAGTAATAAAAGTAGTAGTAGTATAGTATAGTATAGTCGTCGTCGTAGAAGTGGAAGTAGTAGAAGTAGTACTAGTAGTAGTATTAGCAGTAGTAGCAGTAGTAGCAGTAGTAGTAGTAATAGTAGTAGTAGTAATAGTAATAGTAGTATAGTATAGTATAGTAGTAGTAGTGGTAGTAGAAGTAGTAGTAGTAGTAGTAGTAATATAGTAGTAGTAGTAGTAGTAGTAGTAGTAGTAGTAGTAGTAGTAGTAGTAGAGGTAGTAGTAGTACATGTAGTAGTAGTAGTAGTAGTAGTAGTAGTAGTAGTAGTAGTAGTAGTAGTAGTAGTAGTAGTAGTAGTAGTGGCGGTAGTAGTTATAGCATTGGCAGCACTCGTTATACTTCGTTATAATTTTATGGTTTTACTCATCTCCGAAAAAGTACATAAACTTTTGTCTCATGAAAAGCGTTTCCACACTCCCTTCAGAAGAAGAAGAAGAAGAGAAGGAAAAAAGAAAGGACAATTATTTTCACCGAGAGGTCTTTTATATTGTGTTTCGATGTCTTAGTAGCCGAATAATTTAATTACACGTGATTACTGTCAAAAAATAGCATCCTTGCATGAAACTTGTCGTAAATTAGCCAATACTAATTCAATTTCGTTAGATCGTATATACAAATTATTGTACGGGAAGTCAAGCTCAACTATGAAATACGTTACCGCACTCTTGTTTATTGGAACCCGTAATTATCAAGAAATTGCGGGGGAGTGATGATCTTTTTACACATTACACATAAAAATGTTGACTTCTCTGTCTCTGTCTCTCTCTCTCTGTATATCTTTGTCTATTCATGTCTGTCTGCTTGTCTCTCTTTATCTCTGTCTCTCTGTCTCTCTGTCTCTCTCTTACTGTCTCTTCGTCTTTGATCTTGCCTCTCTCCCCCATCCCTCTTCATCAGTTGTTCATCTTGCTCCCTCTCATTCTTGTTCATTCTATCGGATCTTCCCTTATCTATTTCTCTCTTCTTTTTTTTGCGCTATACAGGGTGTCCCTTAAAAAGGAAACCCAAGTTCATGGGTAAATAATTCAATAGTGCAACCTAATTTTTACATTTACACAACATTATAAAGCTTATTTTCTGTTCTTTCATATGACACCAAAATTATGATCAACGAATCGCGCAAGTATGATTTCAGACAATCAAAATTAAGTGTCAACGTCAGAAACCCAATTGTCAAAAATAAGTGGGTTGTTGCTAAATTTTGTTCTGAGGGGTTCTGAAAAGTCGGGAAATGACTAGGAATTTTCAAGGAATTCTTATAGTTGGAAAGCTCATATTCTCCTCTTTCATTGGACAAAATAATCATGATGGAAGGTCACGCATAAAGCATTAAGTAACCAGATTACTGTGAAGTACAAAAATCTTACTCTTACCTTGAACGTAATGCCAATGTTCCATACCACTAGTTTCAACTTGTGGCTAGTCAGGCATACGTGATCCTTTCATCCTGCATGGTGTCATATGAAAGGATAAAGTTTTGGCTTTCCAATGATGCGCAACATTTCTTACAAATTGATTCCGGACCATGCAATGTCTTTTCAAATTCACAATAAACCAAATGTAATAGCAGGTTCCATGACATTTGCTCCTGCAACAATTGCTCCGGTCTAACTTTGCCATGTTAATCCTAAACCTAAACCTAAACCTAAACCTAACCCTAACCCTAACCCTAATCCCAATCTTCACATTGTCCTTAACAAAAAACAAAAAAAATCATGACCTTGACCTAAACCTTTGACCTTTGGACGGAGGAGCAAATGTCGCAGGACCAAATGTCGTGTCACCGTAATAGAAATCCACTTATTTTGGACAATTGTGTTTCTGACAGTGTCTAGAATCAGTCATGCGGGATTCGTTGACCATGATTTTGGTATCACATAAAAGAGAAGAAAGTGAGTTTTCCATTGATGTGTATTTTGGATAAACTATGATGAATTATTGAGTAAGTCACTCACAAACCTAGGTTTCCTCTTTTCAGGAACACTGGGTGATTTCAAGTTCGGTGTTGGTGTTGGTGTTGGTGTTGAGAGCGTGAATTGAACTGCTGTTTCTAGCCCCAACACCGAATTCGGCTTTATAAAAAATAATACCAATCACATTATTGATATCTCAACACCTAGTGAAGTCAATCCCAGCACCAGCTTCATTTCAGGTTCGGTGTTGTGGCTGGTGCTAGTTTTGCCCAAACACCAACACCAGCTTTCAACACCGAGCTTGAATTCACCCACTCTGTATACGTACTGTATGTAGATATATTTCATTCCCTTTTCTTACCCTCTACCCCCCCCCCCCCCTTACTCATACCACACCAGATATGAGGTGCGTTTTTTAAAGAATCAATACATCAATTGATATAATTTCCTCCACAATTAGAGCTTATATATATTCTAAATTGAGAAATGAATCTGAAATAAATCATCCTGGCTTCCTGCCTATTTTCTAGTATTACCAAAAAAGATACATATCTACGGCATCAAGCGTCATTATTTGATTTATGAGCTTCAAGATTTTAATTCTTTTTCCATAGCCTTATTAGTTTTGGTTTTTAATCTATTTCTTATTATTCTCGTGTTTCGTTGTCAATCCTTCCCTGTGGCATGTCATAAACTTTGAGATTCTTTGGCATTTGCTTTAGGATCTTGTGCTTCAAATGCCTTAAATATCTCACTTATTCTCTGCAAAATATTCATACAATATAAAGAAAAAAATATATCATATGTAGATTTAACAATTTACAATTTCTGGATTCCCATGCTGTTTCTTAATCTATATTTATGTGTTTTCTTCCTAACATGAAAATCTGTGGTGTACTTTATGTCGTTCTGATGCTTATTGCAGTTTCCATAAACCACAAATAACAAGAAAAGAAGCATGAAATCGTTCCTGATCTTGCTTCTTTTACATTTTCTTTTGTTTTCTTTTGTAGAGTTAACTTTCAGGGATTTCCCCCAGGCTTCCCAAAAGTAAAGCTCTAAAGTACAGTATAATCAGATTTTACTACAAGAATAAGGATAATTTTCTTCTCACATTTTTTCTCACACTTTCTCATACTGTCACTGACCTTTCTATCATTTTTTTAATTATTTTTATTTTATTTTTTTAAATATTTTTTTTTATTATAAACAAAATATCGATGTATAATGTCAATGAAGTTTAATAGTAAATACTAAAGAAATACAAAAACCAAACCAGCTTGATGCAATATTGACTTCTTCTCCATAAGCAACCAACAGAAAACGCATTTTTTAAAAATCACATTTATTCATTTATTAGTTTTTGCGCGCTTTTATAGGGATTGGGTCCATCGTTAAGTTGAATCCTTCTCCAGCTTTTTTTAGTATACAGAATGAGTTTTACTAAAATGAAATAGCGTACGTGAACCCTCTTAATTAGAACAAACCAACCCGGGCCCTGAAAAACAACAGCTCGATCCTTCTGAAATTAATTGGGCAATTCCTCTGACGGTTCAGTTTCAATTCGACTCTTAACTTTCTGTAAACACCTGAGAAGTTGTACGAAATTGCCCTGACCGTGTCGGTGGCACGGATCGAGTTTACGATGCAAAGCGGCCAGGCGCTGATCTACATGTATGTAGAACGGGAGACGGTGCTAAGCTATATATTGGTTAGCAGACGACACTTCTTTCCTTCGTTTCCGCCACAAATATGAAATGGTTTAGCCTATTTTGTTGATTTGCCTTTTTTCAGAACCTGTTTCAATATAGCTCGGTAAATAAATTCTCAAATGATAACAACAGATACAAAGGAAAAAAAAAAACATGCAGTTCCAAGATTCATTCGGCTGTCCCCCTTTTCGGATTTTCAAGAAATCTATAAAAAATCTCTCCCGTTCCATATTAGAGATCAACTTACTTTACTTTAGCCGAATCCTTGCGGTTTCTCGTGACATGATGGCCCAGTTACTGTTTATCTAGCATGGCTTTCCCTAGTAGTGATCAATACTAAAGTAATTCTTTGACAATTTGAATGATGTATAAAAGTGCAGTTCAGTTTGTAAGAACGCTACATTAATGAAATTATTGTAATGTATCATAATAACGTATTGTGTGACTAATCCATAATAAAAGAGGGAGATCTCCTTTTTACATGGAATTATACACGTATAGGCATGATAGTGCTTTCATGGAATTGAAAGGTTAAATATGTAGAGCCTGTGGGTCATACAGTATTATACCACCAACAACAAAGGTCTTATTAGTGGTGCGAAAGGGGGGGGGGGACTTGTGACATAATAGTATTGTCTCATGGGGTAAAAGACTATCCCCCTGTTCAGACACAAAACGTTTATACCGAAACTCGATAAAGAAAAGTCGTATAAAATTTTCATCGTATAGCCTACGGACCATTCAGACACATAATATCTCGACCGATAAGAAAAACATCGTATAGATGCGCAGTTTCCTCTGCGCATGTTGTTATGGTCGCCGCATAGGGTCGCCGCCAGCCACCGCCCTCTGGTAAGGACACCTTTCGCGCGCGCTCACGTTAAGCCCCGCCCAGTTATACCGTTCTATGGTCGCCATACGTTCAGACACACACGGAAAGGTGATTCGTTATCGAGTTTTATAAAACGGTTTCAAGAATGTAGCCATCCTGATTGGTCAAATAACACCACGTGACCGTGCAAAAAAAAAGTACTAACGCACGGCGAGGGGACTAACGCACGGCTAATCCGGATCAAACACTAAGATTGTAAGAAAACAGTAAGATTATAGACCCGTTTTATAAAACTATTAATACATGGTTGTGAGTTCGTGCGTTAGTGCGATCCAGCAACACGCAGGTTTTTGTCGTGGTGTCTAACACACTCGGCTACGCCTCGTGCGTTAGTACACCACGATAAAAACCTTTGTGTTGCCAGATCGCACTAACGCACTCCCAACCATGTATTAATAGTATACTAGTTCGAAACGATGCTCTGGCCCCAGTTTCGTTATACGACGTTTCGTTATACGACGTTTCGTTAGTCAGCGTTCAGATACATAAATCCACAAAAATTCATCGTATAGCTACACCGTTTTGGTATAATTTTTTGTGTGTGTCTGAACACCCTGCTTGTTTCATTTGCATTCTGTCCAATTTTTTTTTATCGCCGCTATTGTAGTCACCTTCTTTTCTTTGTATCTACGTGGGTTTTTTTTTTCTTCTTCAATACATCATGTGCAGGTTATGAAGAGATTTAGATTTTAGATTTAGATTTAGATTTTATTTTTTCATTACATTTTCATTTTTCAAAGTATATAACAATAAGTATTATGAAATTGACAATATTCAAAATAATTGACAACACAACTTAGTGCATAAACATTTTTCGATCATTACAAGCAAAACAAAGTGCATTAAAGTTTGAGTTGTGAGAGAAAAAAAAATCAAGTAACATCAATGAAGACTACGTAAGATTAATTTTATGAAAATGAGAATGAAAACAGAGACCAGCTTAGAAGCAGAGCTTGTAGAAGCGCTGGTCCCTGGCAAAAAGATAAAGCATGAATACAGTACATAAAAAGAACTAGACTGGGCAATCACTCAGAGGCTCACTGTAAAATATGTAAAGCTTTACAGCGTTGGACCGATCATATGCATTTTGCTTCGATTGTAAGAAAAATCATCCCGGGAAGTTTCGAAATAAATGAGCACCGGTGCAGTCTGGAAAAATGGATATCGATTTTCGATCAAAATAATGAGAATTGTTTTTGTTACTCCCTGTACGAATAACCCTAAATTGGTAGATATTATAGAGGAGTTATTTCAAACAAGTGATTTTAACAATTATTTTCCTAAGGTTGAAGAGTACCTTTAATACACCCAAGCAGATAAATCGAACCTTTTCTCCATTGGACAAAAACGAATTTCATCATTCAGTTATAAATGTAGCATCACAAGAATGGACCCCACCCCATGACCATTATTTGATCCATTACTCATTTATTGATGTGTTTATACAAGGAAAGGTATCTAAGGAGAAAATCCATGGGGGTAATTTTGTTAATGGCGCACAAATTTGACTACTCCTTTAGCTACGCACTCTGTTTTATTTGGACAATGACCGTAGGGTCAATATATGGGACCGAGTGGACGAGAGTTCAATACGGCTTGTATATAGGCAAAACACTCTACATCTAATGAAAAGGGGGTGAAGTTGAAGTACATGTACTATAAACTTCTAAGTCCTCCTTATTTCAATCTGACACCTTTTCTTATTTTCTTTCCTTGTTACGTTTCTTCTTCCTTTTCTCCTTCTTATTTTCTATATTCTTCTTTTCCTTCACTGTAAAAAATTTTGCCCTTTTTCAGGGGAAATTTCCTGGCAGTCAGGATGCCGGGAATGCTCGTTTTTCCAAAGTTTTTTTTTTTTTTTTAAACTGGAAATCAGCATATATTTACAATAAAATTACATAAAATTTATGTCGGGTGATTGTAAATATATGCTGATTTCCGGTAAACCAACAAACTTGCTGTTGTTTTACAAGAAAAAGACTGTAAAATTGAAATAACGGCAATAACTTGTAATTTCAAAGGCAAAAAAACCTGTAGTTTTACAGTATTTTTTTACAGTGTTCTCTCGTCCGCCTTCCCCACATTTTTGTTTCTTTAATTCTTCTGCACACGGCTTTCGTGCTTCTTACAATTTTTCTGACGCTTTTTACAATTTTATGTGCTTCCGAACTCTCCTCCATTTTTTCGTAACGAATATGCGTTTCGAATAAATTCTTGAAAATAAAATTTTCATTCGTGTGATATTCTTGAATCTATTCATCCATCGAAGCAAACAGAGATTGCAGGCACAAATTTGAACTTCCAAATTTAAAGAAAACGATAGTTCTGGGAAAGATGAAAAAATGTCATTATATTCAGTCATGCGTGGAAGAGCATCAACCCATTTCATACATTATCATTCTCATCAAATTAGTTGTCAACGTAGCAGAGTGGTATTTTATCTTATAACTTAATATTTTTCGATACACCACTCCGCAAAATCACACAGTTAAACAACAGCATCATTTCCTTGTTGGCAAAGAACAATTTGTTTCCCCATCCATTCACTCTCTCTCTCTCTCTCTCTCACGCACTCTTTCTCTCTTTCTCCTTATGAAATAGTTGTTAGATTTCGTTTGCTCTTCAATTTTAATATGCCAGCGACATTAATACAGAGACACATTTGGGGTTGATAATCATGTTTCCTAACTCCCCCCCCCCCCCTCCCTTTTAGTAATGTTTATTACAGTTGTCATAGTAATGTACGTCAAACCTTACTTCAGAGACCTTCGATGGATGAAGCAATTTGCTTGGCGGAACATTGTTCAAACATGGAATTCATGTTGATGATGCGTTTTCGCGATCCAGATAGATTGAATGTCATGTATCATCGCCAAATTACAATGAGTCTTTCTAAAAGGGTAGAGGGCAAACATTGAAAATCTAAACCCAAAACTATATGGTTCCCTCGGGCATTCTGAATACGTGACTTCGTCTAATATAAGCGCCTTTTAACATAAAAATTAAACATCCCTTCAATACCATTGTAATTAAGAAATTAGGCATGTTGCATAAGTCTGATTGGTGTACATATACTCCTCGCATTTAAAAAGGGAAGACGGTATATCTTGAAAATGAAAACATTAAACAAGAGGATTAAATTACTATTAAAACCGTCTGCCGCACAACTTAGAAAAAAAAGTTTTGAAAGCAATACTCTTCGCAAAAGCATTCTGCCCGCCTTTTAAATTTCGATCGATGCACTGTCAAATGCGAATACACTTTTGTAAAAACTGCTGTAACTTAGTCGCAAACTGAACTTCTCATTCTATTTCCTTTCCATTATTTGAGATGGAGTGCCCACATGAAAACTTTTTGAACTATCTGTAATTACATACGTACGACGTGATGTAATAAAATCGATGCACAATAAATGTATTATACTGAAATTCGTCGTGCTTTTTTCCTCTGTAGTTGTTCGAGAAAAGGTCACGAGAAGTTAATGTGTTTTGCTTTACAGATGTAACAAAATGACATCTAAATTAAAAGAATATTACCATCCACTCTCTCTCTCTCTGTCTTTCTTTCTCTTTCTTTCTCTCTCTATCTTTCTCTTTCTCTTTCTCTCTCGTTTCTTCCATTGCTTTTTACCTTGGTATACCACGCTATATCATTAAAAAAGAATTTTTAGAGTCTCATTATTTAGGAAGAATCATGAATTTAAATGAATCAAAATCAAATCCCAATTTTTCTTGATAGTTCTCGAAGTATGGTTATAACTTCCCCATTTCCATATTTCCGTCTACCCCCCCCCCTCCTCTCCCCCCCCCCCTCTCTCTCCCTTTTCCGCTACCAATCTTTTTACCCTCAATTATTTTTTCTCTCCTTCTATCTCCATTTCTCTCTCTCTCTCTCTCTCTTTCTATTTCTCAAACATTCTCTCTGTCTCTCCCTCCCTCTTTCTAACTTTGTCTACTCTTCTCTCTCTCCCTTTATCTCTCTCAAAGCCTATCTCTCTCTTTCTCACACAAGTGCCCCCCCCCCCACACACACTGCCTACACTCTCTATCCATTTTTTCTCTCTCTCTCTCTCTCTCTCTCTCTCTCTCTCTCTCTCTCTCTCTCTTGATACCCACTCTAAACGTCAAGTTTAGAGTAAGTTTCTCGAGGGTTTCTAACCAATGCGCTGGTGATTCATGAGGGTCCATGCCTGCAATCCAGGTCAAAATGATTTTTTGGTGAGTGAAATACCAAATTCAGCTAGACACCGGAGAATTTCTCGATGACGACGGGTAATAACGTAAATGTAAGTAACCCGAAAGTATGCACTTTTCATTTAAAAATGAGAAGAATAGATGGGGAGTTGACGCTGAAGGGCTCTGAAAGCCTCTAGCCATGTTCAAAGGATATCTCGTATCCAAAGTGCTTGCGCCTTATGTCACTGTACTCTCAATATGTTGTAACATCGATTGAAGGGAGGAAGTCTTTTTCTGAGAGGTTGGGTCTGCTCATGGAGTCGATAGAAGCATGTTGGTCTGTGTGACAGCATGCAGCGGTCGCGGTGACATACATGTAGCTTAAGGGAGATAGAGGGTGAAATCGTGTGAAAGGAGAGGGTTGAGGGAAAATGAGGGGGTAAAGATAGCGAGAGAGAGAGAGAGAGAGAGAGAGACAGAGAGGCAGTGAGAGAGACAGACAGATAGACTGACAAACAGACAGACAGGGAACGATAAAGAAAGAAAGAAAGAAAGAAAGAAAGAAAGAAAGAGAGAAAAGATAGAGATAGAGATATCGGGAGAATGCAGGAGAGAGGTTGATACAGAGAGATAAAAAGAGAGAAAGGAAATGTGAGTGAGTGAGTGAGAGAGAGAGGGGGGGAGACAGACAGACAGAAAAACAGACAGATAGAGAAGGAAAAAGAAAGAAAGAGAGAAAAGATAGAGATAGAGATATCGGGAGAATGCAGGAGAGAGGTTGATACAGAGAGATAAAAAGGGAGAAAGGAAATGTGAGTGAGTGAGAGAGAGAGAGTGAGAGAGAGAGAGAGGAAGAACATTTTCACTCTCTCCCCTCACTCGAATGCATTGTTCTATTGCATTTTATCTACCTAGTAAGCCCCCCGCCCTGGCTCCAGTGCCCTCTCAATGGCTGAACCCACACTGCACCACTGTTCTTATTCATTTATTTATTTATTTAATCCATTTACTTATTCATTTACCACTTTGGGGATGTAAACACCCTCATCAGCAAGAATGTTATTTTTCGTAGGGGTCTTTAAAATTCAATTTGATAATATCCAGCCCTTATCTGCTAACTCATCGAAACATATACAGATGCTTCTTTTTTCTAAGCCATATCTGGAAAATACCATCATGGGTAAACACATCAAATTGAAGTCCAATTACAGAATTGTCCGCTTAACCTACTTTTAAAATCGCACTCTCACGTTCGATCAAATCTCGAAAAAAAAATCAATCGTGATTTTTACGTGTTCTAAAATTACGAGCTGTCAATTTTGAAATCAGCAAAGCAGAAATTTCTATTTCATCTCCTCTCCATTTTTCCGATTGCTGTGGAATGGCAAATGATTCCACCGTGAAGATTGGTTTGTTTCCGCTTCACTGCAGAAAAAGAATGAGGTGTTATCTCATATCGTTAGTTTCAATATTTGATGAAAATATTATTGATAAAATATCCCACAGACTGATTCGGTTGCAAGTTCCTGTCAAGTCAACTGATTGATTATAATTCACATTTATATCTTTCGAATGAGTTATTTTTATAAGCGCTCTGAATTTATAAGAAAATAAATCATTTCAAATTAGAATGCACCCTGCCCCTTCTTCTCCGCGCAATTATTGCTCGTGTATGGGGATATTTTAGTCGACATCATACGAAGGCAGTGTTGAGGCAGATCTTGCACGCTATCCTTGTTTGCGATTCCATGACCACCAGAAAAATAGTGCTCTATCAGTTTTACTTATATAAGTCTTAAGTTATGATACCACACGTCGGTATTTTGCGTTTTGAAATTTCGTCTTTTCTTCCTCTGAAATATTACTGAGCTTTTAGCACTGGAACGCTCTTAATGATACCATAAGTTCCACTACTTTGACTGCATAATCCACTTGAAAATGAAAAGTAAATATAATTACCACAGAATACAACAAAATTTACGTTAAACATCGAAGACATCGTCTGAGCGAAATGTAGCAATTTCCAGTCGTTTCCGAAACGTATTTCAATGAAATATTTCTTTCTTGTCGATATTCAAAATATGTACAATGATAATACTGCTTTTTCTGTAATGCCACTCTAACATTAGTTTACAATAAAGTCATGTACACGCAGATCATCATTTTGAGCACTGCGCTGGCGACAACTCCATTTATCAAGAAAGAAGTCTTTGATACTCCAAAACATAATCGTAAACAACTAGCACAATCCTTTTATTACTTTCAGTCATATTTTCTTCTTTCGTGCTCAATTTTTCCTCTGGCGTAACAGCCTTCTCCTCTCATTCAATTTGTACCACGTTTTCGTTATTGTAACCTCCGCAAGTAGAAGCGCAGCATTCAGCTTTTAAGTGCTTTAAAAATTTACTTAAGAAATATTCAATTTTTCCTTATTTTCTATGCTCTTGTTATTTTCACCCTCGCAAATTTGTAATCCCTCTGTCCTAGATTCTTGAGTACTTGGGTGGGAGAAAGTACAGATAGTAAAATACTTCTTCTACTATATATATAAAAAAAAAACAACAACCCAACTCTGAAGTGTATATTCGTTCGTGTATCTATCCATGCAATGTTTGAGAACGTTCAATATTGTGGAGTAGTTTCTCGCATTTAAGATGTTGATATTTGCTTAGAACATCTTGTTCCACGATAGCCTCTTTTGGCTCTAGTGATGCGCGCTCTCCCCCCCCCCCCCCCCCCCCTCTCCCTCTCTCTCTCTCTCTCTCTCTCTCTCTCTCTCTCTCTCTCTCTCTCTCTCTCTCTCTCTCTCTCTCTCTCTCTCTCTCTGTGTATATATATATATATATATATATATATATATATATATATATATATATATTTCTCTATCTCTCTCACTCCACCCTCCCTCCCTTATTCTTCACGTCTAATTGCTAAATATCTAGCATTCTCTATCTGGTATTCCTAGTGAAATTAAATTGCATGGCAGTTTAAATCTCTCTCTCTCTCTAGGAAAAAAATCCCTTTTATCCCTTTTACCTCCCCTCTTCTCTCTCTCTCTCTCTCTCTCTCTCTCTCTCTCTCTCCCCTCCCTCCCTCCCCCCTCTCTCTCTCTCTCTCTCTCTCTCTCTCTCTCTCTCTCTCTATCTTTTATGCAGTCTTATCTATCGATCTATATCTCTCGTTGCGTTTATGATCTTCCATTTGTTTTCGACTTTCCTCAAATAAACCGTACGCTGTGTTATCATATAACAGCGTCTAAATTCAATTCCTTTTCTAGCTTGCGATGTTAGCATGGTTAGTAGGTAATTAGATAAACACTTGATTAGGGGTGTCGCTAAAAAATGTTAATTTTTTTTTTATTTGCCGACAAGATAATGAAGATGATTACAATGTAAAATATACTAACAGGATATAAATATTTTTTTGATAAGTGCACTTTTTGCCAACGGAAGCAGAAAAATATCGACAACAATTTGAGTTAGTAACGGCAATACAAATGTTGAAATGGGGTGTCACGACCCCCCCCCCCCTCCCCCACAAACACACACAGAAATCCTTTTGTGATCCCACTGATATTGATGATACTAGTTCTATACTTGAATAAATAATGACACTGCTCTTGGAAAGTATTTTTTGCACAAAGAAGACATTTATTATTTATTCAGTTATCGCTTCACCATTTTGAATGAGGGATGGTATCGGAACAAATTTTTTGAGAAGTTAGCAGACAATTTTCCAACAAGCATATAAAAAAGTTCTTCTAACAATAAATTGATCCTGAGATTTCCAATTGCAAACAATTACGATTTCAGTGGCGTATCCAGAAATAATTAGTCTAACAGAGGGCGGCATCCTCCATGGACGAGGTATCTACCTGGGTTATTCACTTGAATTGAGCCCGTTGCAGGTTTTCTTAATTTTTTTTTTTCATGGGTCGTCGAACGGAAAGAGAGGGGGGGGGGGTATTCCGATTCCAACCTAAACTATATACACCACTGTATTTTCCGACAGAATTAGAATTTAGAATTCTATTTTAGAACTGGGGTCTCAAGGACTCGGACCCTCGATAAATATTTTTGGTTGTCGTTCTATATCTGTATATAGGCCTCGTCCAGATGTCTATTTGCGGAGTAAACGGGGGAGAAAAACAAACACCGCCGTGTTTTCTTTGAATTGCCAATTTGAATAATCAGAATGTACCTAAATATCCTTGAGAATGCAGTCTAAAGTCTCTTTTGTTTTAAATTGATTTTAAGCAAGTACAGTAAATTGACGATTGCAACAGAATACACAGGAAGGGAATGTCTATAAATGTTTCAGCGATCTTTGTATTTACACCATGATTACAATAAAAATCTTTTATACATCCAACTCTACAATAAATACACTTTCTTTATAGCAGAAATGAAATTCGCTTCAAGCATTTTGTTTCGACCAATATCAACCCACAAGACGTTCAATTCTATAACCATCAACAAACAATATTCATAATCATATCACTGAATAAGTTATCTTGGACGGATCAGATAAGGATATAGCTATGATTCGACGCCGAAAGCGAAACAAAATATTACCAAGTGAATACTTTTCTACAAGTGCAAACTCTATTTTCACAAAAACAATATAAAGCTGGTCTAAACCATCGTTGCGCCGTCAGCAGTTTTTGCGATGATGGGCCCCTGTTGCTATGCCTTTTTTCCAGTTTATAACCACCAAATTGATCATCAAACTGTTCCACGCGGCTACACATCAGTATATTATCAAACAGCAATTATATTACACTACAAAAATAGAATTTGACAGATTTGATATCATATTTCCACCAATTTGTGCTAAAATCGTTATGCCTACAAGACATGCGAAACAATATTGCTACATAGGTGCATTGCAATCAAATATACTTCGATTTAAAGTGACTTTTAATGACTTTTACAATATTTTTTTCATTACATCAAATATCAGTAATCAAAACACATTCATCAAGGACGCAACAACCTTTCTGCTATACAAGCATTGTTCCATAAATAGCCATTCTATAGACATTAAAGCAAATAACGTTTTCACACGCCTTTCGAATCTAATATTCATTACACTCCAACTTCCTCACAATTTTTCAGTTTCAGACATAAATGCACATGATACAAACGTTGGTGGGGTAGTGCTACTTTGGATACGTAGAGATATCTAGTCGTGTAACCCAATTAAAGTTTGTACAATGAGATTATTCCAGTCACAGTGCCTATAACTCATTTAAGCTGAGCAAAAAACAGTACTTCAAACTTTACACTTCAAAATCACTCTTTGCACTTAAGCGATGTTCTCACTGTTCGAGGTAACATTAGATTTCGAAAGCAAATTTTCCATGGCCACTTTCGCTTCCTTCGACAAGCCGCCATTTTGGTTGCCCTGGTTGACGTTCTTCTCGCTAAATTAGATTGAATGAGAAAAAAATAATAACATGTAAATCAAAAGAGCCGAAAAAAGTCGCTATACCTGAACATTGTAATTCATAAAAAAGGGCTTTTGGCGCACAACATGACAAATAACAATAATCATTTGATTAACAAATATGATGGAAATGAAGCAGAATTTGTATAATGTATTTTATTTTATTTTGTTGTTATGCAGTTGATAAGGGGGTGTATAAATCAATTACAAGCTGATTACAAGGTACAAAATAATCAGAACGAATTTCAAAGTTTTACCTGTCTTTCACGAGGCACTGTATTTCGTTGTGCTGAAGGGGTCCGTCCGGCTGTTGAATTAAAAAAAAATACATGTATGAAATAATAACAAAAATTGGATTTAAACTGTTCTTTCCTAAGGATACAATACTTAGTGTTGGATAGTGAGACTTTAGTCGAGCTGATGTGACTAGCTGGATACTCATAATTATCTTATCAGTTCCGTGTACTAAAATTAATTTTATCAACGTCATTTTAAAGGGTACCAATCACCTATAAGTATTTTGCTCTGTATGTTAGACGTTCTATGTTATTATACTATATTCAAAATATGGGGTTCAAATATTACTTCTATAGGAAGAAACTGCAAGTTTGATAATACTCTCTGCAAGCGTAAAGGCGACTCGTGAGTGGACTACTCAACGCACCTGAGCTCGCGCGGAAACCAAATCGGAGTTCGCGTGCACCTTCATGGCTATGCCGACATTTGCCCCTGCGACATTTGCTCTACAGTCCATATCTCGGAAGGTCAAAGGTTAAGGTCAAGGTCATGATTTGGATAATGTGAAGATTAGGATTAGGGTTAGGATTAGGTTAGGGTTAGGTTTAGGTTTAGGATTAGCATGGCAAAGTTAGACCGGAGCAATTATCGCAGGAGCAAATGTCATACATCCCCTTCATGTTATCCTTTATTTCCTTCATACTCCTTAACTGTTGAACTATAGAATGCCACATAGAGTTCTTTGAGGTTGATTTTATACTTTCTAGCTGTACACAAATTATTTTTTTTCAGGTGAATGGTACAATTTGAGAACATAACGACAAAAGCTATACAAAAACAGTTTGAAATTTTTTTTCACTGTAATTCATTAATGGAAAAATTTAGGTTACCGTAATTTACCTTAGATTGTTACGGTAAAATAGGCTGTGAACACGAAAATGTGATTTTAATCACCTTTAATAAAGGATAATTTTCTATATTTATGTATCTCAGTCTACACTTAGCTTCGCCGAACTGACATCGAAACCGCGAATTGACATTACTTTTTCGCTGTCCATAAAGTGTGAAAATCACGCCGTGACATCTCACACCGTAGGGACAGCGAAAAGTTGTTAGGAAAAAGGCATTAAACGTGGTTGAAATAGGATATAAATAAACAGCCTATTAAAGACTAGAGAATCACCGTGCCTTTCTGGATACGAAAATTCCATATTTTGATGTTTTGAGGGGGGGGGGGGGGGGAGGAGGATTTCCACATGCTTGATACCATTTTCTAACATTTTCCAAAGAAGGCTTTTTTTCCTCATCTCCTTACCCCCCCCCCCCCCCTCTCTCTCTCTCTCTCTCTCCCTTGAACATGAAATTTCTAAAGCTCTTGATATTATTGCTTCTATATACATTTCCTTAAGCATATATGATTAAAGGCCTATCCATATTTTCATTGTGATGCGAATCAAGCCAAAGTGACATGAAAAAAAAGGCATGATAATACAGAAAGGCAAAACAAGGTGAAGTATTTCTATTAAAAGAGGAAAAATGTTTTCATAATTATGACAGTTGTCTTCATGCGTTTCATAAACGCAAGTTGGAAAATAAAGTGAAACAAAACAAGTCGATTTCCGTTTCAAAGCAATAAACCATAATCATATGACTTTAAAATGTTTCAGTTGTTTCTTTAAATATTTCAAGATAGATTTCAGGATGATTCAACAACTTTCGTTTCTACTTGGAAAGGGTTAAATAGTATATTTAAAGTGAATGAATACATAATACCCACACTTAGTTTCTTCTTGATCGAGTCTTGATTGGTGTTCATTCCATTGTTAAGGTGGTTGGTTTCATCAACACTTGAAGTCTTCAGCGGGTTTTCATGGCAATCCTGTCATCACAAAAGATAGTAATATTGATTTTAAAAAAAGACAAGAGCAAATTCTACTATTGGTGGGGAAAAGGATGAAAAAGGGTTTTGAATTCTTGTAATTGGATTCATCACTTCATATGTGATCATGAGGCAATAAGATTTACATTGGTTTGTTACATAATTAAACACGAATTTGAAATGAAGATTTGCGATGCAAATATCCCACATGGCAATGTGACAAAAGAGTCGTTCAATGGATAAATAAGGATGTTTAAAAAATGATGAAAAATAGAATGTTTAACATAGCCAAAAAGTCACGTAAAGAATCTCGCTGGGAAAGGTATCGACAGTTAAGGAGAGAAGTAAAGAAGAAAATTAAAATTTAATTATGTGTATTTTTTAAAGAATGATTTGTGTAAAAGTTTAAAACATAACCCGAAATTGTTTTGGAGTTTTATAAAGTCTAGAAAATCTGATCATAGTAGGTTGAATGCTTAAATATCAATGGCACGGTTATAACAGAAGATCAACAATAGGTTGATGCTTTCAATTTACAATTCAATCAAGCTTTTAAAGATCACGTAAGCCTCTCAAGATATGATTTTAGCAGTAATGCACCCGTTATGAAGGGTATTCAATGTACAGAGACTGAGGTTTTGAAATTGTTGAAAAGTATAGACGTTTCAAAAGCACAGGGACCTGATGAAATATCTCCACGTTTGTTAAAGGAAGGTGCAGACCAATTAACGCCTTCTCTATATAAACTTTTTAACATGTCTTTGTCATCCGAAATTTTAGCAGAAGACTGGCTAAGAGCAAATGTTTGTCCTAGATCTATACATAAAAAAGGCAACAAAGAAGACGCTTGTAATTACGGACCAATATCTTTAACGTCTGTTACATGTAAGATTTTAGAACCTGTAGAAAGAACATTCTGACAATAGACTTGTTGGTATTATACGGAGGAACTTTGTTGACTGTCCAAAATCTGTTTTAACAAATCTTTATGAATCTTTAGTACACTCACGTTTGGATTATTGTTGTATAGCATGGGATCCATATAGAAATTCACAAAAACAATTGGCCGAACGAATTCAAAAACACTATTTAAGAATGATGTGCAAAGACTGGAGCACTTGTTATACGTTATTACAAAAGTTAAGTATGAATACATCAGAGAATAGACGAAAGTACCTCCGACTTGTGTTTTATTATAAGCTTGTTAATGGTTTAATAGATATAGGACATAAAAACAGGTGCACACCTGCGAACAGAATTGGAAGAAACGATCATAAATTAAAGATGCATGTACCCTTCGCAAGAACAGATTATTATATGAACTCATTTTATCCTATAAAACCATAAATGATTGGAACAAACTTCCGAAGTATGTAGTCAATATGAAAACTCTTAGTATGTTTTTAAAAGCGTTAAATAACCATCTCAACCCATGTTAATTTCACAGATGCTTTACCTCCACTAAGTAATTTTGTACTCTGCAATACTACAATGATTTTATTCGCAATCATCACTATTGTCTATCGTTTACATCTTTTAAATAATACTTTGTGCAATATGTTTATGATTTTGAATCTACTTGTTGTTTATATCCGCGAAACCTTTTTTGTTTCCCGAGACTTGTTTTTATAATGTCTGAATGAAATAAAAGGTCTTGTTTCCCAACAAATAATTCGGTAAACAGTAATATTGTCATTACCCCGGTATCAGCTTAGCTTCCAAAAGGGACACAAATTTGAAGGAATTTATTTTAAGGGACTCCCTAAACCAAACACTATAAACCTAACCCTTACCCTCATCCTAAACCTAACAGAAAACTCAATCCCAAGTCTAACAATAGCCCTATATCTTTAACAAGGAACTGTCGTCAGAGCTTGTGTTGAAAGTCCATGAAGACATCTTACCATTCCGTTTGAGTCGTTACTGCCTTTCCTACAAAGCGCCACTGTGTCGTTGTCCTTCTTCTTCGATGATCCCGAGATCGACATTGCCTTGCCCGAGGTCTTACTGTTGCCGCCTTTACCGCTAGCCGTGTTGGTCACTGAAGAGAAAGCCGTAGAACTGATGACGCCGGCCTTGGTCTTGCCGTATTTCCGGTCATAAGCCTTCCTTACCTAAAAGCGTGTGTGTAATAATGTAAGATAAATATTTTATAGTGCTTACACATACCATAAAGGGGAGGGGAACATAATAATTGTGTAAAATAACATAACCACTCGTTGAAGGTGCTTCATCCCTTTTACACACAGTACACACTTACACAAATTATGCGGAACTTTGCACAGGTTTAGCAGACATCCTGTAAATACTGCCTTTGAAAATTCAAGGTCACTAGTTCTATAACCCCTTTGTAAGAAATGAAAATCTTGCTTTTGTCGCAGAGGGAACTATTCAGAAATCAACGCAAGTAACGGGTCAAAAAATATTTTAAATATTACGCGATTTTTTAAAAATTTATTTTATTTTATTTTATTTATTATTTTTTTTATTTTTTTTTTTTTGGGGGGGGGAATGAAGTGTTTAAGTTGTTGTTATTACTTACTTAAAAGCAAATTATAATCCTTTTCACATCCGCTGAAGTTTTCCAATTATAATACTATAAACACAACTTCAAAATTTAGGGCTGCAAAAGGGATGAAGCACCTTTAGAGCGTATACACAAAGCTGCCAACATGGCTAAACTCTGTTATAGTTCAAGGAAGAAAATCATGTCCTTTGAGTGATATCATAAAGGAAACATTAGAAAAATATTTCACTTACCTCCATATTAAGGACACAATGGGCGATGAAGAAGAACAGTCCCTGCAAAACAGAATGAAAGAAAAAAAGACAAGTTTTAAAAACTTACGAGAGAGGAGGGTTTTATCTCCGTTTATTTTCACTGCCTCATTTTCATATAGATTGCAGAAGCATATTACGTGCTTAGTACGGCCAAAAGACCGTATGAAATCTTTATACAAATTTTTTTTTTTTTTTTATAAACAATAAACATAAGTACCATCTGAAACTTGTGTAAATACAGCTTTTCTTTTGGTAAATGAAATCGCTTCGCAAACACGATACAGGCAGGCAGTGGCGGATATACATAGGGGGAAAACCGGCCCGTGCCCCCTCTTTTTGAAACCCAACTGGCATACCTTCAGTACACAATGAAAAAAAAATTACCCCCTTAATGGTGTACTTTTCCGGCTCTGTGCCCCCTCTTTTACAAAACCCTGGATCCGCCCCTGCAGGCAGGCATAGGGTGGAAAATGGCGGAACGAACCCAAACCATCCCCTTCTAAGAACATCTTGAAGTTGCCTCTAGTTTAGCTAGATAAATAGGGATTAAAAAGGTTCTAACAGAAAACGGTAGCAAGACATGTCTTATACCGTAATCTCAGGATAAAAATTGGATTAAATGCCCTCCTACCAATATGCTCTTTGTTGGATACGCCACTGGTTAATGCACACAAACGGAATTACTTGTAAGCTAACCTGAAATGAGTTAAGGATAGCGAAGATATAAGTGAAGACTAGAGTTCGAGCGTTCACCGAGAGAAACCCAAACACCCATGTGAGTCCTAGAAGAGGCAACAAGATGGCGGCCGCTTTCAGTCCAGCCCTAGACAAGAATCAAAGTCATTATGATAAGTACATACTTAGAATAGCATTGCTTTATTGTTTTTTTAAGGTTGTTTTTCGTTACAGATATTTTTGGAGTTTCTTTCTTAACGATTTAAAAAGTTAGCTAAGCCTACTGTGGCTTCTGATTCAGGACACTTTGTGACATTAAATGAAAAGGTTAATGAAGTGCACAGGTGTTCAATTAACTTTATTCTTAAGAGTGGATTTTAATGAGTTATTTTCATTTTAATGACCGTCCCTCGAAAGATGTATTTTCTTCAAAAAGTTCGTTTTGCTAACGTCATTACAAGCGTGTAATTATTTTTCATGTTTAATGACCGTGAAAAACAATTAGCTCTCAAGTTTAATGAAAATCATTAAAAACATGAAAAATAATCCCATTTGGGCTTGCGACGTTGCCAAATAGAACATTACATCTTTCGATGCACAGTCATTAAAAAAAAATAATTGAATTGAACACATGTGACATTTAATGACTATCGCTCCGAAAATATGACGTGTTTCGTTTGATATTCAGTGTACATAGAAAATTCGTGACACTGGCATATAGCGTGGTCCAGTAAAAGGGGGAGGGGGCGTTGGTCTTCCTAGGTGAATGACATGCTGTGAAGGAGGAGGTAGGGTATGAAATAAGGGGAGTTAGGCCATCTTATTCTTACATTCTTTACCCCTCTTCCATTTCTGCTCTTTCTTTCTTACTCTTCATCCTATTTTTGCCACTCGATTAGGGCGGCATATGTTCAAGTGCCCCCTCCAGGGAGCAGCTACGACAGAGAATCCTGGTAAACTCACTTGACTTGTGATGTATTGTTGGAGACCCTGCTTTTGTACTTGGCTGACATAGACCTCATCATGACATGCAGGACCATGATCAAGAAGGCCGTGTTCACCTGTAAAATGACGAATGTAGTATCTTTTTAAAATTGATATAATGGTAGAGGCGGATTTGGAGGACAAAACATTTCAGTGCCCCCCCTTCTCCTGGCAAAACAGACACCCAAAACGCTGATGACCCTTTTCTTTCTTTTTTTAATCTCTCTTTTTTTCTTCTCCCTCTTTTTTTTTTTTTTTTTTTGCTTGTCAGAGAATTTTGGAGTAAGAAGACACCTTAAAACGCTGATGATCTTTTTTTTATTTCTTTGTTTTATTTTATTTTTTTGTTAGAAAATTTTCAGAATATTGTGCCCCTCCCTCACAAAATCCTGCTGGATCCGGCACTGAGTGTCCCCTTGTAACCCCAAAGGCGTACCGTAAACACACACACACACACACACCCACACACCCACACACGCACCCACACACGCACGCACACACACACACACACACACACACACACACACACACAGGGAATTTCCCTCTTACTCGCGTAATAACTCCAGTGCACAATTTCAACTCATTTCTGTCTAGCCTTCTCAAAGCTGAACTCAGAACATGTCTTTACTTTATGGAACACATTGAATAATATTGAAATATTTTACTAATTTAACACCAGCGCATGCTTTCCTGCTTAATTTCCTTCGTACGTAATCAACATAGGACGTACATAACATGAAGAATAACGAAAAAAAAAAAAGAATCGTTTCAAAAACTTGTTTGACTTGTCTAGCATTTCAAAACCAAATGAGTAGCTATTCGTCCCCCACATCAAAACAATCATTATCTGTGTTCATTCGTCAACGTTATTAAACGTGTCTCGTTGCATGTTAGAGGTTCAATACTTACTACGATCACGATGGCTACCGTTGGTATGAAAGAGATAAGCATAGCTCTGCTAGACATCCAACATCTAGACCAAAGAAAGGGAAAGTTGAGAGTTTAATTTAACCATTTTAATAATTGATCAATTCATGAAAGTTTTATTGATCTAACCAAAAAGGCCGTTTGTTTTACAGAAATAAAAGAAAATAAAAGAAAAAGATTTGATCGACGTATTATTCTATTAACATCATCGTACAATCACATTACGTAAATATGAGTATAGCATCTTTTTATTTAAAAAAACACATTATTGAAATAACAAATCATGAAACCACGCAGTACATTTGAATCAGCAATAACAAACAAATCCTTTGTTCCTCTTATTCGTCTCTGTTCAACAAAATGAAATCCACTATTGTTCATTAAATAAGTCCTGAGGTTTTTTTCTTTGAATGAAACAATGAATTTCATAACCCCCCCCCCCCCCAAGTTATTTTAATGTTGTAAACTAAAAAAAAAAAACAATATCAAGCGAGGTTGTTAAAAATGTATGTCAGCCGAGTATGAAATATGAGGGCATCACGTCTTTTGGAACTACAATCCTCTGTCGTATTTTCAGCATATTGACTGTTTTGTTCTTGTTGTTTTGATTTCTGGGGATTTTTTTTGTTACTGCTTTCTTTTTAAAATTTCATTCAGGAAGTAGGTAAACATTAAAGGAGAATGAAACCCGGGGGGGGGGGGGGTAAACAATTTTCATGGAAAGAGAGGATAGAGAGAAGCAATTAAAAAAAAAAAGTTCCATCAAAATCGGTTACGAAATGAGAAAGTTATGAAAGTTTGAAAAGTCTCAATTTACTTTCTGTGGCGATCCTCAAATTGGCAATGTTGCTTCAAAGTGACAGGTTTAGTAGTACAACTCTCTATCTGTTTTGTACACAAAATTTCATATTTTCTCCATTATCTCTAAAGATGCTGCTTGTCTTTTTGTGAACTCAACATATGTTGTGTCAATTACATTTTCCCATGATATATCTTGAGCTACGAAGGATACAAGCTGCACCTTGAGAGATAATGGGGAAAATATGAAATTTTGTGTACAAAACATATGAAGAGTTGTACTACTAAACCTGTCACTTTTAAGCAAAATTGCCAATTTGAGGATCTCCATGGAAAGTAAATTGAGACTTTTCAAACTTTCATAACTTTCTCATTTCGTAACCGATTTTGATGGAACTTTTTAAAAATTGATTCTCTCTATCCTCTCTTTTCATTAAAATTGATTTTTCCTCCAGGGTTTCATTCTTCTTTAATTAAAGATTTGTTTCTTACACATTTCCAGTTGCGTATTCTTTGTAGAAGATACCAGCTGAAACTCCGGCAACAACCAAAGGAATCCCTAAAAAAATTACGGTAGAATAGTGTCACTGGATTAACATTAATTAAATTAATATAATCAGTATAAAATGATGTTTATATCCTAACTAAACGTTGTCATCATTACTTTTAATTCACCAAAGGAAATCGTTATTTATATTAAAATCGCCATCAGATTCACACTTCTAAAATAAAAATTTGGCAAGGGGAAAACCCGTGAAAATCACGGGCCCAATTGCAAAATCAATTTTATGTTGTATGAGCTAATGCCCTTTAGCTTGCATTAAGATTCTTACATGTTTGTTTGGTTATTGATGCAATTTTTTTTTTTGCCTGTCCTTTCCCACCCCGTTCCCCCAAATCGCCTTCTACATCTAATTATTTTTTGTTTTGTAGCACATTATATCAGGAAGTATTTAAGATTATATAAGTAATTCATGAAATTCCCAAAAGCATATTCAAGAGAAAAAAAAAATCGGAAGAAAATGTTCGCACCCCGCCTTTCTGACATTTCCTGGTATAGTAATTTGTTCCGACTTACCCCATCCAGCTAGCAAGTATTTCTTGACGTTACTGCCTGTACCAAACACCTTGACAAGCATGACATAGAGATGTACGCCCTCTAACAACATCCAACAGAACATGGCAGTGATGGTGTAATGGAAGGTGATAGCAACGGCTTTACATAACCACTGGGTAGGGAAATAACGATCAAATATTATGTCAGTTTGCTTATTATTATTTCATTTTTACTTGCTCTCTACTTTCATTTCTTCTTCTTCTTCTTTTATTCTTTTTTTTTTCTTCTTCTTTTTCTTTTTCTTCTGCTTCTTCTTCATCTTCTTCTTCTTCTTCATCATCTTCTTCTTCTTTCTTTCTTTCTTTCTTTTTGAATTTCTCTTTTTCCTTCTTTTATTGTCTTTTATTTCATTTCATTAATGGTTTCATCGTGATCTATATTCGTCTTCTTTATCCTAATCTTTTGTCATTTTTTCTTCTCTTTCTTCACATTTTCTCTTCCTTATAATTTCCTCTTATTCATTTGTTATCGGTCCTAAAACATCTACTTCAATTCAAATTGAAACAGAATCGGAAATAATAGGAAACTACGGTAATATGTTAAACAAAGCAATCATGGTTTATCAAATCATTAGGGATTACTACTGCGACATATCCAAAAGGTAGTCGCCTTTCGCAGACGAGTACTGACAAACTGAAGTTAGCTGCCAGATTGACTGCCAGAAGATGTTGTTTTGGCAATCTCTGTGTCGAAAATGTAACAGACAACTACTATGCTCCCCTGTCGCTCTCCTTGTTGTTGGGTGTTTTATTAATCAAAACGGCTTTACAAAATTAATATTCTGGCCCAGTCCTTGTTTTATGGTAGGTTGTTTTTCCCCTCTTGGAACTATGTGAATTTCTTTTACACCATTTTCGCTGGGTATTGTAGAAAAAAATGAAAGCTTTCTTCAATTTCCTTTACCTTGACATCTGTTCGTTCCATCCCAACTAGGAATATAAGCTGCGATATAGCGATAGCCATTCCTAGATTCTCATGAACACGTATCCTGTCTGACTTCAATCTGTGATTAAATAAATAACATTTAAAAGTTAAAAATCAAATAACAGTCATGTGCCCCTTGACATCGACCACAGACAAAACTTCACACCTACCATGAAAAGCCAATCAACATTCAGGTTTTATTCGCAAAACACTTTGTAAGGTGGATTGTAATTGGCTAAAGGTGAAAAGTCACGTCTGTTCATAAGTAACTGTTGTAATAAATTTAATTCTTTTTTCAATGACAAAAGATACCTGAAATGATGTTCTCTCCAATATTATACATATCTTGTAAATGACTGTCCGGGTATTAGCTTTCCGGATGGATATGACCTGATAACAATAAATGGGCAACTATCCTGGCGATTGGCAGGGGATAATTTCAGCAGAGGGTGGTTGTCTTGTGTGGCGGGGGGGTGGGGGGGGGTACTCGTTTTGTCTAAGGTTCGTTTGTCCGAAGGTTCATAATTTCGAAAATGAAATAGGGTTCGTAATTCCGAATATTTGGTGCATTTATGCTCCGAAGGTTCGTAATTCCGAAAATGCAATAGAGCCCTACATATCTTTTCGGAATTACGAACGTTCGGAAATATGAACCCTTTTTCATTTTCGGAATTATGAACCCTATTTCATTTTCGGAATTACCAACCGTCGCGACGCGTCGGAGTACCGAACCTTAGGAATAATGAACCTTCGGAATAATGAACCTTCGGAATTATGAACCTTCGGAATTATGAACCTTCGGAATTATGAACCTTCGCAAAAACGACATGTGACCGTTGTCCCAGGCCTACAACGTCATATGTCTGATGGCAATGTCACATTATTTTTATCTCAACACGACGGGGAAATGTGGGGGGGGGGGGGGGTGGGTAAATGATACCTCCTAAACTAAATTCTACCTACCTGAAGAACTCATATACTGCAACGGACGTCACACAGCCTACGATTGACATAGAGCCTCCGATTTGAGATAGAATAGACAGGGCTGTCTCGTGCCCATCTGTAAGGCTATCCTACAATAACAAAAATAATAATAAAATCATAGATGAGAAAAAAATCTGAAGATCTTCTCTCCAGGGACATTGTGGAACATTTTTACAGATTTTTTTTTTTTTAACAGAGGTGGGGGGGGGGGGGCGGTGTTCGCATCACTACGTATTCTGTGATGAGAGTGTTTATTTCTTACAAGGCAACTGATCATAATATCGTGCCTCAAGTACAGTATTCGAAGTAAGTAAATGACTTGTACAAATACTGTGTCATTAGTGAACAGAACCAACAAAGGGACCATTTGGGATGCCAGAGGGGTGGAAGGGGGGGGGGGGGGAGATACCAGACTTTTTCCCCACACATCTGAACCATTTTTTTTTTCATTGGGAAGGTACACATATACACATCCTCAACTTCATAACTTTTGATCAAATAAAGTTGAACAAAATTTTCGGAGAATTTGTAACTTCAACAAAATTAACATTATGCTGAGAAATCGTGAATGTACTCCCATCGAGTGAAATATTTCCGAATATTGTGTAAGGATCACACCTCCTCACTTACACTGATCTGAAAACATCTTATCTTTATTTTTAAAACATAATTTATTTAAAGAAAATGTGAAAATAGTTCGCTTTTGTTTTAAAGTGTACCTGAACCCCATGTACGTCCATGATGACTGCAAAGTTTGTCAGATGGTAGCAATGACATGTCGTGTGGGTTTCGTTGCTGGCGTAGACTTCACATCCAGTCGCTTTCCACAGCTCAGACTCATCCCCGGAACTGTTTCAGTTTAATCAGATACGCAATATGGAATACATAAATATGGTCATTTGTGTTTTTTGTTTAGTAAAAACGTTAAGAAAATTAAAAGATATGTGAGAATTTTGTGTTGACTACATAATGATGACTTATGGCTTCTTGCAGAGAGTCATACTATCAAACACACCATACTGATCGAGAACGCCATCTCTAATGTTTAATTCCTTGCTAACGGGTAATCATTCATTACACCTGGGTGGAGAGTGGCAAATGTAGATTAAAGTCTTGCTCAATAAACATGGATTTATTTTCAGTCAACAGAGGGGAGCAAGGAGAAGACGTGGAATTCTGTCGAAAATATACTTACGTTTGGTTGAGATCTAGGAACACACAGCTCGGGTTCAAATTGGCGCCGACCTGGGAAAAGAGAAAACACAAATAACTATTCCCTATTTGGTGGTTAACGGTCATTCAAAGGTAGTAGCTATTTGACTTTACACATCCATGCGCGGCGATTTTTTTTTCTTGTCACGGCCGGAAAGACTCGACTAGCCTTTACCATTAGTTGCTACACAGTCTTCAAAAATTTCCGGGGGAGGCGTGGCCCCCCCCCCCCCCGGATCGCCGCCCATGGCCACTTCTTTTATATTCGGATTACAATAAAGATGATGATATAATTATGCGCAAAATCATGATCTTCGATGCAATGTGTAAACTACTGATTAGCTTGCCGTCAACATTATGGCCAAAACACTCTCAAGGTATTTCCCCTTCCAGATACCTATTTACTACGTCTTTGTTGAGAAAGAGAGGATGAGAGGGGGGGGGGGGGAGGGAGAGAGAATGAGAGGGAGAGAGAGAGAGAGAGAGGAGGGAGGGTATTCAACATCCTTGTCATCAAACTAAATGGAATTTTACCTCTTGATGTTTGTACATTCCTACTACAGGTTCAATCAAATTCTTGAAGAAAGCCTCGTCTACACCCAAAATCTTCGTGGCCATAACATCGGTATTGATCCTAAAATACAATTTAAAGAAAATTACCAGAAGTCCAGAGATTTCAGTAATAAAAATTCTGTCCCCATCGTTAACCAAAGATATTCGAGTTTATGGCTAATAAGACCACAAAATTCGTGGATATGAAAAAGAACTCCTGGAGAGTTGTTACGCCATTAAAAAGTTCGTTATTAAATGACGCTAGTTTTTCAATATGCTTTATTTTTTTATTTTTTTTTGCATTTAAGGATTTTTCATCTATGAATCGAATGATTATCAATGAAATGTTAAGGATAGGAATTCGATCAAATTATTTGATAATTCGACGCATTTATAAATACAGTGTGTTTCTTTAAAAAGGAAATCCGATTTTCTCCAGCAACATCTCGTCAAATATACAAAAATAGATTTATTGTAATACATCATAAAAAAGGAAATTTTATCCTCTTTTACATGATACCACATTTGTGATGATAGAGCTTGAGATGACTGAACTAAAACAATTTTGAATTAGTAATGTAAAAACTGATTTGCGCACAAGAGTGGGATCTACTCAGAATGGCCATTCATTGAACCTCACTCTGCTTTCATTTCCTCTTTGTCTTGACTCAAGCACATACTTGCATGGGCAGAAAGTGCGATCATCTGGAAGGATATTGGGATCATTTTTTTTTTTTTACTCATATCTCATTCAAGGTTGCATACATGTTGAAAGAATACTAAGGAACATAATAGAATATCACTTACCTTTGCTTTGTGTCTTTATCATGTATTTAGTTTCCTTGCATTGTACTTATAACGGAATTAGAAAACTTCTGTGCGCAAACTACTTTTGACATCACTCTTTTAAAACATTTCAAATTCATTCATGCATGACAATATCATAACATATTTGGTATCATATGAAAGAAGATGAAATAAACTTTGTCATGAACATAAAAAATAATCAAGACATAATAATATTGCTAGTAATTTATGTTAACATTTGGGTTTCCTTTTTAAAGAAACACACTGTATAGGAGCGAATTTTTAGATTCGCATTTATGATTCGGGCGTGATGTACAAAGTCAATATGAAGCCTCGTCAAAATTGATTATGGTGGATTCATGAAATAAAACCAGAAACTGGCATCGCTCTTACCTGGAAATGCTTTCTTCTTCTAAGGCAGAATATAATGATGCAAGTGAAGGGTACCTTGCTCTGAAAATAGCTACCTGATCTGTTGAACATAAAAAACTATATTCAATTCAGTTCAATTCGAATTAACATTTATTTTCTTCCACTGATTTTGACAAACATTCAACAGCTGTTCAAATATTACAATTTACATGTATATCAAGTAGTATGAATATAATCAAGAACTTGCAGAACAAGGAAGAAAGCGCGATCCCAATTCTCCCTATTCGCATATAGCCGATATCAGCCGATATCAGCTCCCGATTCCGATATCGGGGACAACGATGTTGGCACATAAAGTTCCGGTTCCAGTCTATAGCTATAGCGAGGATACACTGATATTTCCTTCCTTTTTTCGTGCGTGATTGTTCTGCTGAAAACACGTTTTGCATCGTTGGGTGGCTTCACAGAAGAATCCCATTTAAATATCAACTGTATAAAAACACGATTATTTGCTAGATTAGGAACAAAAGGGAGTTTTTGCTAGGCTGACCACGTCTTCTAACACATTGTCAATGAGGCTCCGGCCGGACCCGGAAGCTCAGTTGTCAGCAATCACATGCCCAAAAATTAGAGCGCCGCATGCGTTCGGATTCGGAGAGCTATATGCGATAGGGAGAATTAGCAGACGCTTGTAGCGGGTACGCCTGAATACACAAATGTTTAAAGAGAAGGCTGAGTTCTGGGAAAGGTAACAAATAAATTTTGAGCTTTCTCATTTTATGTTAGTTATTTGAATACACAAATACACATTATGATAACGTAATTGTGATAACAGCTGTGCCAAAAAAGGTACAAAAAAGACACGGAATATCTTGAAGCCCCCCTTAGCTCAGATGACTTACCAGAGCTTTGCTGATTGGCTATACTGAGCACCTCTGGAGGGAGGGACAAGCTCCCACCTGATCCACTGAACGTTGTTGTCTCGCTGTCATCGCTTTCAGAGGCCGCTACGAATACGACATCGAACTCTGGATTCAGAGACATGGCAAAGAAAAGATTTACCAATAGATTAATTCTGTGTCGATGTTTTTTTTTTTTGCACAGAAAAGGTAAATGTATTTTTAAAAAGTTTAATGATCATTATTATATGTATATGCTTTTTTCTTCAAATTTTCTTGATTTAGGCCAACAGTTTGAGGAGCTAATAGTAATGAGCACGAATCAATATACAAAAATGAGGAAATGTATGTCATTCACTTTAGAAAGGAAATGTACAATTTGTTATCAAACAAAAGGATTTCGCTATTCTATTTTTCTAGTATTCTATAAAGTGTAGCTAATTTTGTTGTATTTTGTTCATCCTTTTTTTTTTTTTTGTGTGTGTGTGTGCAAATTTCAGAAACCCATGACCTTGTCACACTGCTCCGACTACCTAATTTCCTAGCACAGAGTATGCCAATAAAAACGAACTAATTGCGGCCGCCGAAAAGTAAACTCGTACAGGGCTACCTTATAAGCCTGAATTGAATTATCATAATATGCAGTGAGTTTGAGTTACCTATGTTAGTCTTGCTGAAGGTTAAGCTCTGGTTTGTCGAGGTCATTGTCGAGTTGGAGCTCCGGTCCAGTCGACTTCTAGCCCGGGCAATACTGAGTGCCATGTTTTCTGATGACGTCACCACCGACGTCAGCTGTTGGGTGACGATGTCGGTATCGTCCGTGGTCTTCCATGCACCAAGGTTGGAGTCGTCCAGGATATGGTCTACGGTGTCGACGAAGGCCTGCGGTAATCATGGAAAGACATAAATATATAGTGTTGGTCAATCGCAGACGTTGTTCATTGTTCAGACTTTAATTTTGAATTAGTAGCTTGGCAAAGCCTATACATTTTCATTGCATTTTTCCCTTACATATAATGTTCTTAAGTTAAATACGCTTGTCATTATATGATTTTTTTTTAAAGAAGGAAATATCACTAGAAACCAATTAATTTCATGAAAAGATTGATTTATAGTAAATTTCCTACTTATATAATTTTGATAGGAACATTGGTTAATTTCCCTTTTCAACCAGTCGTGCGCGTCTTGTGCAGTTCAGGGGCGTCCATAGAATTGAAGTTATCAAATGAACTTTACTTTTTCTAGTTTGAAAATTGTCGGCAGATTTCGTTCAACATCTCCCACCTCACCTCATCGCGCTTCTGCCTTTCATTATGTTCTAGGCACACCCCTCTATTAGTGCTGATGTCAAACAGGACACTATCTCGTTTTGCTCCTAAAACAGGAATTACAGTCTTACATTTGCCAAACTATCAATATCCGTTTCAGTCAGGTTTTGGCTGATGGAGGCCGAGAGATCTGCCACAGTACTCAGTGCCTTGGTGGTTATCGTGATGTCTCGTGGGACGATGTGGAGTTCGTTGACGCCCGTCGAAGACCGATTCTCACTCGTATACGATGTCAGGTTGGACAGAAGGGAAGCAAGATCGATGATATCGTCCACGGTCACGTCGGGGCTTCGTTCTATCTCGTCCAGCTGTTAACAGGTTAAAGTCATACAGAATAGTGTGATTAATGTCTAGATAATTATACTGATACAGACTGTTCCCTATTCAAATCACTCTCGGTCTGTTTTCATAATATTTGTATGTTATTTTTATGGCAATGGCAGATTTAGGTGGGAGGGGCACAATTTCAAGCGGGCAAGTAACAAAAAACAACAACAAAGTTTTGAAGATATTTCCCTAATCCTGGGTCCGCTCTGGTTGACAGGTATACGTTTCTGAAGTAGGTATTATCAATCAAAAACGTCTAGTCAATGGCGCAGCTACGAAGGGCAAGAGCCCCACCCCCCCTCCCACCCCATCGAATGGCGGTAAGAGAGAAAGAGAGAGAGAGGGGGGGGGGGGAGAGAGAGAGATAAGGGAAAGGGAAGGCAGTGTGAAAAGCAGATGATATGAACCATTTCCACAATTTCCAATACTTGACGACCTTGTTCTCTAGCATTGTATAATATCTACCTGGTTAATCCGGTGCTCCCCCCCCCCCCCCACCCCGACAGCAGTGCCCATCAAAGGCTGAACGCACGCTTAACCAATAAGTCCACTAACTATTTAGGAAAGCAAATGTCTATTTCCCTTGACAAAATATTAGCCGATTATTCCTGTTTAAACTTGAAATGAACAAAGTTAATTACGCTACGTTAATAAAGTCTCCTTACTGGTAGTCATCCGGATAAGTTGGCCTCAAAGTCAATGCTAGTCATGAGGACCGATAAGGAAGCGATCCTCTCCCCCAGTTTAGATAAGTAAGTGTAACTGCCTGCTTTATCTATATTTTTACCCTCATTCATTAATGAATTGATTTTTAGATTGTCTTATCAGATGGAATAATTAATTTAAAATGTTTGCCATTTCCGTGAGAAGCTCGTTTGACTGAAAGAAGCTGTTTTTGGAACATGTAAGAAATATCATATAAATTTCATTTGTAAACATAAATTTGGTTATAGTATTGTGGTTGTGGTATTGCTACGGAGTAGGCCTACTGAAATTTGTGGTCCTAACATTATGAAGTCTCCTACCTTATCCGTGACTTTCTGGAACTCGGGGTTGATACATTGCGAGAGGTCAGATGTCTTCCACGCCGAGAGAGGTGGAGTTACATCCGTCAGAGCAGCGCAAATGCGGGTTGCCCTACCTGAAAAAAAAGAAGAAGAAAAAAAAAAAAACGATTCCAGAGGTTATCGAAAAGACAAAGGCAAGACATTCATCCGAATTTGCCACTCCCCATCCAGGTGAAGTAAATGGATACCTGGTAAGACAGAAATCCTTAGTACTGTGAGCAACGATTTCGATAGTCTAGCTAAGGATATAGATTAATACTGGAGCGCCTATTAAGCACCCTGAGTGGTGCATAATGAGCGCTATATCACTGTACAGATATCAACGTTGTAGGATACTACTTTCTGGCAGGTGTTATAGAAAGAATATTTCTTGAAATTGAAAACCAGTACGAGATATATATTCCATATTATTCTACAAAAAATAAGTCATTACATAATACCGCTAAGAAGGCTTTGGATTATTACCTTTGTGCCCCGTAGGTGTTGTAACAATTAGCTTACCTGTTGTGCCTTGAGGACAGGCAGTTACAGCCTTTTTGCCAGCGGCGGTTTTATTCCAATACAGACTGCTAATAGGATCTCGGCCGCCTTCACAATCCGGGATGCTCTCACTCACAACTAAATGATAAAACAAAGGATTAACTTGCAAGATTTATTACATAAAAGAAATTAAATTCATATTGCTATTTGATGAGGGGGATGCCACAAACATATAAAATCATATTAAAACGTACCTAGATAGGGGGGGGGGGGGGGAGAGAAGGGAGCGATGACACGGCCTTACAACGCATAATTCTATTGGGAAAGAACGAATGAAAAAAAATAAAAACTCAGGAACAATAAACCTATAGAAATTATGAGAGAGGGTAGAACAGGTTTGAAAACGAAAAAGAGCATAAAAATAGAGAGAAAAATGATCGCTGACTATATCAGTAGATTCCTACCTATTTCACACCGTTCCCCATAGAAGCCTTGCACACAGACACACGTGAAAGCATCGTCACCATCAACGCATCTTCCATTATTTTGGCAGGGTGATTCTGCGCAGTCATCAATATCTGTTGACGTGACCAATAATTCACAGATCATACTGAATTCAAAAGATATTTCATTTAAGTCATACACTTGTTACGAAAATGAAACATATCGATGCTGTATATCTCTCATGAGACTAGTAGATATGTGAAGCCAATGTTCAATATAGAAAGTTTTCTTGAAGATGTTTCGGTAATAGTTGAACGAAGGAAAATTGCAGACACTGATCAGTATTAAGGTATATGAAATGCAAAAACAAAATTATAAAGAAACCTTTACCCCTTGACATGAGTTAAACAATCCAAATACCCTTCTGATTTTTTTTCTTCATAATCCAAATCACTCGTTCTATTCCATAACTATTGATACATTAAAAATTACAGCATCGAAAAGGCAGAAAAGGTGAGTTTCTCTTACTGATTTCACAAACTCGTCCATCAAACCCATCTACGCAGGCGCAGGTAAACGAGCCCTCCTTGTTGATACAGGTCCCATCATGCTGGCAGCGACCTTCGACATCGCATTCGTTGACGTCTGACAGAAACAAAAGAATACATCATAACGCAAATAAGCAAATAAGCAAATAGACGTGGAAAGGGGCGTGGGGAAAGGGCAGGGGGTATTGATGTGGCAGCTTTTTTCGATTTATGTTACCCATCCAGCACCGCAAATCTACAATTATCGATAAATCTTAGAATCTGAAAACCCTTTTTGGATGGGGCCTGTTGGAAAATTTTTGGCGAAATTGTAGACTGGTTAGTATAGTTCAACGCATCCATCCCATGTTCGCGTGAAGAAAACTGGCAGCGTATATCAAGTGCGGACTTGCCATACAAATTTGCTTGTATCATTTGTATTAACTTGTAATCGGCCACGAATGTATTTTCACATGAGTTTTGATAATATTTATATATATTCCCTTTGAAGTGAAATGGAAGACACGTACTCACCTTCATCACAGAGCGGTCCCTGGAAAGTTTCAGTGCAGACACACACAAAACCACCAAACGTATTGACACAGGTTCCTCTATTGCTACATGGCTGGGCTGTGCATTCGTTGACGTCTGTATTGCAGGGGGTTGGCATGATAGGAGGCATAATTGGGTTTATGTAAGATACTATTTAAAAAAAGAATCCCCTCAAAATATTGTTTTAGAGACATTATAAAATCCACTGTCATTCATCTTATATAAATCTAATGCACAACATTAACAATGATAGAAATAAATAATTCGTATTTTTTTTCTACCACAGCTCATTGGTGATTAAAAAGTGAAAAGTTTCTCCATTCCTGAAAAACTTAAGTTTTAAATATTTTATTTGTTTTCGTCAAATTATGATCTTATTTCCTGACATTATTTTAACTTGTGAAAAGAGAAATTTGATTGCGTTACCCTGAATATTGCAAAGTTTCTATAAAACTATAAAATGAATTCAAATTAAGTCTAGGAATTCAGTCAGCAAACAGCTAGCAACAATTTCTCCATATATTTCTATGAATAGCACTTTGTGTTTAGGTTCTTACCTATTCCGCAGTTTTTCCCAGTGAAGTTTTGCCCGCATGTACACGTGAAGTCACCAAAGTCATTGTTACAGCGCCCTTGGTTCAGACAAGGATTTGACGGGGTACACTCATCGATGTCTGCCGAAAAATAAGATGATAAATTATTTGATGGGATGAAATAGTCCAACGCAGCAGTTCTCTAAAAAATATCCCTCGTTCTCTCTCTCTCTCTCTCTCTCTCTCTCTCTCTCTCTCTCTACCTTCGTGTCCTTCAATCCACTCTCTCCCAGCGGATGTCAACTTGTATGTTGATGAAGTAATCGAGACAAACTTTTTGCCATTTTCCCCTTGAGCTACGGTCATGACGACAGTCGGAAATATCTGAATCACGCCCACCTGTTTATTGTATTTCTGCCTCTTCTACTATGCATGGCTATTTTGAAAATGGTAATGAACTAATGAACGAATTGATGAATATTCATGACGCTAAGACTCAATGTCCATAAGGCTTTTATATCGTGATTAAACGGAGCACCCCAGGTTAAATTATGACGAAAAACGACTGATGACTGATTAAGTTTAATTTAAAAGAAAAAGTAATCTGATTACGCTAGTTTTCATTTCGATTAGATTTCGCTGCCCGTATGGAATGAGATTCGTATGACCCGTTTATTAGCACGCCATGATATTCACATCTTACATGACACTTTCCTGTCCATGCGATGTGAGATATCTCGGCGTGCGAAGAACACCAGCGTGAGATTTCACACCGGATGGACAACACTGAATCAAAATAGCTTAAAATGCTTACAATCTCCTGTAAGTTCGCGAAACTAGAAGAAGCTTTTCTATGAATACCTTGTGAACAGACAGGTCCCTGGTATCCTGGTAGACATCTGCAGCTATATCCTCCCTCTTCATTCACGCACAAGGCACCATTCTCACAAGGGGTGTTAAGTGCACATTCGTCCAGATCTGCAAGTCGAGTGACATATACAATTACATAACAATTGCATGCATCTATAGAGATTTTTATATAATGATAAATAATATAGTGATGATAATCCATCTTTAAAATCTATTAAATAATTTAGAATTAAAAAGACACTATTTTTTGTTGAAAGTACATATGCCCAGTACTGTTAGCAGGAAGCTATTGCATAATCACCAACAGAAAAAAGAAACCTCCAAAATAGAAAAAAAAAATTCGGTATATCTTTATTTCAAAACTCGATATCTAACGCTTATCTGGAAATTATATGTCAAGACATGGAAGCATAATATATCGTTCAAATGAAGAAAAATCTCGCCAGATATTATATGAACATTTTGAAAGATGCGCAAGGACACATGAACAGTATACTGACCATCCTGACATGTTTGTCCTGTTAAAGTATCTGGACATATACATGTGAATCCACCGTGTGTGTTGATACAAGTACCTCCATTGTGACACGGATTCTCAAGGCATTCGTTCATGTCTATTGGATGAATAAAATGTTAACATTATAACATGATCGAAGGATCATGAAACCAAAGATTTAATTCTCTTGGACATCTTTAAAACTCATCTATCTAGTGAACCTCCAGTTGATGTTAGAATTTTACAAGCAATATATTCAGTTTGTTACGATATCATGAGTGACTGTCTAGCATATAGACATTGAATTTAGCCGTGACCTTTCAGTTTACTATCGTCATGTTAAATCGACAGAGCTCCTTAATTAAAATTTTGTACAAATGGAGTTTAGGCTGCTAAGAGGGAATACGATGATATAAACTTACTTAATAGAAATAAACATTATTTCTTGAATACGGATTAGAAATTATTGACCAGAGATAATTACCATCTTCACAATGTGGCCCAATAAATTGGTTGCCGCAATCACATTGATACGTCCCGTGGAAATTAGAACAGGTCCCCCCGTTCAGGCAGGGGTTACTTTCACATTCGTCCACGTCATCACCACAGTCAGGTCCCCTGAAAGGCTGGGGGCATTCACACTTGTATGATCCAGCACTGTTAGAACAGGTCCCTCCGTTTAAACAGGGGTTGGTTTCACACTCATTCACGTCCTCTTCGCAGTGCTGGCCAGTATAATATGACGTACATGTACAGGTATAGGAACCGAAACTGTTAGAGCATGTGCCTCCATAAAGACAGGGATGGGCAGCACATTCATCTAGGTCAACTTCACAGTTCTGTCCCGTGAAAGAGGGGATGCATTGACAGACATAGGAACCAACGGTGTTAGTGCAGGTACCTCCGAATCTACATGGGAGGCTTTTACATTCGTCAACATCATCTTCACAGTGCTGTCCAGTGAATGCAGCCGTGCACTCGCAACGATAGGAACCGACAAGGTTAGAGCAAGTCCCTCCATTGGCACAAGGATCGGCATCACATTCGTTGACGTCATCGGCACAGTTAGGACCGAAGAAAGATGGTAGACAAGTGCAACTGTACGAACCTATTGTGTTTGAACAACTCCCTCCATTCAAGCAGGGGTTGTTTTCACATTCGTCCCTATCTTCCTCACAATGGCGCCCTTCATAGCCTGGTGTGCACTGACATAGGTAAGAACCGATCGTGTTAGAACAGGTACCTCCGTTCAAACAGGGGTTGGTTTCACATTCTTGAATGTCCACGTCGCAATGTTGCCCAGTGTAGAATGGTGTACAGGCGCAGTAGTAGGAACCAACAGTGTCTATGCAGCTTCCTCCGTTCTGGCAGGGGCTGTTGAAGCACTCGTTGACATCAATGTCACAGTTCTTACCCACTGAAGATGGCGGACATTCACATCGATAAGAGCCAACCGTATTGGTGCAAGTCCCACCGTTTAAACATGGCTCGCTTTCGCATTCATCGGCATCCTCATTACAGAACTTCCCCGTGTATGCTTCTGAGCAATTGCAGTGGTATGATCCTGGTGTATTCACACAGGTTCCCCAGTTCAAGCAGGGAGAGAGGACGCACTCGTTCACGTCACTTCCACAGTTCAGTCCTTCGAAGCCATCCACGCAGTAGCAGAGGTAGGAACCAAACGTGTTTGAGCAAGTCCCTCCATTGTCACAGGGGTTGGTAGCACATTCGTCAATATCTTCCTGGCAGCGCTGTCCTGTGTATGACTGAAGACATTCGCATCGGTAGGATCCTTCGGAGTTGATGCATCGACCCCCGTTCTGGCATAAGTTGCTGGACAGCAAGCACTCGTTTATATCTGTAAAAGAAAGATTTATTAAGACACACTTAGGCATATCAATCGTCTCGAAAAAAGACTTATTCAGTGGTCACAAATTCTAAAGACTTTAACATCATCATTTCGCCCTTAAGTTTTCGTATTTATGTTTATAAATTATATTTTCTCTCTTTGTTACTAGATTAAACAGGAGATAGAATAAAACTTCCTATTGTAAATGCTAAATGATCGACCCAGCATCTCTAAGGCCAAGGCGTATAAGTAAGCAAAACTATTATTTCATAGAAAACATAAATGATTCGTGGAAAACCGTTATTAGCCATCCTTTTCTCATATGTTAAAAAATTTCCGAGATTAAGAATTAGTAGCCTATATCAAGATGAAATGAAATATCATAACATAAACGCTAAATAATGTTAAAAATATCATAGCATGCTCACAGTAAGAGATCAGGGGTACGTCACAATTCTGATCACATTTTACCTTCCGCACACGTAACGCCTTCATATCCCGCTGTACAATCACACGAAAAGCCGCCTATTTCGTTTGTGCAAGTCCCTCCATTCTGACACGGAGTCTCGTCACATTCATTGATATCTAGACATTATAGAATAGAAAATATTGGTGATGTCTTTACATATAAAGGCTGTAAGCATTAGTCAATCACTTGCATCTCTTTAAACATCCTGAAAACGAGCGTGCACGTCGGATTAAATCATAGCCGTACAAGCACATTCAAGAGGGCGGCTGGCGCTTCTTGCCCGAATATCAATTTTCCGGTTTTTAAAATTTTTGAAACTTTTGGTAGCGAAACTATTCAGAAATTATATATTCGGGCACATCATGACCATATGAGGATATTAGGGCACCTCGCTACCCGAATGTGACGTGATGTTTGCCCTAATATCGACACTTTCAAAATCCTCAGGGGGAGGGGGCTGCAGCCCCCGCCTCTTACGCCTATGGATTAAATGTGCCGCCGAAGGTTTAAAAAAAAATTATTGTAAAGATTTCAAAATTACCAACAGCGGTACAAATAGTTTCTAACAAAAAAAACAAAACAAAACAAAACTTTCCGATAACAGTTACGGATTTTCCGTTACAAAGTTGGGAGGGGTGTCACACTAACCCAACCGTGTCCTTGTTGTCTGTGGTAGGGCGACATTAGTGTTTTCTATTATAATCAACAATCCGGTAAGAAATGCATTACGTTATGGAAGAGTAAGATTATCAAGTAGACCTATTTCGTTAAAAAGAAAGTATATAGCCTCTGCGATTTTAGTGTTCGTAACGAGTGTCCCTTCTAACATTGCTCATTTACTTGTTCTTTGATCCAAATCGTATTTTATTTCAAAAGAAAATCTGCATCAAACAAATATACAAGTGTTATTCTGATGAGAATAAACGAATTACATACATACATGTATATATCTAAATACATATAAGGAATTGAAGAATATATATGTATGCACCTGTTTCGCAGAATTGTCCAGTGAAACCATCCGGACATTGGCATTCAAACGATCCTGGGTTGTTGATACAGACGCCGCCATTGGTGCAAACATCGGGACTATTGCATTCGTTGATATCTGTTAATTTGGAAAGGTAAATAGAGATAACAGGTGAGAACGAAATGGGGGGGGGGGGGGGGGGGAAGAAAGAATAGTAACATTATTTGTGAGTTCTGATTATGACGGAAAATAAACTGTCACAGAATCAAATGAAACTTACATTGAGTGACAGTACAACAAATAAACCGATATCTGCTAAACCAACGAAAGACTTATCTTAAGTTTTTGCAAACTTAGAGGCGAGTCATTTTAAACATACATTCTTCTGCTAGGTGTAAAAATACATTTGACACTTTTGATCATTAATAACTCATAAGTTAAAAGCTCATATCAGACTTTTCACGGTGTAAAATTGAAGGATGTCAAATTTATTTGGGGTAAGGTTTGTGAAATTTCCTTCATTAATATTCTTGAAATAATGCCCTGAATATTTTATTAGATTTATAGTTTTTGAAAAGTTGAGGACACAAAATCTGTATGTGTCAGTATTCAATTCAGAACATAACAGTACAATTGTGCATCGCACCTGTAATTTCTACCATCCTTTTGCTTTCCAGGGTCATTCATGATTCATGACTCTGGGTTAAAAAGAGGTGCTCTGGAATTTCAGCTGCTATGCACAATGGCCATTCACTGTAAAAAATAATATGCCCATTGGTAATTTTGACTTATTTTTCCCATGTAGAATTTACTTCAAAACATAAGTTTTACCACTTACGCACTCGATTTAAGTCTTACTAACTCAAACTTTCAATCTAGTAGAATATACGTGAAATTTTAAAGTAAAATAAATACAAAAGAAAATTTAAGTAATTTCAACTTGTATCAATTTAGTAATGTTAACTCATAATAAGAAGCTATACGTATTACTCAAACAATTTATGTTGATTGTACTTATCTTTTTAAAGTGAAGACTGATGCAGTGCGTAATATAAGTATTAACATAATTCATGAATATTCATTAAGACCAAATTAATCTCTTTTTAAAAAATAAAACAATTCTTTTTTGTGGTTGAATGAAAATTTAAGAAGTTTAAAATATTTCCTAATTCATTTAAGCAAAGATAAGAAGATAAGACAATTTTTAATTGTCACTCAATTCAAAACAAATCAAAACTTGATATTTCAGGAAAATTGTTAACCAATTTTCTTTTAAAGATGATACGACCGAGTATATATAGAATTCGGAGCCTTTCAATTGTTGTCAAGTTAAAGCGTAAGTAAGTAATAGTGTTTGTTGGTGATGATGATAGATAATTGGTTAAATCCTAAATCATGTAAATTGAAAAAGTGTCAGTGAATGTTAGATGGGTACAAGTTTAAATATGTCATAATTTTTTTTAATTGTTATCTATCATGATAACAATACTTAAATTATTTACGTTAATGTAACTCAATTTAACTGAGTCAAAATTTATTAAGCAAAATAAGTAAATTCTACTTAAAATTTCCTGTGACAAATACTTAAAATAATCGAGGCAATCTGTTGACGAATATTTTTTGAGTAATTTCAACGATTTTTTTTTTACAGTGTTGTTGTGCTCTGTTAATTATTATTACACACAAATTTTGCGGCCTTGCTTTTTCCACACAAAAAAAATCTAATCAAATATTCAGAGCATTGTTTTAAGGATATTATTCAAAGAAATTTCTCAAAACTTACTCCAAATAAATTTGATATTTTCCAACTTTACCTTGTGAAAACCTCAATCTGATACGAGTTATAAATTTTGAGTTATTAACAATCAAAAGTGTTAATTTTTTTTTACACCTAGTATAACCAATCTTTTGTAAATCTAACGTTATTCTAAGGATATCAAATGTCAACGTGTCTAGGAAGAAAGTTTTATTCATAATATCAAAGAATACCCGATTAAATCATAGTTTAAAAATGTAAATTCTGTGCTGCAAGTGGCGCAGCGTCGGGGAGAAAGGGGCGCACCGGGGGGGGGGGGCAAATTTCATATAGGCCCTATTCTGCTCTGTTCAGAATTTGAATAATATTTAAGAAATTATTCGTGTTATCTTGGCATATAAGTGTTAGGAATATTATGAAAAGGAAATATCATACCTGTTTCGCACAAGACGCCTGTGAATCCGGAACGGCAAACACACTCGAAACTGCCAAGGTGGTCGATGCACTGTTGCGCATGCGTACCGCATGGGCTAGATGTGCATTCGTCGACCTCTGTTTCGCACTGTGCACCCGTGTGTGCTGCTGGGCATGCGCACTGGTAGGTGGGAGGAGACAGCTGGAAATTGTCTGAGCAGGTCCCACCGGTCTGGCAAGGATTCGATGAGCAGGGTAGGGCTCCTAAAGAGAGAATAATATTTCATAATGTTTAATTTGTTATTTATTGGTAAGTTTCTCTTTCAATTATACAATAAAGAAAGTGTGGAGTAAGCCTACTAACTTACTAACAGTGCAATAAAAGTTGTTGTTTTTTAAAAACTTTCTCGAAATCATTCTGAATTGTTGGATCTAGTGATGAATGTAAATATTTAAACTAATTCATTAATTTGAAGACCCTGTTATTAATTTTCCTTACTTGTTCAAAATTATCGTCTAACTCGTCGTAAATTTTCGATATTGTCTTGCAATACCCATATTCTCGCATAAAAGTTCAGTATATCTCATACACTTCCATCCATTGCTGATAAAATGAGTTTTTTTTATCCAGCATAGAAGAATTCGATAATGAAAATATTGATAACTTTTTTTTTTAATGTTTAAAGACATTTACTTGAGTTAGCCTATTACTGAATATAGGGAGTCTTCATCATACAACATTCCAGTCAACTCCTAACTAGTAACTCATAAAGCATACTTGAGGTGCACTGGATTGAGAATACGAGGGATGCATTCTGTCCACCGTCGAAATCGATGACCAGGGTGTTGGTAGTCGACATCAGACTAGATGGCGATGTGGTGTCAGGACAAACCGTCATCAAACTACTAGACGGCGAGACGTCACCGTCGTAAACCTACAGAGAAAAATATTGGTAATGAGGCAATGTCATGAACTTGTCAAAAACTTGTTATTAAATTGCAATGAATTTGTAATAAGCTCTTCATGAGTTGATTTCAGTGATCGTCACTGGAAAGCCCGAGAAACAAAAAGCGTTTTCTTTCCTCGATTTTTTAAAAATCTCACATCTCGCGTCTGAATATAGATTAGTTTTTTTTTTTTTTTTTTTTTTTTAAACAAAGGACATCGTTCAAGAAGGGTGTAAAACATTAATGAGCTTCCGTACTTTCACTGCTGTATTATCACACGAATCGGTACTCGGTTGGAAGTCGGTGAATACGATTTCGACATAGTATCCATCGGGGGCTTCGAAGGTCCAGCTGCAGGCTGGCTGAGACGGGGGAGTGGCTGGGTAGAGGGGAGACTCGATTGCAACCGTCTCATCGGCTGCAAGAGGGATAGAGACTGCGGAGCACACTCCTGTTGATATAAGAAAAACAGCATTTTGAAAGTAATAATTTGTCGACTCTCTCATCACCTCTTTTGGAGCAGCATTTACACATCAAAGGATTTCTTCTTCTTTTTTTCTTCATTGATCTCCCAATTTTAAGAATTACGACATTATTAATTTTCTAACATGAAAATAAAGTGTATGAGAACAACTACCTCAGTGTGCCCTCAGAAAATATGGAAAATTACTCCAGATGACAATCACCCTCGCCCCCCACCCCCAACAAAACAAAACAAACAAACAAACAAACAAAAACTAACAACAAACAAATTACCCGACCTCATCGTTAAAGTATACAAGTTGGTTATTTTCGGGAGAAACTTGTCCTATAGTTGTCCTTGGGTATAGGAGTACGGGAAAAAATTACACTGGAGATGGGGGCGGGTGGTAACGTGTCTTGCCCGAATATACCGATTAAATTTCCCGTTTCCTTATTTCACCAGCGTGTGAAGAGAGAGAGAGCAAAATGTTGACTTTTTTATTCGATTGAAAATGTAATTTTGTCATAAAATTGACTAATTAAGATATAAAATACTACCAACAAACCTCCATGCTCATGATGACCGAACGTTGGTTAATTCAAAATTCTCGAGGGGGTGGTAGCTGCAAATCCCCCCCCCCCCCCCAGCTCGAACTTATGATAATAGTACAGTCCAATCTGCTTAGTGACCACCTTATATAGAAAGACTACCGGTCTATAAAGATCGCAATTTTTGTTTCCCTTGAAAACTGTTTCTCATTGAAACATGTATTTAAGGAACCTGTACGTAAAGACTACCTGCTCATAAAGACCGCTCTTCTTGTCTCCCTTGAGCGATCTTTATAGACAGGTTTTACTGTAATAATAATACTGGGCTCTTGTATAGCGCTCATTTCTGTCTGATTTGCCATTCCTGGTGCTCCATTGTTATATTACCCCTGCTTTAGCCCGGCTGCCATCACAACGCTTAAGCATTTTAAGGATTTTTTTCCTGCCAGGTACCCATTTACCTCACCGGGGTCGAGTGTAGATTAATTTCTTGCCACTGGACATAAGTGCTGCGACAGGGATTCGAACCATGTACCTTATTTAGTATACGAACCTATGTAGTCTAGATTAAATCCGCTGAAGCCCTGT
>CM046846.1:4968113-5333113 GCA_025618425.1 Heliocidaris tuberculata
TTGAACAAAATTCTCAATTTTTCTTCGGAATATTCATGCGCATGCTTTTAAATTACGCGATTTGACAGACTAGGCTTTAGGGAGATATGGGTTGGTAGGAAAAAAAAAAAGGTGAAAAAAAGGTGAGTAAAATAAAACATTTGTCTTCGACCATGTGTTGACGATGATTGTTTACAGACTAAACCAGACTCTGGAAAATTCTTCTTTTTAATCTATTGACGTAGTTCTGATACAAATGCTGATGACCAATCAGCTTTGAGTCTTGACTATTCATCGAACGTGATTTCTATAAGGCCTACTCTTCTATTATTCATAATTTCCTATCATTTCACGGCTATCAAACGTAATCATCAGCACTCTCCTTGCGCGACGAGTGGGTGCAATTTTATGATCGGTTGTCCCTTCTCTTTACATTTCTATCAAAATTAATTTCTGAAATGGAAAGCACTTTTGAACGATCTTAGAATTTGAAGATGATATGTATCATTTTTTTTTTTTTTTTTTTTTTTTTTTTTTTGGTTTCATGGTAAAGGAGAATGAAACCCTGGGAATAAAAATCAATTTTAATGAAAAGAGAGTATAGAGAGAAGCAATTTTTAAAAAGTTCCATCAAAATCGGTTACGAAATGAGAAAGTTATGAAAGTTTGAAAAGTTTCAATTTACTTTCTATGGCGATCCTCAAATTGGCAATGTTGCTTAAAAGTGACAGGTTTAGTAGTACAACTCTCCATATGTTTTCTACACAAAATTTCACATTTTCCCCATTATCTCTCAAGGTGCAGCTTGTCTCCTTCTCAGCTCAAGATATATCATGGGAAAATGTATTTGACACAACATATGTTGAGTTCACAAAAAGACAAGCAGCATCTTTAGAGATAATGGAGAAAATATGAAATTTTGTGTACAAAACATATTGAGAGTTGTACTACTAAACCTGCCATTTTGAAGCAAGATTGCCAATTTGAGGATCGCCACAGAAAGTAAATTGAGACTTTTCAAACTTTCATAACTTTTTCATTTCGTAACCGATTTTAATGGAACTTTTTAAAAATTGCTTCTCTCTATATCCTCACTTTTCATTAAAATGGATATTTCCCCAGGGTTTCATTCTCCTTTAAGTAGATCTATGATATGTATCTTCAAGCTTTCCTTATCCCTATTTATCATATCTTCATCTTCTTTATCCTGGTGCCGGCATAAAAGGTTTAAACGGAGCTCAAAAAATTAAACGCAACCTGATATTCACCTAATAAACATGACGTATTTTGGTTTAATATTTGGAGCTGTGTTTAAACCTATCTCTTTAAGCTCTGCCATTTCCCGAAACATATCAAACAAATGTCAATATATGCACAGAGTTCTTTCCAACTTCCAAATTACAATTATGCAATTTCTCTTATGGGGGGGGGGGGGGGGGGAGCAACAGTTTCAAGTGTCTTCAACTCCCGAAGATGTGATGAGATGAAGGTTATTGATAGAATATTGAAGCAGCTGTATTAGCTCATCACAAAAATTGATACTACGACACGAAAGGTGTGGGGCCAAATACGTTGGGCAGGGGCGGATCCCGGGGGGGGGGGGGGGGACAAGCGTGTGCTCTCCCCTGCGAGATTTGATCTGAGCATATTTATTTTTTCCAGTCAGATATTTTTTGGTTGTAATTCTCCAGCCCTTGGAAAGTTTTTATAACCGTATCTTTTTAAATTCGTTCCCTATACCGGGACTTATATTTAGACACACACTTATGCCCCCCTCCTAAATGAAAATAACCCTGGATCTGCCAATGTTGGGGTAGATTGAGAGAAATATATTTGAATAGGACGGACGGGAAGTCGTAGTGACAGCGAGGTATAGATTATTAACACGTATTTGAGACTTGAAAGGAACGGAAACTGCGAGAGCCACAACGCACCTGTACCGGTACTTCGGGTAGCGAGATGGCGTCCCGTTTCCATGGAGATAAATCGATGCGTCTTCCAGACGAGAGGTCGCAAGGTTGGACGCAAAGGAAAGTTAGAGAAAAACACTGGTGGCTTGAGAATGAAGCATTGAATAGATTTGATGATAAATGAATAACCTAATAGAATGAATAGCAAAGTAAGGAAAACAAATGACTGGTATTTTACTGGGAATTGGAGATAGGGGATGAAAACATAACAGAGAAGTAGAGCGAAAATGAAATAGAGGATCATAAATAGCAGGATATTCGTTAATCCTTGCCCCAACTCAAAAAATACAAATTTCATCCTTTTACCCCCCAAAACCCACACACACACACACACAAAAAAAAACATGTCCGTTTAATGGATGCATTAATTTAAACCGAGGAGGGTTCTTAGTAGTCTTCTTTTTTTTTCTCTCTCTCTCTTTCTTTTAATTAAGTCTTAGTATCCCCATCATATGTCGCTACTGTTCTGCATTGGTGGCCCAAATCACTGATAAATATATGCAATAACATATACATTTAAAGAAGACATTATGTCGCGTAATACACCAACAATGATGAATAAATGTGAGAACGATTGGTGTTGCACCACTCTTTGAGACTGGGAGAAATAAAAGGTCTAATGAAAGAGGTTGTACGAAGAAAGAGGGAGGAATAGAGAAGGAAAAGATAAGGGATGGACAGAACAACACCTGCCAACGCTTGACGCTAGAAAAAACACATCTTTCCAGATATGCGTCATTCTATAGATTTCTTTTTAAATCAAGAGAATTCGAGGGAAGGAAAATAAAGAAGCACCTTGCATTTTCAAATCCATTGTCCTACTTCTTTTGAGTAAAATCACCAGAGGGTTCAAGGTGTTGGAAAAATCATAAAATCATTGAAAAGGGGTCGACAGTGTTTTGGTTTTAGAAGAACCAAAGTAAAGCTTAAGAGTAAACAATTTAGTACGTCAGTGGTTTGCGTATTTTGTTATAAAATCTGAACTCGAGAGAAAGGAAAGCATAATCAGATGGACCTGTCATTGTTGCTGCATTGTTGGGTCAGTGTAGACCCCCCCCCCCCCCAAAGCCAACTGCACACTACAATCCGTTTTGAGTAAGTTTTATGATGCATCTTCCCAACAATATTTTCGAAATAATGATTTCACTTTGACAGTAGCTCATGTCAAGTTTTTCCACAAAAACTGAACGTAATAAAACCATACACTGTACTAAGTAATTGAGAACACAATGCAATAGACCAGTTCGGAGTTAGCTTGGGTACAAATGATCCCCCAAAATCCACATATCTTTTGCACATAGAGACATCCTACTTTGTGCCTTTTAGAATAGTCACTGCCCAAAAGGGTGAAGGTGATTCATGAATACCTTTTGTCAGCCCACTGTAGAAGAATACTTCCAGCTGTGTATCAAAGAATGTCCCTCTGATAAATACATAAATAATGGTTACATGACTATCATGAGCATGTATCCAGTACCTGTCTCAGTGGGTTTTACAATTTGGGTACAAATGACCTTTATCTGCTCATGCTCAGATTGTATCTACGAACTGGCTTATTGCTCATGACACCTTCTTTTCAACACAAACTTCTCCTATCCAGTTTCATAAATAATTCATGCCTACCTGAAAAATGCATTGTTTTTATGTGGAAAACGTTGAGATATTCACGTATTAATTGATACTTGCTAACAAACTCACTCTCGATCCTCTTCCAAGCATTTCAATGAAGTCAATCATTTTACAGACAACATAAACAAAAAGAAGACAAACATCGAATTAATTAATTTTCAAATTTCTTTATTCTGTTATGCTCTGCCTCATCCACATAAGTAGAAAAATATTCCACCTCATGTTGACAAGTAAACAATAAAACACAATGAAACCGTTTTCATTATTAATACACACTGACAATGGAAGACAGTGCATTTGGAAGCATTTTAGATGAAAGTGGTATTAACATGAAAATATGATAAATTTCATTCTGCTTTTTGTGAACCATCACTAAGAGTCTAATTTGCACAAGTTTTGCTCTTTTTTTACATTTCAGATAACCAGCAATGGATTATTAGTTTCTACGAAACCCTTTCCTATTCAAATGCAAGATTCTAATTAGAGTCAATACAAGCTTTGTGAATTATAAGAAGTGCTACAAAAGGTATCAATACTCTCCAGAAATAAATGTCAGCATTATTATAATCATTCTTACCTAGAAATAAATTCTATACCAACAACATATAGCCACCATGTTACATTATTTCATTAGTCATTTCACTATAAAATGAACTGAACTAATCATGAAATACCATCTTGTTTTATGAAGTCACTTTCAAATAAAATACAAGTAAGTTTCCTGCATGAAAAATTTCTGCATACTATCTCCATTAGCTCTAGATAAGATATAAATAACTTAAATGACAAATATGGTTTAGTCTATACTTGCACACGTGATTAATTTGTTGTTGCTTTCAGAACCTCAATTTATCTTATGATACATGTAGCTGGTTGAATACTAGGGCGATGCTCCTTACTATCTAAGCTTAGTGACATTCATATCATAAAAATCATAACTTTGACAACTTGCCTGAATATTGTAAGCCCAGTTTTACCTACAACTAAAACCGAAATCTCCTTTTGACACTCAACCAAGTCTAATGAAAAATGCATTAATTCTCACATTGTGCAATAATGATTATACAGAGAGAAATTCACTTTGTATGAAAATCCATTTTGTAATAAATGAAAGATAATTTGGATGCTTTGCAAAACTGTACAATGCAGTCTATATGCATAAATATATACCACGTACACACTTCATCTACAATTTTGAGTTATTTCTGACAATGATTCATTAATTTGGTCACATTTACCATGTTATAATAGCATAATAAAACCAGATACAGAGAAAAGAATAACCACACCTACAACTCAAGAAACATACTAAATTCATTACATAAAAACTGCACAATATTGCTGTGAAAAAAACCCATAGGATTCTCATTCTTAGAGTTTGTACATTATTTCAGTTTTAACAAAAATCATCTCTTATTTACAAAATTTACAAACGAAAGCAAATGATACAAAGTAACATGTAGTTTATGGTTTATAAAAGTATTAAACACAAATGCACCATGATTTCCTATTAGCTAATGAGAATGGATAACATGATGAATAAAGAATATTGATTTTCATGTTGTACAACTAATAATTGTTGCACATATCAAAAGAATTAAAAGTCCAATCAGAGTGATATAATTTGGAACCATCAGATACATTTAAGCAAAGTCCCAAAATTTGTTAATCTGTAATTCTTGCTTAATTCTATCAATAACATTATGTAATCCAACACTTCTGATCACAGCAGGGTCCATTAGATTACATGCCAAGTATTAGCTCACCTAACACTTTAAAGGGAAACCAACAATGCTAAGAGTCTCATGGCTATAAACAGATTTTCTTACTGTTCTCATTTTCGATGCCATCATAAAAAATTAAAGAAATACCACATTTTCATATTTTTTGTTGCTGCTTAGAAGGGCATGATGGTAAACATTCATAATAATATGTAAAGATACCTAGATGTCAAAGTGCACGGCAAGGTGAGAGAGATAATAAATCAATCATTGGCTACTAGTACACAAGAGAATACTTTGGTTAAATCCCTATAGAAACACACATTCAATGAAAACAACAAGGTCTTCAGTCAGTTAATGATGTCATATAGTTCATTCTAACTAGATTGATCCCTCAGCAGTCAAATATACATGTAGATCAATCATATCAAAATGTCCATTTCAAGTAAATATCAGGCAGTCTATTTCAAACTTGATAGTGCTATATTCTATATCTAATTGAACAGTATCTCAAGCAATGATATGACAACTTCATTCATATTCTGCTGATACACCTATTGTTTTGTTGTGTCTTTCTTGTTTTGTTTTGATTTGTCTTGTCTTGATTTGTTCTTTTTATAGTTGTAATAATGAGTACTTTTTTGTAGCTTGATTAAAACTGTACTGAGATATATAGTATTATATTACGATACTTTTCTGTGTCAGCCTCTCATAAGGGCCTTTTCTTTTTTGGCTGCCACCTACTCCCGCATTATATTATCTGTTTGGTGTTCAATCTGACTACTTTGTATATTTTTTACTTGAATTTTTCTGTTGATTTTATGCTGTTGAGTGAAATAAATAAATTAACTGAAAAACTGAACTGCAGGTAGGCCCATATAACTGTTCAGTCAAGAAGCTCTGCACATTTCATAGTGTTCTACCTCTGCGACTTATACATGTTGTCACTGTTTGCACTGTGAACATTCTCTAAGAATCTAACAGATTAATAAGAGTGGCAAATAAATGACATTCTGAAATGATGATTATACAAAACGTTTGAAAGTAGTAGGAAACAACAGATGAGGATCTCACTTATGTTCAAACAGGAATCCACTGTCTAATGTGCCCTATCAGTCCTTTTCATTATAATGTAGTTTTCAGGAAGTCTCCATAAGTTTGTTTATATTTAGATGGTTGAAGATAACCCGATGTTAAATGATCAACAAATCAGAAAGGCTTACAGAATTTTTTCTTCAAAACATTGAGATCTAAATTGGATTTTTACAGACGTGTATCAATTGGATATGATTATTTACTTCTGGGACCGACCTTTAACGTCACTATCCGAAAGACACGACTCAGTTTCGAACCTGGGTCCGATCAGAGTCAGTTTGCAGGTGAGAGCTGACAGCGGATATTACCGCTAGACCAACTCCTCTCCATAGAATCCATGACAATTTAATAGCTTTATAATCCTTTTAATACAGGGCACCAAGACAAAATGTGTCAGCCTCTTCTCTGTAATACTTTTGTTGTTTGCTTTTAATGGCAAGTACCCAGAATCGACTATTTTTGCCACAACACCTCATGTTGACAAGTAAACAATAAAACACAATGAAACCGTTTTCATCATTAATACACACTGACAATGGAAGACAGTGCATTTGGAAGCATTTTAGATGAAAGTGGTATTAACATGAAAATATGATAAATTTCATTCTGCTTTTTGTGAACCATCACTAAGAGTCTAATTTGCACAAGTTTTGCTCTTTTTTTACATTTCAGATAACCAGCAATGGATTATTAGTTTCTACGAAACCCTTTCCTATTCAAATGCAAGATTCTAATTAGAGTCAATACAAGCTTTGTGAATTATAAGAAGTGCTACAAAAGGTATCAATACTCTCCAGAAATAAATGTCAGCATTATTATAATCATTCTTACCTAGAAATAAATTCTATACCAACAACATATAGCCACCATGTTCCATTATTTCATTAGTCATTTCACTATAAAATGAACTGAACTAATCATGAAATACCATCTTGTTTTATGAAGTCACTTTCAAATAAAATACAAGTAAGTTTCCTGCATGAAAAATTTCTGCATACTATCTCCATTAGCTCTAGATAAGATATAAATAACTTAAATGACAAATATGGTTTAGTCTATACTTGCACACGTGATTAATTTGTTGTTGCTTTCAGAACCTCAATTTATCTTATGATACATGTAGCTGGTTGAATACTAGGGCGATGCTCCTTACTATCTAAGCTTAGTGACATTCATATCATAAAAATCATAACTTTGACAACTTGCCTGAATATTGTAAGCCCAGTTTTACCTACAACTAAAACCGAAATCTCCTTTTGACACTCAACCAAGTCTAATGAAAAATGCATTAATTCTCACATTGTGCAATAATGATTATACAGAGAGAAATTCACTTTGTATGAAAATCCATTTTGTAATAAATGAAAGATAATTTGGATGCTTTGCAAAACTGTACAATGCAGTCTATATGCATAAATATATACCACGTACACACTTCATCTACAATTTTGAGTTATTTCTGACAATGATTCATTAATTTGGTCACATTTACCATGTTATAATAGCATAATAAAACCAGATACAGAGAAAAGAATAACCACACCTACAACTCAAGAAACATACTAAATTCATTACATAAAAACTGCACAATATTGCTGTGAAAAAAACCCATAGGATTCTCATTCTTAGAGTTTGTACATTATTTCAGTTTTAACAAAAATCATCTCTTATTTACAAAATTTACAAACGAAAGCAAATGATACAAAGTAACATGTAGTTTATGGTTTATAAAAGTATTAAACACAAATGCACCATGATTTCCTATTAGCTAATGAGAATGGATAACATGATGAATAAAGAATATTGATTTTCATGTTGTACAACTAATAATTGTTGCACATATCAAAAGAATTAAAAGTCCAATCAGAGTGATATAATTTGGAACCATCAGATACATTTAAGCAAAGTCCCAAAATTTGTTAATCTGTAATTCTTGCTTAATTCTATCAATAACATTATGTAATCCAACACTTCTGATCACAGCAGGGTCCATTAGATTACATGCCAAGTATTAGCTCACCTAACACTTTAAAGGGAAACCAACAATGCTAAGAGTCTCATGGCTATAAACAGATTTTCTTACTGTTCTCATTTTCGATGCCATCATAAAAAATTAAAGAAATACCACATTTTCATATTTTTTGTTGCTGCTTAGAAGGGCATGATGGTAAACATTCATAATAATATGTAAAGATACCTAGATGTCAAAGTGCACGGCAAGGTGAGAGAGATAATAAATCAATCATTGGCTACTAGTACACAAGAGAATACTTTGGTTAAATCCCTATAGAAACACACATTCAATGAAAACAACAAGGTCTTCAGTCAGTTAATGATGTCATATAGTTCATTCTAACTAGATTGATCCCTCAGCAGTCAAATATACATGTAGATCAATCATATCAAAATGTCCATTTCAAGTAAATATCAGGCAGTCTATTTCAAACTTGATAGTGCTATATTCTATATCTAATTGAACAGTATCTCAAGCAATGATATGACAACTTCATTCATATTCTGCTGATACACCTATTGTTTTGTTGTGTCTTTCTTGTTTTGTTTTGATTTGTCTTGTCTTGATTTGTTCTTTTTATAGTTGTAATAATGAGTACTTTTTTGTAGCTTGATTAAAACTGTACTGAGATATATAGTATTATATTACGATACTTTTCTGTGTCAGCCTCTCATAAGGGCCTTTTCTTTTTTGGCTGCCACCTACTCCCGCATTATATTATCTGTTTGGTGTTCAATCTGACTACTTTGTATATTTTTTACTTGAATTTTTCTGTTGATTTTATGCTGTTGAGTGAAATAAATAAATTAACTGAAAAACTGAACTGCAGGTAGGCCCATATAACTGTTCAGTCAAGAAGCTCTGCACATTTCATAGTGTTCTACCTCTGCGACTTATACATGTTGTCACTGTTTGCACTGTGAACATTCTCTAAGAATCTAACAGATTAATAAGAGTGGCAAATAAATGACATTCTGAAATGATGATTATACAAAACGTTTGAAAGTAGTAGGAAACAACAGATGAGGATCTCACTTATGTTCAAACAGGAATCCACTGTCTAATGTGCCCTATCAGTCCTTTTCATTATAATGTAGTTTTCAGGAAGTCTCCATAAGTTTGTTTATATTTAGATGGTTGAAGATAACCCGATGTTAAATGATCAACAAATCAGAAAGGCTTACAGAATTTTTTCTTCAAAACATTGAGATCTAAATTGGATTTTTACAGACGTGTATCAATTGGATATGATTATTTACTTCTGGGACCGACCTTTAACGTCACTATCCGAAAGACACGACTCAGTTTCGAACCTGGGTCCGATCAGAGTCAGTTTGCAGGTGAGAGCTGACAGCGGATATTACCGCTAGACCAACTCCTCTCCATAGAATCCATGACAATTTAATAGCTTTATAATCCTTTTAATACAGGGCACCAAGACAAAATGTGTCAGCCTCTTCTCTGTAATACTTTTGTTGTTTGCTTTTAATGGCAAGTACCCAGAATCGACTATTTTTGCCACAAATGTTTAAACTAATTTCATATTTTTTCTCTTCCACTTTCGTTTTTTTCATTTCTAATAAAGATTGCTAACATATATGAAAATATGAATAGTAAATACACCTTTGAACTCACACCATGTATGTCATTAGGCACCTGTCACTGCTTTAGTCATTCACTTTCATTTGTTACATGCCAAAAGGGAAATAATTACATTAACTGTACGATTATGTTTTCTGTCCTGTTGAGCACATCATGATGAAACTTATTCCGTGACATATATTTTGAGCTTTTTTTATCATGAAATATATACATGTAATTGACCTCCATGTTTTATATCAAACTGAAATTCCATTCTCAAGCTTGTTTGTATAAAGTTGAGTGGCACAGTCACGTTGAAAAGCAATGATTACAAATATTTTTCATCTTTCACTAAATGAAGCAAATGACATTATCCTGCTTGTATAAGAAAGAAGAAATTATATTAAGAGCCTTTCTGATGGTCTGTGAGAGTAAAACTGCACAAATATACAAAAACGAGGTTTTTAAATACCTTTCTTCCTTCAAAGTACACTTCCTTGTTTTCAAAGAAAACAGCAGCATGCAGAATTGTGAATGATAATGAATATAGGTTTAATCAATGGAGATATGTGGAGAGATATGAAGACACTTTGGACTAAATACATGTTATTCAGATATGACCTTGCTCACCTGCAATGTCAATGAAATTTAATGTGCCCTACTTCTTTTCACATTCTAAAAGACACCATAGCTTACTTGGGCAAGTCCAAACTATTTTGTCCCATACATTACCGACCACATCTAAAAATTTAGTATATCTGATGCCTGTATCAAGCTGATAGCCCTCCTACCGTAGAGCTGGGACCTTAAAAAATATCTAGTAAAATGATAGTTAATTATATAATTTTAAGTCCACATTTCCATAATACAATTCCATAAAACTTGGTAATGTTTGGCACATACATGTACCTTGGACTTGCCCACTTACCCAAGTCCTTAGCATCATAGAACAATATAGAGATTCTCCGCTTACATTCAGATATCTTCATAGCAGTTCTTGCTACATAGTATCTATGTTTTCCAGCACCGCTCATACAGGTACAGTGGCACTTCATTATAAAGAACACTATAACAAACTCTTGTTATAACAAGGTAGTCCCACTTCTCTGTCTTCTATTCTTTTTTAGCCCTGATAAAACGAGGTTTTGATATAAAGAGTTGATTTTTGTGGTCCCAATGAGTTTGTTATAATGAGGTTCCACTGTACCAATGTTATGACTGTAGCACTCACAAAGTCCATCTTTCAAGATTAAGGGCCACTTTCTACTGGATTCTGTCCCTTGTGTCTAGTATGATGCAATGGCAGTCACTGGATTCATGATATTGCTAAGCATCAAAGAGATGGTCTGTCTAGATCTGGAAGAAGCAGTAGGAGGCACTTGATTCGTTACCATGGACATCCATGAGTTCCTGAACAGTCTGTGCAATATCTCAGGATGCAATGTTGAGTCACTGGATACGTTACGATGAGCCAAGAAGAGTTCCTTAACCGTCTTCCAAAGTCCTTGAGATGCAGTGAAAAATCAGTGGAGCCATTATCACCTTTGGTATCAGAGAGTTCCTGACACCCTGTCAAAGACCTCAAAGTGCAGTAGAAGACACTCAGTTTATTACTTTTTGCATCAAAGGGATTCATAAAAGTATGTCCGAGCCCTCAAGGTGCAATATAAGACTCTGGATCAATAAAAACAGGCATTTAAAAAAGGTTTCTGCTCTGTTGATGTCCTCAAAATGTAGAAGAAATCCCTGGACTCCGTACCATAGGTAGTATGGGATTCCTCATCTATCCTACCAAAGACCTGGAAAGTGCAGTAGGGACCAAGGGATCCATTGCAACATGCATTAGGGAATTCTTTTCCAGTATGTGCAGGTGTTTAAAATCCAGTAAGAATCATGGCATGCATTTCCATGGGCTTCAACAAGTTCTCAACAAGTCTGTCCAACCAAGACCTCAAGGTGCAGGAAGAAAAGCTGGATTCCATAGGCTCCGAACAGTCTGTTTTCTGTTCAACTCGTCAAGATGCCAGAAGTACTGGAACTATTACCATCCAGGACACTGATTTTTCATCAAAGTCTATCTCAAGTCCTTCTTTTCACGACACCATAGTTCTTGACGATGTCCTCACGGCATCATACACAGCTAACCATGTTTGGCCTGGCAATCTCCTTGAGAGATGAGATGAGGCAATGACAGATTGCCACACCAGCTCCTGCTCGACAGGTTCCGATATCCTGGACAGCTGACCAACTGCGAGGGGGAAAAAATAGGAAGTCAACACAATGATTGTTTGAATCGATGAGGATTAATTTATACATTTTTGATTTTTTTTTTTACAATGGATAGTGCAAGGATACCAACTGCCTTTACTCAATTAGTCTGAAAAGATACACATACATACTGGAGCTCCAAACTTCCTACACAATATAAGCCTAAAAAGCTTGAAAAGGAGTGGGGTCAGGGCCTGAAATCAGTAAAACAAGTGAATGAGTAAATTACGCAATGCGTAATAAATGTCCCCGCCGGAAGTGCAGATCTGTGGAAATTAACTAGCCTGAACCTTAAAACTTCAGTGAAAAACTTTAGTGAATAAAATAATAATGTTACTGCATGCAAAAGAAGAGAATACCAACAATGCATGTATACAACTGAAATATAAAACATGAAAACATTATGAACCTTCAGCCATTTTGAATAAATTTGCATAAATTTGCATGAATAATGAATTTCAAAATTCTGTGTAGAAGTTTGGAAGCCCCCACCCAGCCGTATCAGATAAAACAATCGGAATAAAAATCCGATGTGAAATAGAAGAGAAGTAGCATTTTTCATCAATTTTGAATAAATTTGCATAAATTTGCATAATTAATGAATTTCAAAATTCTGTGTAGAAGTTTGGAAGCCCCCACCCAGCCCTATCAGATAAAACAATCGGAATCAAAATCCGATGTGAAATAGAGAAGTAGCATTTTTCGTCAATTTTGAATAAATTTGCATAAATTTGCATAATTATTGAATTTCAAAATTCTGTGTAGAAGTTTGGAAGCCCCCACCCAGCCCTATCAGATAAAACAATCGGAATCAAAATCCGATGTGAAATAGAGGAGAAGTAGCATTTTTCGTCGATTTTGAATAAACTTGCATAAATTTGCATAATTAATGAATTTCAAAATTCTGTGTAGAAGTTTGGAAGCCCCCACCCAGCCCTATCAGATAAAACAATCGGAATCAAAATCGGCCAAGAAATGACGGAGAAGTAGCATTTTCTAACATTTGAGCACACACGGACAGACGGACGGACGGACGGACGGACGGACACACACACACACACACACACACACACGCACACACGTACGGAGCCCGTTTCATAGTCCCCTCGCGAACTTCGTTCGGCGGGGACAAAAAAAAAAGCCTGAAAAGTAACTTGCCATTAAGATTGGATTTCCCTTTAAGCTGCACAATCTAATGCTGACAGATTTTTCAGATTCGTAAGGAGTGAAACAAAATTATTGCCAATGTCATTCATCTTTAGACTTTAAAAAATGCATTTATATAAGTCACTCCCTGTATTTACAGAAGAATTAATTTTGAGGGTTTTTTTTTATGGCTATCAGAAAATGTGTTTTTTAAACCTTTATTGTTCTAAAAGTGCTCTTTCATTATCATGATAGCTCTCTTTATCTTACGTCACAAGGGGTTTAGTCCTAGATTATCTTTCTCTCACCTGTTAGTAAGTGGGTCATAGCATTCTACAGATGTGAGATAGTTGGACCCATTGTGACCTCCGATGGCAAAGATTTTTCCTCCCAAGACGGACACGCCCACTCCTCCCCTGCTGGTAGACATGGGGGCCATGCTTGTCCATTCATTCTTCCTGGGGTCAAAACGTTCAACCGTGTTCAGGGGTGAGCTATGGTCAAAGCCACCTAAAAAAATCACAAAGTACAAGAGTAATAATGAGAAGCAATGGTAATAAGGAGAAAGATACAGGCATTTCTATATGTGGATGCTACATGTGAACAAATGCAATCTTTAATTACTTGTAGTAAAACAACAAGATGAATGTGACTGCATCTCCTATATGCCTCCGCCTAAATTCAGTTGATGACTCAAAACTGTTCTTGAAATTTGTGATAACCAGAATAAAAAGCCTCTAATTACTTGTTAACTGATCTCTTTGGCATTTGACCTTACACCTTATAACCCAAAAGTCTGATCACTTTATCTCCTCCTAGTCATGAATACAAAATAGTTGAGATATGGTGACAACAAAGGTAAAAAAATCAATGAAATAGAGTATAAATGTTATAGACTTGTGAGAATGTAGTAGATTTCCAGCAATGTTGTTTTCGTTCTTTTTTTTACGGCACTTGTGAACAGTGAGCAATTTCTATGACTAGGCTACTAGTATTTGATAGACTAATCATATTTGGGATGAATATTCTTTGATTTGAGAACAAATCATGAAAATGCATACCTGTGACCAAAACTAAATGATTTTTTTGCATTCCCTGGCCCTTCACTCTTCTCTCTTCAAGCTATTTCTTCAAATTATTTATCTACTTCCTATTCCCATCTACTTCCTCTACTCCTCTCCCCCCTCACCCCTACCCCTCACCCCTACCCCTCACCCCTCCACTTGTCGATGTCAGAAATTCTCTAAACCTTATATGTCCCAAATGGGTTCATTGCCTAAAAATGTCAAAAACCCTCAAAAGAAACGCAAAGCTTTATGGGCTGGGGTTTTCACTTACCGATGGCATAGAGGTAACCATTGATAACGGATGCCCCTCCCCCAGCTCTCCTGGTGTTCATCTGTGAAACCATGGTCCACTTGTCAAGATGAGGGTCATAACGTTCACATGAACTCAGTGTTGACGATCCATCGTTGCCTCCAACTAGAAAAGAAAATAAGAAATAATTACTTTTTAAAAAGAAATAAGTGATAACTAAAACTTGAAGGGTACACATATAGAAGAAATATGGTTATCATGGTAATGACTTGAGTCTCTTATTTCCCCCCACCTTCCCCCCCCCCCAAAAAAAAAAAAAAAGAAAGAAAAAAAAAAAAACACCTTGTTCTACTGAAACTGACATTTACATTTTACAATAATTACAAATGATAAGCAAAATATTTGTAATGAAGAGTAAATCAGTCTGTGAAATTTACAAATGCTACATGGTGATATCAATAATTATGTGAATGACTGTAATTGTAATAATCCACTTTACAGGTTGCAGAAACCAGCATTCACAATATTCTTTCCTAAGGGTTAGGGCTCTTTTTAAAATTAGCAATAATCAATATGTCATTACGAGGGAAATTTATGTGGCTATCCGGAGGTCACCTTTTTAATATGTTCTGGGACATCTGAATGTTGGAATGTCAACCATCTTACGTTTTTAGGTAAATGCACTGTCTCAGTGTACTAAACTTTCTTGGGCTTTGACTGCAAAAAGCTTGGCTCACTTTGGGGTTAGAGTCATGCTCTGTATTTGCTTCTCACTTCTTTTGCAATTAAATGTCCCACATTATACCTAAGACCATTTCCCCTAACCCCAATATCTGAAGAGAGTACTCACCAGCATAGATAAGTCCATTAAGAACAGCCACTGCTACACCACCTCGAGCACAGTTCATGGATTGAGCAGAACTCCAGGAGTTTGTCTGGGGGTCGTAGCGCTCCACGTCGCTGAAGCAGAGGTTGTCGTCCAGTCCTCCGATGGCGTAGATAGGTGTGCCGAGCTGCGTTACACCGAGGCCTCTCCTGCAATGGAAGCAAAGTTGTCATCAGAGATGAAAGTTCTACGATACGAGCTTCAGTGACACTTGCTCCAAGGTTAAAATCCTACATCAACAGAATTCTTAATTTCAAATCGTTCTTAAACATTTTCATTGATAGCTAGAAATCTCCAACTGAACTCACCCCTTATTATCCCTATCATATACAACCCCCCCCCTCCCTTCCCTCCTGCAAGTCAACCCCCTTTTCACTACATTGTTAAAAACTAAATGTTTCGGGGCTGCAAGCAAATCAAGCTATGCTTAGGCTGTAGCCCTTCTGTATCATCATTTTTTAAATACACTTTTAGTCACGTTTTAGTCAAGCTATGTTATCTGTACTCATGATTTTTTGTCTATACATATATGTAAATACATTGTAAAGTATTCTTGTTGTATTAGATGATACAATAACCAATAAATATTTCACCTATATTTCACCTACATATACCCTAGACCAACCACTATAGTGACTATACTTAACCCTAACCCTAAGCCTGTGTCTTTGAGGAAATTAAGCCTAAAGCAATTATCAAAATGTCAGAGCACTGAGAAAAACCAGAAACAGTTAATCCCTTCATGGCTGCAGGCAGTTCAATTTGTTCAAATTTTGATATTGTATGTATTTCCGAACGACAATAGGTTTGTATTTATTCTTAAATTCAAAGTGGATTTTAAAAATGGTGAAACTATCACTAAAGACTGAACAATAGTCTCAAAACATCATATGGTGGCACTATAAGGGTTAAATGTGTTCTAGTATTCAAATATGAGGTCATGCATGTAAACTTCATTTTGTCAGTTGAGAGCCCAGAAGGGCATTAACTCATACAGTTTACATAGAATCAATGCTCTTGTGTCTTTCATTAGATGAAATCTCCCAGGAGCAGATCCAGGATTCTGTCCAAAGTGGGGGGGGGGGGGGGGGGGGGGGGGGGGGGGGGGACAAGAACACAAGTAGGAGGCCATATTTTTGTGTATAAGGTATAAAACCTTACCTTAAGGGGGGGGGTGGGAATGGGCCAGTTATGCTCTGCACCCCCCCCCTTAAATCGTCACTGAATTCACCTACCTTGCTTTATTCATGGGTGCTAAGTTGACCCACTTGTTGGTGCGAGGATCAAACTTCTCTGCTGTGTTGAGATGGTCCCTGCCGTCAAATCCACCAACAGCAAAAATGTAACCACCTGCAAGAATAACAGACACAAATCCATTTACTTTATAAATTAAGAATGACTGTCAAATAATGATTACCAATGAGATGCAGGACTATCCAGACCATTCTTCTTAAATAATTAGTAATTAAGACTTTTCCTGTGATGCATGGTTTGCCTGATCAAAATCTGAATCATTAAAGGATAATTTTATATTTGTACCAGGTGATTTTGATAAAGTTTCAAAATTCTTACATCTACTGAACTAAGAACAATGCATTACACCAAAAGTTCTAGAAGGGAGATAAGACTTTTTTTGTCCCCATCAGACAATAGAAACAGTTCCTCACATAAATACATTCTTGAAATTAAAAAAAAAAAAAAAGAGTTGGAACTCTTTTTTTGTTTATGTGTTTCATGGAAAATTTAAAAATCAAAAAGCCAAAGAGGCCTCGTTAAGTAAGGCCTCATTGAGTTAAGTCATTTCGGATTAATTTACACCTATTTTGAAATCTGTTCTGCTTTTCTAAAATTTGATCTGACTTAATGGTTAACCCTTAGTACTAAGCCCAAGGAAACTTTGGGTGTAGTCTACAGAAAATGTGTGTTACACCAAAATCAAATCATACCCCACAGGTTTATGTCTCTGCATACAATTTAAAAAATATATATAATTTCCTGTTTTCTTCACATTGAGGAACATCAACTTCAAACTGAAAGTGAATCAGAAGTACATTCGCTTGAAATAGTGAGGAATAGGAAAATCAGTTTGGTTTAAATATTGCTTAGTTTTGAAAAGGATTTCTGTCTACATATACAAACATACTGCTGGAAAAAAAATTGGCAATTTTCCATTTTTCACATATAAACTTTCCATGACCCTTTCGTGTAACAGAAACTAATAGAAAAGATGGTATAGTCACGCAGCTGTGTAGTTCCAATGAACCCGACGAACAGCTATCAATACTAAAAGAGGAATCTATGAACAGTGATCTTTGTGGATGGTATTATGGTGCTTGTCAAAGGCTAATGGATCATTTTGTGTCAATACTGGGTTCATTTCTTATAACTTTTGAATTGTTGGTGTATTTGCAGTGCATACCGGTAGTATTGTACTTCTTATCCCTCAAACTCACATAGTAAAATAGAGAAGAATATTTGTAGACCTTTAAACTCTTGGTTTGAACCCACGCAATCTGCACATTACAAGCTCATATTGTTGAATATTTTCCCCGAGCCATACATTTGGCAATTTGACAATGTATTCCAGTCTGAATAATGTCTTTTTATCACCAATAAAATGCAGTTACTTGTGTTTTCCCTCATACATCTTCAATGAATCTATCCTTTTCAGAACTAAAAAAGACAAAACATACACAAATTTTAAGTTTAAGCTGACTGAATTACCATGCATTTTCTTGCCTTTCACCATTTTCACAAAAATATAATTGTTCCCTCTTCTTTATGAATACATTCAATTTGTATGATTCCCCATGCAAATACATCTAACAAGCAAAAACAATGAACAATGGTTATAACTGAACTTACCACAAAAATTCTGTTCAATACTGCAATGCCAGAAAAAGATGGAGACTAACAATCAGTCTTTTCAAAATATGCAAACCATGACAAAATGAATATTTACTTTGGCATTCTCTTAGAATCCTTACAAGTTTAAGCTATTTGGACTCGTGAAGTCAAAACCAGAAATTGGACATATTCTTCAAAACAATTTTTTTACATACATCTCATCAAATACCTGCCTACACTTTGCACTGTACTTCAACTGTGGTAAGAATGTCATGAAGATATTTTGATGATGTATTTCTTCAGAGAGTTACTCAGGTAATTTTGTAACAATAAACCTTTGCAAACAGGAGGAAGGAAATAAAAGCAGGGCTGAAAAGACGAAATGCTACATTAACCAACCGTCAGTTGCCGTGACCCCGACGTGCCTTCGTTTCATGCTCATCTCCGTGACCGGGATCCAGCGATTGTTGCGCAGGTCGTAACATTCGTTGGATTTGAAGGGGTCACCGGTCGCTCCTCTACCACCAACCACAAAGAGAACTCCTGTGAATGAGAATTGAAATTGAGAAAAGGACAAGAGTTATATAAGGACAGTGAACAATGGAATGCAAATATAATGAAAGACAAACTTTAACACACATTTAAATTTTTTTAAAAATAATTTGTCAAAATGCTTTATAAAGAAGATGTCCTTGGAATAAAGAGACAGGATATTCAACCTTTATCAATGATTCTCATGTTTACTTTTAATCTCACCTTTGCCATTGTATGTTAATTAAAGGAAGTCTTGAATTCCGGTAGTGAAGGGAAAAAAATGAATTTGATAGAAACTGCTATAACTCAGCAACTAAATAGTTCCTATCATTTGCCAGGTCTGGATACAGGTTGAGTGGGCTATCAAAAGAATGAATAGTTGAATGACGTATAAAAAGCCTTTGTGGTGGTGCAGACTTCATTTTCAGTTTCTTACTTTTTAAAATTTTATTTGTTTATATCATGTTGGCCTAAAGCAAAGCAACTGCTGGATGATCAACATTTTACACATTTTCTCCTGAAGTAGAATTACATGATAAAATTGTAGATTACCATTAAACATAGGGTTTAACAACATGTCAAGGGGTACACATTAATAATAGAAACCCTGAAGACAAAAAAAATTAATTGAAGATCTGATAGGAGTCATGTAAACAAGTTCATTGTACTTCCTTTTATATACTGTTCTCCTTTTCATAACGATACCCCTTTGACTCCCATCTTTCCTATTTCTGACACACTATCTTTCTCTATTTTTGTCTGGCAATCTGTATCTTTATATTGTATTTTAAACAGGATAGTGCCTGTACTTTTAATAATTCTAGTGCATTATCTAAAGGCTTCAGGAAAGGCCAGGACCTTGGATAAATTAGCATTGTTCTCTAATCACGTTCTGTACTTACTGACCCCTATTTAGACAAGGAAAACTGTTGAACATTTCATATAATGACTTCAATGCTAAACAACAAGTAAGAAAATCTTGCTTGTGTGAATGACACTGACAATTGCTTGACAAACATACTATAGAAAAAGGATGTTCAGGCATCATACTGTACCAGAACTTGATACGTAACATACTGATATGAAACAAAGTCAAATCAAGTTATCAAAGACTGTTTGGACATACTTGTAATGACTTATCTCATACCTTCCTCTTTTCCAAACTTTTGACCTTCTGGAGATCTTTTCAATCCGATATCACCTACCAGTGGATACAATTAGCTTCTTGTCAAAAGTAGCCTCTTTTTGACACAAATAGGGCATGGAGATATAGAGAGAGAGGTTGAAAATCACTGGAATGAATCTGATACAATCACAGGGATAATCGCCTTACTGGGAGCAATCCATTAAATGATGAAAAGCAAGGCAAGGGTATTATCGGTGGCCTTAAAAAGTTAGAATAGAATGATGTCACAATCATGGCTGGTTAAAGCAAAGCTTCTTTCAAAGACATGTGTAATTTTCTCACTGAACACACACCAATGCCACAGGAAATATATCCATTGTCTTAATAGGGAAGGCCTCAGATCATTCAGAGGTCATTATTTTTCTGTTAACAGGAGCTCTTTTAGGATATGGTGTCTTAAAAATGCTATTTTCTCATAGTGAATTTCAAGTACTCTATTATATTTTTTACGGGCGCTCTTTTTCAGTCTACCAGAGCCATTTGGGAGCTATTCTAGAGCTAAATTGCTCACTACTCCCATGTATTTTTTTCACTGTCAAAATGATGCCCTACTTACTGGCTGCAAAGCCCCACTCAGAATGACATAATATAAAGCCACTGTAGCCATGCCCTATTTTGCTCAAATTTAACTTTGTCTTGGCTTTGGGACCCCTCTGACTGGCTAAAATGGATAACCCCAAAATCTGATGACATTCAAAGGGGTTAGAAGTTTCATCATCATCATCATCATCATCAGTTTGTGATGGCATTACTTTGGTACAGATTTGGAGCTGACAGACTGCCACAAATCTGTTTGAATGAAGAAGGAAAATGAGAATAAAAAGAGAATAGCTCACTATGCCTTGATGCAAAACTGATTTGACCCCTTTTTTCTCTACCAAGGGTAAAGGAACAGGAGTGTATTCACTGCATTCAAAGAAATAGATGATCCAGAAAAATTAATAATAACTACACTTCCAAAATAGATACATGGACATTGACTCTTTCAATATTAAGGATACAGTTAGAATACAATTCAAAAGCAGACAAGGGCCTCTGAGATCTATATATTTTATCAATCGCAAAGGCTTAATAGCACTAGATGAAAACACACTACACTGGCTTCATTGTAATGGCTTTCAAGTACTAGTAGAATTGATTTGATGGCAGTTGGCAACTACATGAAGAAAAGGAATGATTATTTTGTTTGATTATAGTAGTATATTTTGTTGTTACTTTTCTTTCTAATTTTTTCTTCACTTTTTCTTATTTCTTCTTCCTTTTTTTTTCCGGGGGGGGGGGGGGGGGGGGGGGTGGGCGGGAAGGGGTCACAAAATATGAATCAGTAATTACTGTCTTGGGAGAGCCTGAAGGCTCATAACTCAATAACCTTAACAAGGAGTTAATGTCTTTCTAGATCTCAACAGACAATATTTCATAAAGAAATTTGTACATACAATGTCAAGCAAGATTTAATAAAGTGTCAGCACTTTTGACCCAGGTGTAGTAAAATAGTCAAGCTATAAAAATTATAGAAAATATATGTTTGTAATCCTTATGTTGACAGGTTTGTATACAAGTACACACATGCAACACTTAGGTGAACCAATGCAAGGTCAAAGAAAGGTCGGTGGCCAAGTGGTCTTTAAAAAAAAAAGTCCAACAGTAAACCCATTTAATTAGAGTCTAGACTTGAAAGGTCAAGAGGAGGTCCTGGGCCATGTAGTGGAACACGAGGATGAGCACGAGCACGAGGTTGAGCACGTGAATGAGCGCTACGCTCTACCAGATTGTTTATTTTGGTGCAGGAACCAATCGCAGGAGCTTAACATTGTGCTCGGTGATGTGCACCAACTCCTTGCAACAAAAGACACAAGGAGGAAATAGTTCTTCACCTATTTATTTAAAAGAAAGAAGGGTTGTATGCTTTCTGAGAAAAAGAGTATCTTCGGACATGAAAATCCCTGAGCACATCTCCAAGCATAAAGCATTATTAGAGTTTATTTTTACTCTACCATATCAGATAAAACCACTTACCAGTGAGTCATAAATACAGTTATCATAAAAATTGCATCTGAAGACATTAATTTCAGGGCTCTTGAAAAAAAAACTATTGTAACTACCGATGGGCAGACTATTTTAAAGGGATTAAGATTATTAACTAATTCAACAATTAATAAATCAATGAATTTCTGTAATTCACAAGGAAGTATGCATATCATTCTACAATTCTGAAATTATTTATTTCAGAGGCCTTGAATGAACTGTTTCAACTGCCAAATTTAGAGCTGATTGGTGTGAACAGGAGAGGTTCTTCTGACATGTCTGTGACCCTCCCCATGGTAGGATGAGATCTCATTCCATTTGGATCCCTAGGGATAGCCCCTGTTGCACCACTTTCACTTTGTTTGGGCCCTTGATTTGCAAATTTGAAACCCAACACATTCAATCTCAATTCCCTGGTTGAATATTTCGAGGTTCTTTTTTGGCACCCATTCTCCCTGCCCCCCTTTTTTGTATGGTTCAAAATCTTTCTCTGTGCCTTGCTCAACATTTTTTTTTATTTCTTCATCTAGAAGATAAAACAAACAAATCTACAATATCATGATTAATACCCCTTCTCCATTGACAAGTTGGTACATTTTTTGTGATCATTAATGATAAAAAACAGACCTGTTCACTTTAAAACACAAAACTCCAAACTTGTCTTTATGCTGTATTACAGAATCCAATTAGAAATTGTGTTCAGTGAAAAAAAAAAGAAAAGAAAATACACATAGTAATTAGTAACAGCCCTCTGTTTCTCAGCAGACAATGTGTAAAAACTTGAAATCAAGTTACAAATATAATTTTTTCTTCCCTTCTTTCCTGTCTATTTCCTTCCTTCCTTTCTTGTTTTAAGATGATGGGGGAGTAGGGCTAAAACAGGAATTTTTCTCTCATCGTATCCATAGGAGATGGTTTTAAAAATCAGCATATCTGTACTTCTTCTTAAGCTAATCTCAGGGTTAGGCTTAGAGCATGTACACGTAAAGAACAAAGTGAATAGTACGTCTTGATCCCAATACAATAGATTTCTTGGGGTCAAACGAGGGACAAGCGGAAATGTCTTTGCCCTTCTTAAATCCCTTAGTTACCCTACTTCTTGGAGCAGAGTCACGTCCGAAATCTCTAGACGGGGTAACATGGCCAAAAATGCGACAGTTGAGACACATGATTTGAAAATCAATCTCGAGTATGATGGTGAGAACCCCCAAATATATGAATTTGTTGCTATAGTGTGAGAGAAATCATCAATTTTTAAATTTATTTGCGCTGACTGGGGTGTATTGAGGGCAATTTTTAGTACGTGCAGACTTTAAAGTGCATTTGAAAAGAAACTTTTCTATTAATCCTTAACTCAGTTGCTGATTGAATGGTAATTGTGATTTCTAATGTGTTATTGTTGATAGAGAACAGTTAAAGTCATGTCGTTTTGCTACATAGCTGCGTACGTAAACCAATCTGAACCACGCCTGAAAAAGAGCACTTTCTTGCTGCAAAGCAATCCCAGTAACCCAAGTTCTAGAACATAATAAATGTTAACTGCTACAGGATTACCACAGAGAATATATGATGCCTGAGCAGTAACAGGCCGAAGCAAAAAGAAATGACAAAATCGGGTTAAGTGACCAAATCCATTAGAATATGAAGTCCTTAACGTGCTGGTCCACACAATACATTTTCTGCATTATGAACCATCCAGAAGGGCTTTAAGACAGTTTTTGTCAAAATGCCAATTCACAACCTGAACCCAAGAATACCTTCATTAAGATCTAGTTCTTCTGCTGGTAACATCTGCTGAAAAAGAAGGTGTAACATTTTCTCCCATTTTCCCAGTAGGAAATCTTCTCTGATGGGGTAACCCTTGAACGATTAACCCTGAACTCGAAGAGAAAGGCAGTTTGTCATCTCCCAACAGGAAAATCCCTGAGGTGTTCACACCAAGAAGCAATCGTGGTAACAATCTTGATCTCCTTTTTGAAGTTATTGGAATAAATATCATGTTAGAGCTGTCTTTATCACGATCATTCAAATTACAATGACAAGGATTACTCTTCATTTTCTATATACTGGAGGGGGGGGGGGCGTTTCATCAAGGGTCTTGTCAGTGATTTGTACTGACAAATTTGCTCTCAGCCAATCAGATGCAAGGATTTCAGTAGCTAATAACAGTTATTGCAAATTGTCACTGATGACCAGTTTTATGAAACAGGGCCCAGGTCAAGTGTTGGCACATAAACTTTTTTTTTAAATGGCTTGAGCATCACCATAGACATTGTTAATGTTCCAACCTTTCGTAATTGTAAAGGTACAAAAACAAAAATATTCAATAAAATGTAAATGTTACCCCCCCCCCCTCCTGCGAACACTTTCCACCAGAATTCCAGAATTTTAGTATATACTCAATGCCTCAATCTATAATTCATGAAGTTATTCAGATGGTAGGATTACTTTTTACCAATTGCTGATCGTAAATAGCGATTGGGGTGAGGGGGCGGGGCTGGGGGCGTAAGGGTGGGGGTTTGTTGATGACACAGAGATGGGTGCTCATACATATAAGATCTTCATATTTGATCCCCAGCTAGAGATGGATAATTGATCGAGGGTAATTAATTATAATAATGAGAGGGATACATTAAATACAAATATTAAAAAGCAGATATCGTTTCCTAAACGAGAATCAGAAGGGTGATAACTAATACTGTTTGAAATTGGGGTATGGCCCATGGCTCTTGGCAGACAATATTCGAGTTGGCTGTGTCACTTGATCAATTGATTGAATTTGATCTAAAGAAAAGAAAAAAATCACAAATCTAGTCAGTAGTGATCTAATACTTCTAATAGCCTGTTCAATGATTCCTTCAAGAAAAAAATAGTATTCAAAGAACTGAAAAAAGAATAGTATTCAAAGAATTAAAAAACAACAGCATCTTCTTTGAAGTCTAGAGATAAAATATTTGAATATGAAAAATGGGGCACAATTTCCTTTAGACTACATCCTTTAGAGATACCACAGAGAAAAAGAAAATTATGGGTGGTGTGAATCAACCCTCTGATGATACAATTAACACCTTTTTGGCAGTCTGTTCTCTTTACATACTTTGTCTGGGACTGTAATTGGAATCTTACCCCCTTGGTTGAGGTGGGAAAATACATGCAAATAAGAGGACATCAAACTTTCTACGCTGACTATTTTCTACAGGCTAATACCTACCTAACCTCTAAAGGACCTTTGGAAGACATTGGAAAGTTTTAAAAAATGTGGATTATGCACTTGGTCTCCCATTGGCCCTTCACTGGACTGACATTAGCTACGTTCATACAAGACTTGAGGTTTCGAACCTTAAAGTTAGCGAAACTGTAAGTTAACGAGGGTTCACACGGGCCCGAAACAATGACGCTTATTGTTCTGAGATTACAAGTTGATCGATCGTAGTTTAACATGAACAGAGCGGTCATCGTTAACAACAAGTTTGCTAAACTTAAAGTTTCGAAACTACAAGTCCGTTCATTAGGTCTGAAACTACAAGATAACTTAAAAGTTTTGAAAATACAAGCGAAACTTACTTAAAGAGTAGCTCCCTCCGTGCGAACCTGACTAGTGTCGCTATGATGGTCATGGGTAAACATGAGTGGGTAATGCCCATACACCTGGCTAATAAGATTGTAAAGCATATGCTCCTATCGGCCCAAATGCTCCTCAGACAATTTTTTTTCACACTACTGTTAATATAATTCCTAGTTTTAACCCTGGACCAAACACTACACCTTACACAGACCTAGTCCTAACCCTAACCTAAAACCCAACTGCAAAGCAAGCCAAAACCATTGACCTTGAAAAAAATAAATCCAGGATATATTGCCAGAGAAAATGTGACTGCTATGCATGACACCCTTAGAGAGCAGTTTGAACGTCATAACCTTGAGACATATTAAGGTTCATGTCAAGAAATTCAAGCTTGCAAAATTGGAGACAGCTTATAATAACATAATTACGCACACTTGACAAAACAGATTCCTTCTATAATTCTTTGACATTTAAGAATTATAAACAGCTTCTCCTCCTTTATCTTAACAAGGGCCACTCCCACTTCCCATTTGCAAATTATCAATATGTTTCACTCAAAGTACAAAAAAAAAACCCCAACAAAAAACAATTATATTGAATAATTCACAACCTTCATTAAACATCTCATTTTTCATTTTCCAAAGAAAAAATGCTTGGCATTCTGCCCAAGGTCTTTCTGTCAGAGCAATTTGGATATTAACAATCTAACAATAATGAAGACATATCAAATTGAAATTGTTAATGTAAAAGTATACAATTTTGTCAGAACAAAAGGTCAATGTAAATGCTACAGGCAAATTTGCATTTATCCCAAAATGCAGCATTGCTGAGACTAAAGTTCTCTTGAGAGTTGAGTCCTTATTTAGGCCAGACTTCAAGGACGATTTTTGATGATTACTGCCAGCATTTTTCTTCTTCTGATCATTTCTTTTTGGAAAATACCTAACTTCGACCTGATCGAGATCTAAATAAAGATGGTATTTGAAAGGTATTCACTGGGGAGCATTCATTTAAAGGGTCAATATTGCTGAAGGGGACATAGTTTGTTAACCCTCCTGACTAGTGAATTCTGTCATTCCCATAGGCGTAACACAGGGACCACTGGTTCCCATAGGCAATAAGTTAATAATCAGTGGCTTAAGCTGGCAGAGAGGGGAGGGCCTCCTGCTATGAACTAATTACATGTACTGTGAAAATAACATTCTATGAGTGATATCTTTTGTAGTAAGTGACAGGTACTTAAGAGCTTTGAACCTGAAGAACAATTACAAAGGACATACGTCAAGGCTGCAACCCATTTGTTATCCAACCAAACTTGATGTCTCATGTCTCATTTGATGTTGCCCTGAACCTGTGGGAAATCATAGGACTTAGTACTAGTGGGACTATGTCCAATGGGAAATAGGACCAATGGGGCAACGTACCTGTTCCAGGATTGGGGTGTGTCATGGTCACATTTATATGTAGCTACACCTCATACGACCTTGCCCTGAACCTGTAAAGGACCTTCAGACTTATTCTGAGACTAAATGTAAGTCAAATGGGACTAGAACCAATATGACGTACTATGGGGCATTTCTATGGTTCTACACCTCATTTGATCTTGCCCTGAACCTGTAATGGATCATAGGACTATTGGGACAAAGTCCAGTGGGATGTGGGACCAATGCGATACATGTTACAGGATAGAGGCGTCTCTGGTTGTATGTCTCATTCTACTTGCCCTGAACTTGAAATGGAGGGTAGGACTATTGGGACTAAGTCCAATGGGACGTAGGGCCACTGTGACGTAGGCCAAATGTGACGTAGGACCAATGTATGTGACGTACATTGGGGCGTCTCCATGATCCTATATACTGGTCATACATCTCATTCTACCTTGCCCTGGACCCGTAATGAATCGGAGTACTACCGGGACCGATGTCGATCCAATGTGACGTAGGACCAATGTATGTGACGTACATTGGAGCGTCTCAATGATCTTGCCCTGAAGACATATGGATCTTAGTAGTACTAACAGTCTAAGACTATAGGCCTAAATGGACCAACAATATTCAGGACTACTAGAGGCGAAAAATAAACTATTAAATATTTTACTTTCTTTCAGTTAACAAAATTCTCTAACCTAAAAATGACCTCTGAAACACATTTTCTGCTCAGAGCTGGGAGAGTGTTAACTACCATCTGTAATGGCATTTTACAGAGATTTAATATCCATCCGCAGACAATAATATCAAGCAGCTAATTTGAATTAATTTGCTGCTCAGAAACCTAGAGTGCATTACTGAAGAAGCCGGGTCACTAGAACCATACAGAAAGTATCAAATCTGCTGTTGGATATTGACAGAGTTTGAAGTACGTACTGAAGGTACCCGGTTACTGGAATCATAAAACAAGAATATCAAATGTGTTCTGCACATGTCCTGTTCAATGCTTCCGCCTTTCCCCGTGAGCAATAAAGCATGACTCATAATTTGTGATAGATGGGTCCTGCAGCAAAGTTCAACATAAACAGTCAACGAGTTCAACAAATGTGTAAATTATTGTTTCCTCTATATTCAGACAAAAACTCCCCAATATTCACATCATGTCAAACAACTGTAAATATTGTGATATACAGCCATCAACCACTTCACTACATTATATCAAGTTGTCACCTCTCGTAATTCTCCAAAGGATTTGAGGAGGGCAAATTATTGCAGACGACTTCCGGACCCTGTTTGTTAGACAGCATGGAGGAATGTATTCAATGTGAAAATCTTATTCACTCTTATAATAGTTTTATCTCTTCTTTGGGTTCTTTCCATAACAGTTGAGAAATGTCTGTCAGATATTTTGAAGGAAGGATTTACAATGTAATATAGCATTCAGAATGCAGGCATATATACACGGGATTTGGCTTGGGGAGTGAATTCAATCTTTTCCAGTACCAGTAGACCAAACTTTGTTACAGAGTATGACCACAAGCAGATTTAAGGTAAAGCTGTAGTCCATTGTACCTCAAATCTTACATTTTGTGTGGGAGTCGCGGTTGATAGTGGAAATGCCATAGGATTGTGAATCAAATACTTTGTGGTTCGGGTTCAAGTCACAGCAGTAATACATTCTTTAGCAAGACATTTATCTACATTTGCCATTCTCAACCCAGGTGAGGTAATGGGCCTACCTGATACTTAAACTTCAATATCTTCAGTAAAATTTGGAAGGGGTTGAATCATACTCTTTTAAAGCAATTCAAACACACACCTTTACTTCTTGATACCGGTCAATATCTTGACCCTGGAAAGTGGGGCAAAAGCACTAAACCGGCATACATCTTATGACAAACTGTGTCAATTTTTCATCTTGCAATCTGAAGTAATCACATTAGTTATGAGGTCAAATTGTCCATTTTCTATTGATTTACGGTCAGCAAAGTTCCACCTGTCTCACCAACGGTCAGTTTTTGTTAAGTTGGGGGGGGGGGGGGGATACAGTCGCCACTGGGCAGCTGTCTACTATTAAACTGCTGTGAAACTTTTATGAAAATATTCCGAGGTTTTTTTTTTCTCTCCAACAATGACACAAGATTTAATCATTGTTAAGGATGGAATATCAAAATATCTTAGAGAGGTATGGATTGATACAAGTAGTAAAATATGAGACCCTAACCATTATATTTCATTCAAATATCCCTTTCCCTATCAGTGATGAATATTTAACATATGAAGGTATTACAGTAATTTTTTTAGATAGTCTGGGCGATGGGATTAAAGAAATCAAACAAAATGTGTTTTTTAAAACAAAGTAACTCCTTCTTCCTAACAAAATACACACAAACAAACAATACAAAACAAATGAAAACAAACAGTGAATGAATTAAGTCTTTAAAATAATTATATTCTACTAAAAGTTTTTTAAAAATGTATTCTTAATTTTTCTTGGATTTTCAAAGACCTAAATATTGGACCAAGAGCGGTGTATGCACTTGAAGAAGTGCTATAAATGATTTGCAGCATTGTCGGAGAAATTGACCACAGCCTGTCCCATAAATTCCTACTGACCTGGAATATCCAATTTCACAAGATTATGAATTGCTCAGAATTACAAAATGGACAACCTGGCAACAAATATGTAAGAAAGGCCGTAATATTATGAAAAGTCGAGGGTTTTTACGGAGGTTATTGAAAGCTCTAGGGTAACCTGTGGTGTTTACAAACAAATAGGAGGCAACATAAGTTGATGCAATGAATTGTATGATGTTACAACTCTCTGCAAGGCTAAAGTTAGTAACAACAAAAAGGCTTGAGTGATCTAATGCAATGTATTGTGTAATGATATAACTATTTGCAAGGATAAATTGAGGGGTTCACAAATGAATGAATCGCAGACAACATAAGATGATAATGAATTGTGTGATGATACAAATTTCTACAGGCTACAAGAGTTTACAAACGAAAGGGAGATAAGGTAAAGCTTGGTGACATAAATTGTGTGGTGGTACAACTTACTACAAGGCCAAGTAGGGGTGTTTACAAACAAAGATTTTGGACAGAATAACATGATGAATAAATTGCTCTATGATACAACCAACTTTCTGCCAACAATGTAGCCTTGGTCTCTGTTCTTGAAGACAAGTCCTAATTAATGCTTAAAGGGTACCAATCACCAAAAAATATTTTACTCTGTATGTTAGAGGTTCCATGTCATTCTACTATATTCCAAATATGGGCTTCAAATATCACTTCTATAAAGAGATATTACAAGTTTAATTATACTCTCCATGAGCATAAAAGCGACTCGTGAGTAGACTACTCAACACACCCGTACGAGCTCACCAAGATAAGGGCTCGCGCGGAACCCAACTCGGAGGTTCGGTTCCGTGTGAGCACCTTCATGTTATCCTTTATTTCCTTCATACTCCTAAACTGTTGACCTATAGAATTTCAAATAAAGTTCTTTGAGGTTAATATTATACTTCCTAGGAGTATACAAATTTTTTTCCGGGTGGTTGGTACACTTTAATAGAATCAATTTTTTTCCTCCTAGTATTGGTCTCGGGTTCCCAGATCTCAACTACACACTTCTTTCTACGAAGCTTGAACCTTACAGGGATTGAAAGTACATGTGTAAATTTAAAATCCTTCTCTACTTAAATTGTTCCATTCTTCCTAATGTTCCACTGTTCTTTCCCTTTAAACATGATTGTTCAGTTTTCTGAGCTTCAAAATTCTGAAGGGCCCTTCCAACATGGACAACGCCCTGAAGAGTCCCAGACTTTTGCACATAATATTTTTTTCTTGACGAAGAATTTGGCTCCCCAGTCTGATGTGACATTTCCTATGACTTTATTTCATCAAAGACTAAGAGTTACAGTTATGATTGCCATTTGGTTTTACATCAGTTTTAAGGTTAGGGTCAGGGTAAGGGTTAAGATTAGAGTTTGATGAAGGGATAAAGTAAAAAATTAATGTAGGAAGTCTACCGCAGAGCAATTGTTACAAGAGTATTTGTTGTAGAATTCTCCCACCATCTGAAGGCTTGTTTCATTTTCTTTTCATTTCCTTTTTCAGATAAAAATATATTGTTGAACTCAAAAATTACCAGCTGAACTTTTCCTTGGGATGAGCCTGTTGGGGTCTTTGACCAGACTGGAGGTGGGCGTGTCTCGGAGGAGTTTGCTGACAGACAGGTGGTAGTTCTTGGCCTCATCTACAAGATCTCTGCACTTGTGGCACTTCTTGATGAGCTCCTCTCGCTCTACTTCCTCCATCAAGTAGTTGGCTGGTACCATGGGAAGACGTACCTGTACAAGTGTACAACACAATGAATAAAATGCCATTAGGTGCTTTCACACACTGCCATTCAGGCTGATATTTTTGTAACTTCTCATTGTAGCAAATAATTCCTTCAAAACATGCAAGGCATTTTGGCAGTGTAAACAGAAAACTATGTAGGCCCTATCAAATAAAAAAAAATATCACTGAATAACCCCTACATGTATACAAGTGAGTCGGTAGTGTGAACAGGTACAAGAATAATAATAAAATTTTAAAAAATATCCCCATAAATAAAACAAATACTGAATATTCATTTTTTACCTTTCTAGAACACTGTTCATATGTCAAGTTACATCACATCATAACAGCACTGAAGGAAAGATTACATTACCTAGATTTGCTTTATTGTACATACATGTACTATTAGATTTATGAGAATACCATCATGTTTGTTATATTGCTGGTGAAAATCCTTGCCCTCTTCTACGAAATCATAATCATTTTTTTATATATTTCTACCAGTATCATGAAGAATTTTTGCTTTGAACTACAGATGTAAACAAATCAATAAATAATGACAACTTCTCTTTTATTTCTCCTTATTATTTTGGGCTGTAACATAAAACCTGATAAAGTACATGTATCAGACGATGAACTCAAAGAACCAAAAGTTTGTATACTATCCTACATGTAGTCTACAGGAACAGACTCTGTTATATATCATATTATATTCATAATGGTTTGAGCCAAGAATATATAGGAGATGAAATGTGTGAAACAGTGATAAAACCATATTATAGCAGAGTTGGAGAATAGAATCAATGCTGATTTGAGTGACTGATATTGTTTTTTTTTTCTCAAGAAACATTAAACAAGTGCCAGTAAATTGTATAATTTTCAAAATTTTGCAGATTTTCACATTGTTGTGGTTGAGATACGTTTGTGTAATTGCAATTCACTATATAGACAGCACTTGAATGAATCGATTTTTATTTACATAGGCCTACAGAGAACTGGGTATCACATCACAGTTGAAAGGAGAATAACACAAGGACAGAGAGTCAAGAGTCTTGTGTCAATACTTACAGTCCCTTTTCCTAACAAAAGAATACTGTTTATTTTGGTACGTTTATGCTAAACATACAGACTATCAAGTTCATTTGTATTTCTGTTGTTCTTGATCATCTAGCTCAGGGTATGCTGTGGGTTTACTTGGAAATGGCAAAGAACTTTTTTGTAATAGACAAATATGACATGTGGTATGAAATCTACCCCACGCCATGTTTTACCACATAGTTGTGGCATTGTATCTCGGGAAGACTTCTCTCCAAAGTGTCCATTCTCTCTCCAAAGTGTCCATTCTCTCTCTTTTTTTTCTCTCTTTTTTTTGAGGGGTATAAAAATATAGAGGGACAGCAAGCAATACAGCCAGACAGAGCATAACAGAGTGGCAAAAGGCTGGACTATTAGGTCCAAGGAAACTCCAAGGTTTCTGTTGATCACAACATTACCCTCCAACTGAAATGACAATTCTAAGAAATCCTTCTGCTTTACTACATTTTGGGGGGCAAAAATCAATGCAAGTGGCAGCAAGACGATAACTATACATGTAGGTGTATCATTCACATGTTTGACATTAACACTTGCCACGTTTCTGTCAAAAACTCTTATTTTATCTTCATAAGGCAGGTGTGCTTCCTACACAACATTCAGGAGCAGATGTTCCAAGTGCAGCCAGCCAGCCAGCCAGCCAGCCAGCTCCTTGTACAGCCACCTGCCATTTTTTGGCTGACCCAGAATAGCGAGCCAGGGGTGTCAAGGCGAGTTGACGTTGCCTATGTTATGGTGGAATGTCATTCATTAATGCTCAAGTGCGGCAGTCTAGGGGATAAGCGTTTTTGCGTGCCAAATGTCTTCCCAGGATTCTTAGCAGGGTGGGTAGGTTTCAACCCGGTTCAAGGAAGACCATGTCCCAGACGAATGACCTCACAGAGAGAGTGCACAAGTCTCAGAGGCATCACACTTCACCACTCACTTCTCACTAGATTTTTGTCACTAATAATGTGTTTGACCATGTTTGACACATCAAGGATAACAATTTTTCTTAAATGCTACATAACATAAACCTTTCCTTCTTCAATTTTGCAGCTTCTTTCTTTTTTACCTTGACTGCTACAACATGTACAAACTTTTAACTCTTTAAAAAAAAAATATAGGCCTTCTGCGTATCTCAAATGGAAATACAGTACTACTCAGATAAAAGTTTAATAGTATGTGAAAAAGACCAGTTCATGTTTCAAACATTGACCTTAAAGTTATCTATTTGTTGCCCACTTAATCATTTACTGATGTTATAGTTTTAATTTTTGTAACTAATATTTACAAGGCCTACACTAGCCTAAATACAGAACAGTTCTTAACTTTTGCTCTATCAAATTAACCATCATGTCACTGTATTTTCCAGGACTATGAATCAAAAATATATTAAGCCAGAGACTCAAAAATATGCAAATTTGTCCCGATGGGTTAATTACAGCAACTGGTTACATGTACAGCATGTATAGAAGAAAATCTAACCAAGTGTTGGAGCCAGAAAGTGGCTTTTCAGGGAAAATAGATCATGATCATGAATTACTTGCGGATCGTCTAACATTGTTGCAGAAGAAGTACTATAAGATGTAACACTACAACAAAATAAAATCATTTTATAACAAAAACAACCTGATCAATTCCTTGAAAACAATATAGGTATTGATATCATAAACACAATCCAATATTAAAGTCAGATTGATTTTGTTACAAAGTCCAAGTGTTACACTTGGTGCCTCATAATCAGCATCAACAATAATGAGAAAGAAAAGACTAATTTGTCATTTTTCATATAAAACAGCTACAGAACCAACAATGTATGACTGCTTAGAACTAAATTTTTGTTATGTTACTACTAATCCATGCCAAATTTCATGTCCGGTCAACTTTGCAAAAGCCAAGGGATACATGATTTGTCTATCTTAAACCCGATAGAGCTAGAGACAGTTCCATAAAAAAAAAAAACATGCACATGTATCTGAGGTGAGTTTGAAACAGAGCTATTCTCAAAGGTTTTTTAAAAAACATGGAGCTAATTCAGACCTGCGTCATATACGTTGGAAGGCTGCCAGGCAGGAATTACTATAAAATGATTCTGAAAGTGTTTCTTGAAATTTTCATATTTTGTATGTTCTTGTATATTTTTCTTGGATTCACAACCAAATGTCTGTCCTTGAAGATCCTTATTATCCTTATTTTTGTGGCTGAAAGTTGATACTCATAATATACGTGATGATATCTAGGTTAATTTCAACAGGGAAATGTAACATTTCCCTGATCTCTAACAACGATTTCTGCTAAATACTAGGAAAAATACCCCCAAAATATGATGTTTGTGTCCACAGAGCTTACATAAAGATCTACAATGTACATGTATGTGCTCAATGGGAAAACAAGAAAAACAGCCCTCCTTGTCTGTTCAATTTAAGCTTTCCATCCCACATCATTCTTTAGTAAAAATACCGTTGCACCTAAACACGAAATAGGATTGAAACGAATCAAACAATGTGATAAAAACAGAACATCTGATATGTTTCTATGAAACCAATCAATAAGCCTATCAAACAATGTGATAACAAGTGAATGAGTAAATTACGCAATGCGTAATAAATGTCCCCGCCGGAAGTGCAGATCTGTGGAAATTAACTAGCCTGAACCTTAAAACTTCAGTGAAAAACTTAATAGTGAATAAAATAATAATGTTACTGCATGCAAAAGAAGAGAATACCAACAATGCATGTATACAACTGAAATATAAAACATGAAAACATTATGAACCTTCAGCCATTTTGAATAAATTTGCATAAATTTGCATGAATAATGAATTTCAAAATTCTGTGTAGAAGTTTGGAAGCCCCCACCCAGCCCTATCAGATAAAACAATCGGAATCAAAATCCGATGTGAAATAGAGGAGAAGTAGCATTTTTCGTCAATTTTGAATAAATTTGCATAAATTTGCATAATTAATGAATTTCAAAATTCTGTGTAGAAGTTTGGAAGCCCCCACCCAGCCCTATCAGATAAAACAATCGGAATCAAAATCCGAGGAGAAATAGAGGAGAAGTAGCATTTTTCGTCGATTTTGAATAAATTTGCATGAATTTGCATAATTAATGAATTTCACGATTCTGTGTAGAAGTTTGGAAGCCCCCACCCAGCCCAACAGATAAAACAATCGGAATCAAAATCCGATGTGAAATAGAGGAGAAGTAGCATTTTTCGTCAATTTTGAATAAATTTGCATAAATTTGCATAATTAATGAATTTCAAAATTCTGTGTAGAAGTTTGGAAGCCCCCACCCAGCCCTATCAGATAAAACAATCGGAATCAAAATCCGATGTGAAATAGAGGAGAAGTAGCATTTTTCGTCAATTTTGAATAAATTTGCATAAATTTGCATAATTAATGAATTTCACGATTCTGTGTAGAAGTTTGGAAGCTCTCACCAAGCCCTATCAGATAAAACAATCAGAATCAAAATCGGCCAAGAAATGACGGAGAAGTAGCATTTTCTAACATTTGAGCACACACGGACAGACGGACGGACGGACGGACGGACACACACACACACACACACGCACACACGAACGGAGCCCGTTTCATAGTCCCCTCGCGAACTTCGTTCGGCGGGGACAAAAACAGAACATATGATATGTTGCTATGAAACCAATCAATAAGCCTACATGCAGGAAGAACATAAATAACCTACCTTTGACATGAGTGCTGCAAGGTGTCTTTCCCTGTTGGGTAGGTCAAATTTCACCCATTTCATGATGGCCTCATAGACCTGGCTCTCATGTTCTATCATGATGTCAGGTGATGCTATCAACACCATGAGATGCTGAGCATCAATGTTGAAGTACTCCTCCTGGCTCACAACCTCCAGGAAATGTTCATGGGCGTAGGAGTCTGCTGCGCCCGACAGTGTGGTGCAACCGTGTTGGTCAGCAAATGTCCTCACCCCAAGACAGTTGGAGGGGTGGAGATGGCACTTCATGAAGTCACTGCAGGCCTTGCTGATTTCATCCATCTGCAGGAGTGATCCCGCAAAGAGGATCTTCTGGACATTGTCCACAGTCAGGACGATCTTGGAAGTGTACATGAACTCGATGATGGCCTCCAAAGACTTCTCATCGATATCCTTGACCTCCAAACTGTCCTGCCTGCTCTCGATCATCTCCGACATGAACATGGCGCGGAAATACGGGCTGCAGGCTGCCAGGACCAGGCGATGGCAGAGGAACGACGAGGCACCGCAACGGAGCGTAAAGTCACACAGCGCCTTCGTCTTGTAGAGCTGCTGTATAACGACGAGCGATTCCCTCCACTGGTTCTGGCAGTCGAAGGTGAAGGATGTGACAAAGGAGTCATACATCTGAGGTGAGGAACCCATCTTGACGATTTCATCCTCCACCAGGATAGTCTTATTGGTTGGACTACTCGTCTTGCCAGAAAACTCTATGATGATCACCGAATTGGTTCTGTTTCACAGGATGAAAAGAAGAGAAAACAAAACAAATTTGGTTACATGCCTCATAACATCAATTTGCCACATGATTGGAGACACAAGGAAATTAAAATAGACATGTAATAACTGACTTAGAATACATGAAGTATTGGTCACTGCAAAGAATTGACATAACCAGTCTTGGAAACCATGGGAACGGTACAGGACAAATTTGTATAGATACACTGTACATTTGTAGATGTAACGATAGAGGACTGTCTCACACAATGAACCATACAATTTTTGTTTTTCTTAAAACTTTCAAATTTCTTGTCAAAGCATTCTACATAAATGATCAACAATTGTCTCCTCATGGACACTTATGACAATCTAAACAGAACCTGGCTGTAATCAATAGTATACAAACAAAGTGCAAATAAACTTCCTTGTGCTCTATATTTTGCTCTTCTTATATCGACAAGTATCTTTCTTAAAGGGTTTTCAAAACAAGGAAGATAAATGGCTTGCAAAATCACAAGCTCTCTTCAAGTATACTGCAGTTGGGAATGGCCCAGTTTTGTTCAAACTTAAGACACATTTGAAGAATAGCCAAATTGCATTATAGATGTAGTATGATTCTCAGCTAGTCATATTTGAAACCAGGGAAATGTTACTTTCCCTGTTTGAAATCATATTAAAGAGTACATGTAGACCTGTAGAAGAATAAAATGGGCATGCACATGCTCCTGTTCGCTACATTGAATTATGTAAAGAAGATCATTACATGATCTTCATCTTGTAAAAGGTAAGACTCAGCAAATGTTGAAATGGAGAGAGAGCTCAAATATTCTCAAAATTAATTTACACAAGATATCATTTTCAAGCAGTGAGTGTGCAGATTGCAGAGGAAGAATTGTAAAGCGTGTCGAGAAGGCCTACAGTCCCGAAATGCACTATAATAGAACAAATTATTAATATACAATATTAATAAGTTCTGAAAATTAAACATATTTGTAGTACACTGGTCAAACAACAATTTACACAATAAAAGAATCACAACACCAAAATTCATTGCACTGTTCTGCTTTCAAAGACTCTAGACTGATCACTAACCGCCATTTGCGTGTCTTGTGGCCACTAACGCTTCTGCTAGTTACGCCTGCATCTCCGCTTCGACGAGCATCTGTCGTCCCACCAGTACATTTATCCTTGGCGCTCATTTCCCTGGTTACAACGTGTATCCTACGCTACAACTAATTCGCAAATGAGCAGCTAGCGTTAACTCGAAACCTTGTTTTCAACTCGGCCAACCTCAAATGATTTTTCATGATACCATCAGCTTATTCTCAAGCATGGAATTGATATCAGCAAAACACTCGTTAGGAGTTCACAGGAAGGTCCATAAGGCTCGCTGCCGGGTATAAATGCTAAACAAATTGCCAAGCCTTTTGGGCTAGAGTTTCATACATTAGGCGGTCACTGATATGACCATTAGAAAATATGACCCGATTTTGGTGAAAAATGTGGGTACTGTACAAGTCATCAACATATGGTAGTTGCATCTCCGTAATTTCAAAGGTTAAATGAGGGCATACATGTATATGGTTTAACCACTTTGTTACTTGCAAGTACAGGTGATTAACTTCATTACGATTTCTACTCTAGTTTTACACTAAATAGCGTTTGCTGCACAGAAGGGGGAAGAAATAAGAAAAAAATACAGGAGCTACTTTTGGAGTTACTGGGGCTGTTTAAATTGCTCCGATAAGAGAAGCGACCCTAAATTCTTGTATGATTTGAAAGCTGTATGTTTTTGAGATCTTGCTCCATTGTCTGAAGGTCCCAAACTTGAGTATCACCACTATCATGATAATAATTGTCCATCATTCAATCAGCGAAGATAACTGATCATCTGAAGACCTGTAGGTTCAGCATTGACTGACAGGGCTGGATAGGAGTAGTGTAACCCTGCATTCAGACAACCAAAAATTCACCATGTACATGTAGCTTTATACGAAAACTGTACAGTTATACAATAAGTAATTAATTCTTCTTAAATCTGAAAGTCTTATAACGAAAAGTCATATAGCAAAAGTGATGTTTAAGCATCGTTTCGAACGAAAACTTGATAAAGAATCAGGATCCCCTTGTCACGTGAACGTCGTATCTACAAAAACTGTATGACTGGATGGGGCTTAAGGCGAGTGTACACTGATAATTAGTGATATGACCAGTCAGCTGTGATATTGCATGCTCCAGCAATGCCTACAGTATGACATAACCTGATACTACACATATGGTGTCAGCTGACCTCCCCAAAACTGCTTTTTTTCATACGATACTTTTTTCACACCTCATCCACTATACAATGATTCTTTATAGGACGTTTCTTTATACGATGATTCTTTACAGGACATTTCTTTATACGAATTTCGTATAACTTTCCTGTAGTTTGAACAGGCTACAATTTGCAGACAAAACGCCTACATGCAGTCATTGTAAGCAGGGTCTGAACTATAAACAGTATTAATGTGCTCTATTAGTGGAGTACAAGTCCTTGAAGTGTAGTTGCGCTTGACAAAAAAAAAAAGGGTCAAGACTGGCATCAAGTACATGGCCCTAATATGGTTAAAAATGAAATAAAAAATCCAAGTCTGTACTCGCAGAATTACAGTTAAAAGGGTCATGAAGACCAACTTGTACCAGACTCATGCAGTAGAAACCTTGTCTCCGGATATAAAACCTGGCACAAACCCTAATCAGTCGTAGTGCATAATGTCACAGAGTCTGAACTATTCAAGCTGTAGACTAGCTTCCCTGCACTACACATTAGCAACCATTATGAAGCTGGCGTAGTCTTTACTCCATACACACTCTAATTAAGTGTCAAAATAAAGTTTATGCTTGTAGACTACCTAAACCATAAATGCTTAAACCAGAGGTAATATCTAAAGGGGTTAATTGGCATAATCATTGCACCATAACATCAATCTAATGGGCTTTATTGGCCAGAGGAGCATGTCAATCCAACCTTTGACAGGTGTGTGGATGTGTAATGACGGAGATAAATGCAGTGAATCCATTACAACCTTTTTACATCATGGGAGAGAAGATATTTTTAAGAATAACGGAGCAAAAAAAAATAGAGCTTATTACGGAGCAAAAACATGAGATACAAATCATATACATGTAGGCCTTGATAGATATTATATTCAAAAGTAACACATTTTTGATGGAAGTGTGCTGTGCATCAAGTCGGCTTTAACAAAAACATTGTATTTGTGAAACGATGCCAAAACTGCCATTTTGTTATATATGCATTGTTCACACACAAAAAATTCAATTTCTATAGTATAGCTACATGTATACATGTATCACACAGAGTAACAGCCTTTTGGTTCTTAGCAATAGCGGACAAAATATCAAAATGTTGAATTTATCTCAGCTTGAATGGAATCTATATCCCCATAGTGACACCTGTATATCCATGAAACTAAAAGCACATAATTTCTGATGGACTAAATAATTAATGCCTGTGACCCTTACCTTTTGACCCAAGGCATGATGAAAATCAATTAAAAATTCTGGTTGAGAAGAAGCAAACGCTTTCAACTTTAAACTCAGGTTTGGATGCGATGATGGAGATGTAGGCCTATGTAAATTCACTTCTTTCAAGTCAGTGAATGATGATACTTCCTTATTTACAGCTTGTATTAAAACTCCGCAAAATATGGTTTACAGATGCTTACGTACATGTCTTTACATGTATATCACTTTCGTACAAGCGAAAGTGAATATGGCCCCATTCATACTTTTTACTAGGACACTGTTGTCGTTATTGTTCGTTCGTGTTATATGGCAACAGTCAATTCCACACTGATTTTGGAGCTCTAACAGGTGGTACCGTTCATTTAGGCATGGCACTATACATTAAAAATACACAGATTCCAAACAACCATGGATATCAAACTAAGAAAGACACCAGCATTTAATTATTGCATTAAGAGATGAATGGGCGATGCATATACAGTAGCATTACCGCAAAAAAAATTTCAACAGTACTCTTAAATTAGCAGAATAAATACTGGTGGAAACACATCTGCAGGATTTCCCTATCATAACCTTGCAGTATGCAAGCTGTGTTCGCACTATTCCCGATCCCTATCTTGGTCCACTCTGGTTTGCTGTATAGTGACTGCCAGGTGTCAGGTTCACATCCTGGGGAGTAGACCTCGTGTACATGTAGGGCCTAATCAAGGCCACTTCATGCATTCACACTCTATCTCACATCTTCCAGAGCTGCAACTTAGCAAAGGACTAAAATGTAGGCCTATTTCTAGCATTAAATGTAAACGGGTACTAAGAAACTTCCTCATCTACTCTCCTTTCTAAAGGGTGGAATGAAAACCTACTTATTTTCATTAATGAGTTATGATTGTGAGAGTCTCTGATTCAGACATCCCTGGATAAAATTAGTCTTTATGCACATAGACTCTTATTCATATATCAAACAAAATACAAGTGCACTATGCCCATAAAGAGATTCATCATATTGGTGAAAAGTCAGTGCCAGTCTGAAGAAGCCTGCAGAAACTAGTAGGCAAAAGCTAACAAGGTAATAACCAAATTGATTGTGAAATGATGAAAATCCACTTTGAAAATACACTATGACTTGCAATTTATAGTTTGTAGGCACAAACCCTGGTCAGTTGTAACATGTAACAGAGGGTCTGAACTAGGAGACTATGGAGACCACAGTCCATAGGCAGTCCGTAGGCCCTCTACTGTAGCTGCTCCAACTAGAAAACTGGCAAAGTTAGGGTTGGCTCAAGACTTTATGAAATTGTAGGCACAGACTAGAGTCTGTGCCTTCAGATTACATTGTAACTTGCAATGTGCATGCAAGCCAAGCCTTTACTAGCTTGACAAGAGATCAATTAAATTATTTAGCCATTTCTGTTTACCATTTCATCAAAACACTGTAATACAAGCAAATAAGTCATCTTCCTCTTGGACTTGTTCTATAGGTTTCAATCAGTTCCACAGAATCCACTGCGCATGCATTATTAATCACATCATTCCTAAACAACAAACTAAAAAAGATGATCTTACCTCTTCATCTTAAGGAAGAAACTATGACTTGGAAGGCACTTGAAGTCAAAGATCGTAGATAAGATAATCCTATTGTCTCCTTTACAATGTGACAATTTCTACACAGGATGTCCTCTGAAAAATAATATCATGGTTTCATATCCCACATCCTGGAATCACGAACTTTCTACACTAAAAAATTATTGATCTCAACACAGAGAACTAACACTCTCTTTTAAGATGTATCACCTTAATCCTTTTATGGCACATGAAGGGATCAAGAAATGAAAGTGAGAGATTACACTTGAAATCCTGTAGCAAGTATCCTCACACTGTATTATATAAAGCAGAAATATCGTTTGAAGTGTCCTGAAAGTCATACTGAAGATAAAAGGATTACGAGATCATTAGGCAGTGTCGGTGATGAAAGAAAGTGGTATCGGACCAATGTCACCAGGTTCAAATGCAGAGTAGTCTCCTTGTGATTTCTTGAGAGGCTGTTCAGACTGTAATTGTGTCATGGACAAGCTTTTAACACCAAGGGAAGAAACACATGGCATATGGGGGTAATGTTCTACAAGCATATGTTCTGGCACCTCATTCACGATAAACCAAAAGGGCTTGAAGACAATATGTCAAAAAAATGCCCTCCTGTTCTCACAGACAAACCTGTCCACTTGTTTGCATAGATTTTCCATTCCTGCAATATACAATGATTGCTCAACATCTAGGCATTGGTAAATTTTGGGGAATCCAAAGTGCACTTCATGAAGGCAATAAGTATAATAACAGAATAGTGAGGCAGTGCGAATGTGCTCTGTGAGGACAGGGTCCATGTCAATTTGCGGCAATGAAACACCTTGATTGCTATAGCAGACATGGCTCACTTAAATAATCACAACCAAAAATAAAAAATCCAGATGTTCATCTCACCAGAGGCTACGGTTTCAGCTTCAGCGTACGCTTCATTAGAGCAAGATGCCATACATCACCGCATGTTCCTCGAATGTTACGTTCTCATTTACGAATGAGATGCTTTAGGTTTCAGCAAGTCACATTCTAATGTCCTTGCTGGTCGAATATTAAGAGCATGGTGAAAATGAACGCTGACAGACACAACACTGCTACTGTTACAACACAAGAGATCTCTTCCAGAGTTCCAACATGATTTTCTGAATTCTCCAATACCTCGACAAAGCCTGAGACCGAGAGAAACAAAAAAGGGAGTTCTATTTGGTGTTGCACGTCTCTCAAAGAATCCCTTGTTGCAAGAGGTAATCCTGAACATCAATACACCCAATGTGGAATGCACAGTAAATCCAGAAGATTTCTGTGATGATACCCTTTTTCAAAATGAACTATCACTTCCAAATGCAACATAATCTATCACTGAATAATGAAATATGACACGATGGTACAAGAGCCTTAAAGTAAAGTGAGTCCATTTATTCTGTCTGTATATGCTCACTGTGATTTAAAGTATCATGGAGGCTATGTGCAGAAAAATGACTACAAATCGCAATGTCCATAGATTCCAGACTTTTACATGTATACAGTATCCATGGCGATGTTTTTTGACCAAATCTAAAACAAATATCACCCAGACACCTTTCTGATATCATAGACCTATCCTCAGTCATCACAGTTCATCAACTAACCCTCTTTTGAGGGTCTAACCAAACAACATCATCAATGACCAATGACTTCAAGATGGCCGGTTGCTCTTATCTCTTTGAATATGGACTGTCCACCATCATAGTCCACAACGCGTACTTTGTCCCATGAGTAAAGATTTCAAGATGGGGTTCTTCTTACTTCCAAATCCAGACCAGCATCCAACTATCTACATGTTATCATTATCCAAGAATAAAACCATTATAAATAAGAGATCTTCATCTAAGCTTAGCCAAACATAAAAACCTGAAAAGCTGATAATGTCCAGGACTCTAAAACATTTCAAGGCTCTGATTGAATATGAATATATGCTCATTGTCCTCTGCCTGCAAGTTACAAAATACCACACAAATACAACTATCAATAGCTAAATGATCAACGAACAATCCTAAGGATATCATCCAGAGAGAACCTCAAACATGCCTTCTGATGAACTGAATGTTTCCTCGACCTGCTCATCACCAAAATTTTCTTTTCAAATTTCCTGACATGAAACAAAACGACAGCATTATGCAATGTGATATCACTGACGACTGCGGAGAACAAACGCTGGAAGATACGAGGGGATACCTCATGGTAGGCACATAAACAACCTGCAGGGTGTGAATCAAATTTGATAAACCATCATCGTGGAGAGGTGAGACTGCTTCAAATTTGACCAGATCCACTCCCTGACACACTGTACCATGAAGGCTTGAAAGCAAATGAGGTGCAGCATACATCCTTTAAGAAAAATCCTCATGCATCTTATTGATGAAAGGGAAATTGCTGTGCAATAATTAATTCATTTATTGGCTCAAATGCAAAGAGGAAGCAAGATATCATCCATGAAATTAAAGGAAGTGGAAGTTACAACTGATGGGTCTAGATAAGCATAATAGGCTGTATGATTAAGCCACTTTGTGACCCCCCCCCCCCCCCCCCCCGCAACTTCAGATAGGGACCTACAATGTACATGTACCTGTACATATCACCTATATCCTACAGGCCTACATTTGTATAACTCCATTGAAAATAGAGCTGGTGTAAAATAGCTGAAAGGAGATTTGTGTAGTCTTTCGTACAAGGACTCTGCAAAACTACAAAAGAATCACAGTCAACATGCCATGTGAAAGCCTACAGTCCTGCAACATTTTGTATGATAACTCCATCATAAATAGAGCTCATGTGAACTTTAGATAAATGGAGATTTTTGTCATTCTTTCGTACAAGAAATCTGTAAAACAAAAGAACCACAGTCAACACGCCATATGCATGTTTAATTGTTTATCACACAAGAGGGCGACACAACTGCACATTTTCCTCCAAAATAGGCCCTACAGTGTATATATTTAATCCTGTATGTACACATTTATACACTTTTTGTATTGTATGTCTTCTCTTGTGTAAATGACCCAAAGCCTGGTGGTAAAGACTTGCTTTGATTCAATTATTTATTATTAATTTGAATTACAGGAAAGAGAGAGAGCATTTCTTTTCCTGATAGCGATAGTACAGGAAGGAACTTATATGATTCCAGCTGACAAAGGACAAATGAAGTTCATTCTGAGAGAGAGAGAGAGAGAGAGAAAGAGAGAGACAAAAGAAAATTTATTTGTTATTGGAAACAAATTACCTCCTGTTCAGACACAAAACATTTATACCGAAACTCGATAAAGAAACGTCGTATAAAATTTTCATCGTATAGCCTATGGACCGTTCAGACACATATCTTGACCGATTAGAAAAAACATCGTATAGAGCGCAATGGAAAACTGCGCATGTTGTTATGGTTGCCACTAGCCCCTGCCCCCTGGTAAGGTCACCTTTCGCGCGCGCTCACGTTAAGCCCCGCCCAGTTATACCGTTCTATGTTTGCCATACGTTCAGACACACACAGAAAGGTGATTCGTTATCGAGTTCTAGTTCGAAACGATGCTCTGACCCTAGTTTCGTTATACGTTTCATTATATGACGTTTCGTTAGTCGGCATTCAGACACATAAATCTATTGTATAGCTATACCGTTTTAGTATAAATTTTTTGTGTCTGAACACCCTGTAATCTACTCTTTCTTTCTTTCTGACACAGTCTTACAGACAGAATCAGTACAAGCAGCTCCATGGTGTGAGCATGCTCATATAATACCGTTTTCACATTCACTGCAAAAAGCAGATTTAGTCCGGACTGAGGATCGATTCGATAGATCCTGCTACATGTAGCAGCTAGAGTATATCACATCTGCTATGGGCATTTCTTTCCATGACTGCCAACATGGCATGCCTAAAAATCCCCCACTATCAGTTTTTTTCCTGCCACCTTGTCGTAAAACATACGGTGACCCACGTAGAGATATCTCGACCCGCATCAGGTAGTGCGGATAGCATTCATATTACTAGAAATCCAATTCCGGTCAGGACTAAGTCCGGACTCAAACCTGCTCGAGAAGTCAGGACTAAAAACAGGATTGAGTGATGTTGATAGTGTACATAATTAGCTTTCAGATCCCGACTAAGTCCCAACTACATGTAAGTCAGGACTTACTCCACTTCTATCTCTAATATAAAAGAGGTATAATACAAATGAGGGTAGGTTTTAGGGTTTGTGAGATGGAATACAATCCTCTAATTAACCAAACAGGACAATCTGAGTCCAAGCTTGTCTTCCTGCTTTCCCAGGATTATTTTATTAAGTAAGAGATAAGATAACAGCAGGTTTTCCTCTCCTAATGATAAGGATGCTCTGCAAAATACATTTTGTACTTGAAACTAGAGTGGTCAATGGCACCTCAGTGGTCAATGACACTTCAGTAGAAAAATGACAATTAACTGGACATTTGGTACCCTGGAATTACTGTGCATTTGGAAGTTCAGTACATTTACTCATTTATTCCCTTTTCATAAAAATAGTAAAATACACAACTACATGTACTGACACACAGTTCCTGACACTGGCATATTTGGACTCTTTTTCTTTTGGAGAATCTCTCTCAGTCATTTCTGCTATTATCTCATGCATAAATCACAAGTAGATGGCAAGGTATCGTGCACAGCACATGAAATTCAGTCTGGTGCATGAAACATTCCAATACTACCATGTACCAAGAAAAATGTGATACAAAGTATTGATAACAGTAAACACATAATGAAATAAAAGCGATTAAATGTGCCTTCACTGGTAGACTGGATCTACAATGATAAGATTCGGATATAGGAGCATCTTACAAAGTAAAAGATTCACAGCCCGTAAAGGAAAACTCCTACCCCAAAATAACTTGCTTTCAATAAAAGCAGAAGGGTCAGAGAAAAAGATAAAATAACCTTGAGGACATCCAAACAACTAATAAGATAGGCATGATATTTTTAATGATATGGACATTATGTATCTAATCGCAAAAATAACAATTCCGCCAGTTTTTATAAAATGCTTTCAAACATTACTGAAAAAACACCAACATCCCCCTCCCCACCCCCCCCCCCCCAAAAAAAATGAATGTGAAGCATGTGTTTTTCTAAACCTCTTTCCCTATAACTCTCTGGGGATATCGGCTGTTCCTCTTCTTCCTTTCTGTTTTTTTTTTTCAAGTTCAAGGAAAAAAGTTATCTTAAGAACACCCTACATCTGGGTTTAATTTAGGGCAATTACTCTCAGACCAAAGGCAGACATTTTTAATCAATGCAAACAAAAAAATAGAGCTCTGCTGATTGTAAAACCTACCTGGAATTTCTGCGGGGGTCCAAGGGCAAAATTCAAAGACAAGTTTACAATTTACATGTAGGCCTATATCCTTAATCCAAAAACCATGTCAAGCAAGCATGCAAGCAAGTACAAGTGGACTTTTGTGGACTAAAGAATAATCTTATGCTTTTAAATTTTAAAATAGTTTTATATAATTCTAGCAGTTTTATTTCCACTCAAAATGCAAAGACGCTTCCAGCTGTAATCTTCAGGTTCATGTTTTAACATGAATGTTTGGGGCACTGTGTTGAACAAGAAGACAAAAGGAAATTAAAAAAACAAAAAACAAGATGAACGTGACTGTGTCTCCTATATGCCTCCGCCTAAATTCAGTTGATTGCTCAAACTGTTCTTGAAATATTGTGATAACTAGAATAGAAAGCCTCTAATTACATGTTAATTGACCTCTTTGACATTTGACCTTACGGGGTCCGCTCGCTATTCATAAGGACTGCTATTCATAGAAAACAGCTATTCATTTAACACGCTTTATGAATAGCGGTCCTTATGAATAGTTATGAATAGTGGTCCTTATGAATGGAGGTCCTTATTAATATCGTGATTGGTCTATGGTTTGCTCGCTATTTAGAAGGACTGCTATTCATACAAAACCGCTATTCATTTAGTCACACGTTATGGATAGCGGTCCTTATGAATAAGTGGCCCTTATGAATAGCGGTCCTTATGACTAGAGAGGTTACCCCGACCTTACACCTTATAACCCAAAAGTCTGATCGCTTTATCTCCTAATCATGAATACAAAATAGTTGAGATATGGCGATAAAAAAGGTAACAGAACATTAATTTCACATACACCTGTATAATGACCTCTATGACCTGTCACCTTTGCCCTACGTGAACAAAAATCTAATCAGTTCATCTCATTATGGCGATGCATACTAGTTCCAAGTTTGAAGTTGATGGATCAAATGGTTCTTGAGATATCATGTTAAGGCTAAAACCTGCAATTTCAGAAATGACCTCTATGACATTTGACCTTTGACCTACGTATCCCAAAATCTAATCAGATCGTCTTTCTATGGTAATACATACTAGTACCAATTAAGTTTGAAGTTCATACCTCAAATGGTTATTGAGATATCACATTAACAAGGCTAACACGTGCAATTTCAGAAATAGACCTGTGACCTTTGACCTTTGATGTACATACCCCAAAATCTAATCAGATCCTCTTCCTATGGTGATACATACTAGCACTAAGTTTGAAGTTCATACCTCAAATGGTTCTTGAATTATCGGGAGAATGAGGCTAACACCTGAAATTTCAGAAATTGGCCTCTGTGACTTGACCTTCACCTACGTACCCCGAAATCTAATCAGATCGTCTTCCTATGGTGATACATATTAGCACTAAGTTTGAAGTTCATACCTCATATGGTTCTTGAGTTATCGCTCAAACGAGAAAGTGGGACGGACGGACAGACGGACAGACAACCCGAAAACATAATGTCTCCGGCACCACCTTCTGTGGGCGGAGGCATAAAAATTTCAAACAACATTGACCACTTTGTGGCTGAAAGTGACTTTGGCTGTCCATACACCTGCAGACAATTTCTAGACATGCTGTAAATTTATGCTTCTCTTCAACCGTAGACAATAATTCATCTAAGTAAAGCCATTATTGATTAACATGAAATATCAAACATGACAGGGAAGGCCTCGATGGACTCATGAAACAACAGAGGGTATAAAAAGCCACTGCTTGTTATTATCTTGACCTCATGTTGACCCAGGCATCCATGCACAATAAATATTGGATCCATTAGTGTCATAAATTTGTATCATATAACCAATTTTTGCTGACTATGAAATATAGAGTAAATGCTCACTTTCATATGAAAACTGAGCTTCAGAGGAGGATCATGTAACATGTGAGGTAATGGCATTTTTTTTCTGGTCTGTCAGTGAAATGTATTGATCAGCCTTATCTGACTGTAAAAAAAAATAACCCCTGATTTTTTCTTCTTGGGGACTGTCTTTTCATGAAAATTTGACAGGAGCCTTTATATTAAACACAATTAAGGGATGCCTCACACTGGAAGCCAGACCACATCCCTGTCAGCAAAAGTGCAACCGAGATCAACCATCTGTGAAATTCTTTTTCCCCAAAAAGCATCATCTTGAGAAATGGAAGCAACAAGTTCAACCCATTCTTAAATCAATAGCTTAATCCTCTTCCAAGATTGACTCTTTCTTGTAGGATTAATCTCCTTCCTGACCTCTAAGTGACCTTCATCACTTCCTGATCCTAGAACCACTGGACCATGGCAGGATTAAAGGTGGTTGAACTATGTCTGACCTTGCATCATGCATGGCTAGTAGCCTAAAACAAACTAGGGAGTGTATTCATACATGTAGCTTCACGGACAACCTAAATGCATAGACAATGCACTTTACAAACACATCATTAAACCTTGCTAAAAGAAAGAACTGTCATTCATACCAGATTAAACATGAAAACTTCAGGGGGAAAAAACACAAAACTTAAAAGCAAGGAGTTCTGTGATAACTCCTTGTTAAAAGCATGCATGTGCAATGTGTGGGTATGCTCTTGCGGGGGAGGGGGTAAATGTGCAACATAGTTTTTAAAACTTTAGAATAATCATAATTATCATGATTGGGAAGGTAAGAAAATACCTCCTCTAAGCTTCAAAATATATATACATGTACAAAAAGTTTACAAAAGTTATTTCCTAAAAGTTGAATATACCAAGCTCAAAATAGCAAAGTTTACCATTTGGAATGACATTTTTTCAAAGACAATCAAATACATGTAATTTCCCATCTGCTGAGAACCAGAAGGACATAAACACTTTTACATATATATAGAGCAAACATCTTTCTGACACTCAGCAGACAATAACTATGTTCATACAGGACTTGTGGTTTCAAAACTTGAAGTTAGAGAAACAACGACTCACTAACAACAACCAGGGTTCACATGGGCCCGAAACAATGTTGTTCTGAGATTACAAGTCGAGCTATCGTTGTTCAACATGAACAGAGAGGTCATCTTTAACAACAAGTTTGCTAAACTTTGTTTATTCTGTCCACATGGTCCATAACTACGATGGACCATGATTCCCATCTCTCTCTCTCTCTCTCTCTCTCTCTCTCTCTCTCTCTCTTTCTTTCTCTCTTTCCCTATCTTTTTTCCCCTTCCCTTCATTCCCATCTCTCTCTTTTCTCTCTCTCTCTCTCTCTCTCTCTCTCTCTCTCTCTCTCTATCTATCTATCTATCTCTGCCTCTCTCTGAAACTCTTCCTCTCTGTTTTGGTCATAGGGCAAAATAGTATTGGGATTTTCCCCAATAGTCAATGTCTTCAGTTTCCTTGTCAAATTGTGTACAATTTCTTTATACAGTACATACACAGGGACCAGTGGCATAAATGCACCTCACAATAAACATAATTTCTATCATTATCTTTTTAAAAATAATTTCTTTGTACAGTGAAGAAATAGGTACTCTTCACTCGTGCCACCCACAGCCCAGAAAGGGAATAAAGGAAACTTAGAAAAATAATTGACCAAAATACATGTATTATCCAGACTGGAACTTTCTCTTACCCTCGTCTTTGACAGTGAAAGTTCTTGTTTTGACTTTTGTATCATTCAAAGTCATGTGACCTAAGCTTTACCTCATATGGCCTTGAACATTCCAGAACATACAAGTTATAGGAACCTGGCCAAATCCGGGTGTGTCCAGTTTGAACTCTGGAATAACATACTTGTCTTGTTTACATACAACTACTTTATGCCTTATTCAAAGAGGGGAGTACAGTGTAATGCACTGAGAAAATAAGCCTAATAATATATAAATCACCATGAAATAATAAGAGGGGAAAGCTCTTAGAACCTGACAGTCCTGGGTTCAAAACTCATAACAATTCTCATGTTCCATTCCCTGTATACAATACCATACTTACCAAGTGATATCACTCACAACCTTTAAAGGTTCCATTTTATGAAATTCTAAATTTTGTTATTTTGTACATGATACTCATCTAAATTGAAAAATGACATCCGTTTGCAATGAATACGTATCTGAATATTTTTAAAATAATATTTTCCCCACGTATTCAGGCCTAAACGAGTCTGCTAAGCTCCGCCCCCTTTTAAACCCCGAATTCTCGTTCTTCGAGCATGATTGACGTGTGACGTCACAAACCGACATCGCCGGTGCTTGTTTACAATATCTTGCATATATCACGCGTGCAAACCAACTTGCAGTTATATATCACCTCGAAAACCACCTCTAAATCGAAGTATGCCGCAACGCTGTGTCTTTGCAGGTTGCAGCAACATCACAAAGGAGGGTGTAAGTCTACATTTATTCCCCAAAGACCCAAATATTAGAAGAAAATGGACCTCAAAAGTGAAACTAACTCGCGTCAAGTGGAAGGGGCCGAGTGACCGCAGTGTCCGTGTGTTCCGAGCACATTTGTGCGGAGGACTTCCTCGATAGTACGGGGCTGCATGCGGCGTTTGGCATCAAGAAGATGCCATCCCCAAAATCAAACTTGATCTACGGTATCTATTGATCATATATCTATTGATCAACTATCACTGTACCTACACTAACTTAGTCTACCGGTACTTATTATTCATAGCAGCACAATGAAAACATGCAAGGTAACAGGAGAGCTAAGGGTTTTCTGGATATCAATGTTAGAATTTACTAGAAACACAACGCTACCACCCCATGCACCAGTAAAACCCTACCCAAGCCCAGGCCAGGCAGGGTCAGCAGGCGAACGACCGAACGGCACGGCGTGTACACCTGCGCACGTCGAGCTCACTGCCTCGATCAGCTTTCAGCTCAGCCTCATCAGGACTGGGGCATTTTGCAAGCGCAAACAAGATTAATAATTGGTGGATATCCGTAAATTAAAATTTAATCGGCAATCTAATTATCAAAAGGAATTACTAGTTATAATTCCCAAGTCTCCCGTCGATATCTTCTCCGTTATTGAAATCAGGGACGTCTCTGTCATATAATCAGAATCCGACATGTCTGGTTCAAACAAATACGGCCGTGCCCCTAATTCCTCTTTTATTTCTTCTGTCTGAAGAAGATGTTATCGTTCGTTGATATAGGATTAAAAAAAAAACTAAAATGAAGGGCTGTAGTGGCACGAAGTCGAAGCTAGGATCTACACGAAGTTCAATAGCCTACACACACACTTTCAGCCTGCGTGGAGTCAAGCATTCTGAGTGTGACGTCACATGACGTCATCGATCGCTGGACCGATTTTCCAAAATTTTTAGGGGCGTTCCCAATTAATTTTTTATTTTCAAATTTACAGATTAATGAATGGAATTCAGGTAAAATGGTTGACAGATCTGGATTCACTGTAGAAAAGTCTACTATTTAAAGTTCATTTGTAATTCCATAAAAGGGAACCTTTAATTATTTCATTTTAGTATCTCAGATAAAATGAATAATAATTTATTATGTACAATATCTGTGCATGTACATGTATGTTTATGTCGTCAATGACTTTGCCTAAATTAACATTATTATACCTCTATCTAAAAATATAAAAAAATTGTAACTTGTGACCTCTGCCCTTTCAATACTAATAAGCTGATATTTGAACTAAATGATAATTAAGGAACAGATACATGTACTCCCAAACAAAGGGACATTTTTTAAAGTTGTTCTATGAATCTCACCAATAGCAAAGCAAATAAAGGCATTCAATCATGACTCTTTTCAAATCATTCATTAAGAGGGCATTTCAGTTCAGCTTCCTGTTGTAGTAATTGCCAACCACCTGACCAGAACTGTTGACATACAAATAGGTCATTGACTTTGAACCTCCTCTCTCAATTCTACTATTTTTACACTTTGTGATTCAGAAATGTGTTCAGTCAAAGTTACTTCGGAACAAACGATAGGGAAAAGAATGTGCTCTTTATACAGGGTTCGACTTTAACGGTGGCCTCGGAGCCAATAGCCACCTGAAACTGTCGCATTGGTGGCCTGGCTGGCCACGTCACCAAAAAATAAAAATAAAGTCAGATACAAATTAATAATATGTACTGTAGCTTCCAGGCCACCAGAGGATCAATTTGGGCCACCTGCATCTCATGCTCAAGTGGCCCTGCTGACCAATTTTAAGGGCAAGCCCTGTTCTATATGTATTTATTTGGTTACAAATCAGGATATCACTACGCATATGGACAAATAAAAAACATGTATACAATTGTAGTGCTGGTATCGACACGCCTGATGTCGCCACTATGGCGACAAAAGTACTGGTTTTGGACTTTGCCGACATGTCGACACGCATGCTCCGATGGCGACATAAAATGGGTCTTTTTACATGTACCTCGCCGTGGCGTCGTGCGCGCGTACGTGATTTGTTTCACATACGCATTAGCAGCGCGCGCGCGCGACACGATCGCTGCGTATCTAGCTGCGACGACCGGTATACATTACGTACATGTACATGCCTAGATTTGCGACACTAGCTCACTCGCTCGCACCGCATGACTTTCATTAATGCTTGATAAATTGGATCATACAAAACAAATTTTGGGGCAAATAGTTGACAGTGTGCATCTTTGAGAACTGTAAGTGAGTATGACTGCGAGTGTGAGCCCGTGAGGACATACATGTAGTGCATGTATTCCATGTAAAGCTCTTGTGAATTTGTGTCGGGTATTCTCTGGTTTAATAGTGTACGGTCACTACGGGAGCGACCCGAGTTTAGACTTGTTTGACTCATGTCCAGATGTCGACATCGGCGTTAATTTTATTGCGACATGGCGACATAGATTTTCCATGCCGATACCAGCACTATACAATTGAGATAAAAATCTTCACAGTGTAGGGCTTAATAGTAATAGGCTTCAAGGTTCGAGGCACCTCCCCCCCCCCCGCAACAAATAACACAAAGGCTTAGGGCAATTACACCCTAAATATATTGCAAATGCAAATAGCCCCCACCAACATCCAAATAGATGTTGCAGCTTGTGAACTGTCCTTCTTCCTTGGGTACAAAGGTTTGTAGAAAACTTGAAAAGTGCTCTTTGAGAAAAAAAAATATGATTGAACAGGAGCTATTTCCTAGCATTTTAGCAACAAAGACAAAAAGTTAGTGGGACATTCTTCTGATATCTTCCAGAAACGTACATCTCCTGCAACGTGAACAGCCCCTCGGCTACTACACCTCCCTCAGTTGTCAACACCTAGAGGAATAGGGGTGCAATCACTTGCCAGGGGGTACGCTTAATACCTGACCCCAGACACAATCTAATATGAACACCTTGTAATTGGAGCAGTCATGACCTGTAAGGCTCAGCTGTGAATGTGCATCATGAAATCAAAGCCAGAGGCAGCAGTACATGACAGAATAGTGAGAATACTTTGATGAAAACTTTCATGAAAGTTTTTAATGGACTTATCCATGTTCTGGTGTTGGTTTTGAGGTGAATGTTATCGTCAATGTACCCCCCCCCCCCCAAAAAAAAAAAAAAAAAAAAAAAAAACAACCAAACAACAAAACAAAACAAAACAAAACAACAAAAAACAAAACAAAAACAAAACAAAACAAAAACAAAACAAAACAAAACAAAACAAAACTACATGGAGCTTTGAAAATACCAGTAATGGAATCCAAAAGATGTTTGAAAGAACTTTGAAGATGTAACATTATGTATATTACACATAAAGATATGCTAAATTTCTTGCTCAATATTCATTAACAAATTCATATTTCCTTTAAAAGGTTTATTTTTAGAAAGTGGAGGAGAATTCCTAACAAAAGTTACTTTTAAGGAGGTTGGGTTATTTTTCCTCTGACATTAGGGTTTGACATTATGGGGTGGCTTCTTTTTTAGTTTGGTTGGCTGATCACCCTCATCCCCCATTAACTATTTCCACTGTTATGAACGCGGAGTTACATGTATTTACAGGATAGACATTTTATTGACAGCAAACAAAAGCACCTAATATCATATGACCCTGTCTGTGTGGGCCAGGGGGGCTGTGTCTCTCAGCTCACATTGAACCTTCCATATATCACCACATCTTCATTCACTGCTAGTTTATTTTTAGAGCTTTAGCTAAGAATTTCAGACAAAAACTTAGGTTACCAGTTTGTCAAGTATATGGCAGTGAAGCAGTGATCAACATTTTGTCATGGTATCTGTTATAATTGTGGCTGTGGAACTGAAAGTACATGTACATGTACAATTTGTACATGTATTATAATTTATTAATCATTATCATTAAAGTTATCTTATTAAAAGCCTAAAACATACATGTACAGGCTTAGACCTAATGTCAGTCATATGATCAAGTGCCTGATGCCATAAAATAAGTTTGGTTTTGACTTTGATTCTAACAGGTTTTCTAAAACTCCTAGAACCAACACTGTCCACATATTTAATCCTACTCAAAAGTACAATGTAGTGAAAATATGTATGTACACAGTAGTCCTATAATGTGTTCTTATTGAAAGTTCAGCTTATGTGGTATGATGTGATGTTATTGCTAAGTATTCAGCAAGTCATGTCAGCACATTACCACATTACGTATAGGCCTATTTAGTTCTATTTTTTTCTGGGATGCCCTACATGTAGACAGTCATATACCACCCATTCCCAAAAGCCTACTTCACTTGTCTAGGCACGGACATAATTCTTCCCTTTGGATTAACGTGGGGCAGAATTTGAACCATGACGAGATTGTCTGACATCTCTATAAACCTGTCACAATATGACAAACATCATTCCTTGGCATATTTTATAGCTCGTTTTCATATTCTTGTCTGACATATTATGACTCTTTGGTGATGTATCCCCACCCCTTAAAAGAATAAATGATGAGCAACACTTATAACACAACAAACCTGCAATCTGTTACATGTATCATGAATATGAATGAAACATTTGTGGCAGTGGTGGTGGTGGTGGTGAGGGGGGGGGGGGCAGTTTGACAGAATTCGCTGGCAGAAAATTTCCAAGGTCCTCGGATTTCTTAACTTGCCGACAAAAAATTTTGAATCTTGAAGGGGGATGGTCTTACACACCTGTCAACCTTCTGGCAACACCCCTGTTTTCACTCTGAATGTACGTAGGCCTGTATCTGAGCCATTTGTTCCACAATCTACGGATAAACTTGCACTGGAAGGACTTATCTCCCCAAAGATTCCTGTCTTTGAAACGTGACAGAGTTGACTGACTTTCCCGATATAAATCAAACTTGTATAAACAGCATTTCATCAGGTCATTAAAACTCTTTTAAAATGGCATTTCAGAGGGAAAACAAAGTCAAGATGACCAAAGATGGCCAAAGATGTCACAAAGAGGTGGGACCCCTCAAAAATATTGAAAATCGTTCAAAGTTATGGTCAATCGAAACAAGGAATTTTAACCACCTTCATCCTGTCAGGAGCCCCACTTTGAGGTGTGACAATTTGGCAACAGTGGGCTATCAGCAAATGGGTGATAAGTGATAAACACTTTTTCATCCAACATGTACAAGTACAAGTAGGGTCCACCACATGCATGTTAAGCTAGCTGTTCACTTCATGATAAAAGGGTCGAGGGTGGGGCACATACCACTCCATCAATGTCACAACAAAGCTTGGTAAACTTTTGGAACACATATTCCTACTATCTCTTGAACCATGATCTTTACCCAGTCACAAAAAATAAACACAGGGAAAAGGCATTTTCAGCACCCACCCACCCACTCTTAAATGTCAGTGGCATAACACATCAATCTTCTAGCCAGTTGATCATTAAAGGTTCCCTTCTATGAAATTCTAATTCTTGTTATTTTGTACATGATACTCATCTAAATTGAAAAATGACATCCGTTTGCAATGAATACGTATCTGAATATTTTTAAAATAATATTTTCCCCACGTATTCAGGCCTAAACGAGTCTGCTAAGCTCCGCCCCCTTTTAAACCCCGAATTCTCGTTCTTCGAGCATGATTGACGTGTGACGTCACAAACCGACATCGCCGGTGCTTGTTTACAATATCTTGCATATATCACGCGTGCAAACCTAACTTGCAGTTATATACCACCTCGAAAACCACCTCTAAATCGAAGTATGCCGCAACGCTGTGTCTTTGCAGGTTGCAGCAACATCACAAAGGAGGGTGTAAGTCTACATTTATTCCTCAAAGACCCAAATATTAGAAGAAAATGGACCTCAAAAGTGAAAGTAACTCGCGTCAATTGGAAGGGGCCGAGTGACCGCAGTGTCCGTGTGTTCCGAGCACATTTGTGCGGAGGACTTCCTCGATAGTACGGGGCTGCATGCGGCGTTTGGCATCAAGAAGAGGCCGTCCCTGAAGCAAGATGCCATCCCCAAAATCAAACTTGATCTACGGTATCTATTGATCATATATCTATTGATCAACTATCACTGTACCTACACTAACTTAGTCTACCGGTACTTATTATTCATAGCAGCACAATGAAAACATGCAAGGTAACAGGAGAGCTAAGGGTTTTCTGGATATCAATGTTAGAATTTACTAGAAATAAAACGCTACCACCCCATGCACCAGTAAAACCCTACCCAAGCCCAGGCCAGGCAGGGTCAGCAGGCGAACGACCGAACGGCACGGCGTGTACACCTGCGCACGTCGAGCTCACTGCCTCGATCAGCTATCAGCTCAGCCTCATCAGGACTGGGGCATTTTGCAAGCGCAAACAAGATTCATAATTGATGGATATGCGTAAATTAAAATTTAATCGGCAATCTAATTATCAAAAGGAATTACTAGTTATAATTCCCAAGTCTCCCGTCGATATCTTCTCCGTTATTGAAATCAGGGACGTCTCTGTCATATAATCAGAATCCGACATGTCTGGTTCAAACAAATACGACCGTGCCCCTAATTCCTCTTTTATTTCTTCTGTCTGAAGAAGATGTTATCGTTCGTTGATATAGGATTACAAAAAAACTAAAATGAAGGGCTGTAATGGCATGAAGTCGAAGCTAGGATCTACACGAAGTTCAATAGCCTACACACACACTTTCAGCTTGCGTGGAGTCAAGCATTCTGAGTGTGACGTCACATGACGTCATCGATCGCTGGACCGATTTTCCAAAATTTTTAGGGGCGTTCCCAATTAATTTTTTATTTTCAAGTTTACAGATTAATGAATGGAATTCAGGTAAAATGGTTGACAGATCTGGATTCACAGTAGAAAAGTCTACTAATTGAAGTTCCTTTGTAATTCCATAAAAGGGAACCTTTAAGGAGCTTCAGCTTGTAAATCACAATACATCATGGATGCAGATTATTTTCTTTCGAGGGTCATGCTGTAAACTAGGCATCACAGTATTGCCCTGCTCCATCTTTATTGTGCAATAGTTCTATCCTTCTAAGTTCTAACTATCTGTCTCTCTTTCTCTCTACCTCAATATTGTTTTCAACATATATTTTTTTTTTCTGCATCTTTATTCTGGGTAGTCTAGTCTGTTCAGTATATGATAAAAACTGGTCTACCACAGAGCCCTGATAGTGATAACATAAAAATTGTACATGCATATGAAATATACATACATGTACATGTACATGTAAGTACAATTAAAACTCTACAAAAGATCACATTAGAGCAGTTATATTTATAAAAACATTCCAAAAGGATTGTATGCATGATTAAAATAATAATAAAAAATGACGATCAGAATAAATTGAAACAAGGGGAGGGCAACGCAAAGTGCTCATCGCCTCGCCGGGTGCAAATGGCCTATATACATCGAAACAAGCTATTAAACTCCATTAAACTATTCTATTATATTACTAGGCAAGGAAGTTAGGGATTGGATGTACAGAAAGTTTACTACTTTATGGAATTACCCATGAGAAGATCTGAAATAAACTTTCTCATGTACATAATTAGCAATTTTTGCATATTTAATGAGCTGTGAACTTTGACCTTTGACTTACATACTCAACAGCATTACGTAAACCACATTTTCGCATAATTAGCTATTTTTGCATATTTAATGAACTGTGAACTTTGAACTTTGACCCACATACTCGAAGATCATCTAAGGCTATATCTTCAGACCATGTACCTTCTCACCAACTTTTATTAAAATCTGTCTAACATATTACTAAAGTTATTGAACGGAAACCACATTTTTGGATACATACATGTACAGTAATTACATGTAGCTATTTTAGGCTGTATTTTGATACCATGTACCTTCATATCAAATTTCATTAAAATCTGTCTAACATTACTAAAGTTATCGAATGGAAACCACATATTCGGACATTTGTATATTTAATGAGCTATGACCTTTGACCTTTGACTGTATAATCCAAAATCGAACTTAGGCCATATTTTGATACCATGTACCTTCATATCAAATTTCATTAAAATCTGTCAAACATTACTAAAGTTAGTAACTGAAAAAGCTTAATGGGAGGAATTTTAATTTGTAAACAAATTTTTGGGCATTAATCCTAGTGTTAAAGATCGTATGCACTTTTTTTTTCTTCTTCTTCTTCTTTTTACTAGACTTGACAGATTCCTCTCAATCCACTCTGGCACCAAAGATATGACACATTACAATACATGTGTGTAACAGGTTGTGACTTACAAGTCCAGAAGTAGACCCAAGGAACAGTAAAAAGCAAGTCAATCTTAATTAGCATGATCAAGACAATGTACATGTAATGACATAGAACAAGTCCTACTCCTCGATCTACTTGGTTTCAGATTTAAGTCAAATTCAAACATATTATTATTAACAATATTACAAAACCACATTGCCATTTCACTAGAGATCTAGGTGCCATTGCATAAAGACTTACTATTATAGTAACTTTGCCATCAATGGTAACTACCATGGTAACGTTGCTCAAGAGCCAATCAAAATCCAGTATTCCATGAAAAGTTACTATAATAGCAAAGTTACTACAATAGCAAGTTTTATGCAACAGCACCCTAGACCCTCTCTTTCGTCAGATTGTCTTCTAACATTTAGCCCCAAAACCAGAATAGCATTAAGATAAGACGTAATTACCCTTTGCAAGAACTTTAGTCTACCAGAGATCATTCTTCCCTGACTCTGTAAGACTATGGAACACACTACCAGGAGACCTCGTCAAATGTACCTCTGCTAACTATTTCAAGCAGGAGGTACAGAAAATCCAGTTCCGGTAGAAGGCAATTGCTGTTTTTTAGCTGCATATATAATTTTTATCATGTAGTCTTTTATATGGCACTGTATATACATGTACACTACACCAGACCCGTCAAAACAGTACGAGAATACACCGGATGGTGGACTGTACTCATTTAGAAGAAGAAGAATTAAAACATATTGATTCCAATACAGTAACTCTATAGACTGAAGTTACAAACTGTCCATGACTGACTCACTAAGATAAAGTTAACTCAACTACCAGATACCAATGCCTGGCTCTGGCTGTGCCTGAGCATTTTAACACTGTTTTTTGGTATTATCAATTTTCAAGACCACTAAAGGGGAAGTCCACCTTGCTTACAAGCTGGTTTTAAAAGAAGCAGACAAACTAAAGAAACAGATTAGTAAAGGTTTGAGCACAATAAGATAAGAAATAAGAAAGTTACATTATGAATTTTTGAAGTTGTAATAAATCAAACACAAACTGGCAACTCCATGATGTATCTTATGAGCTCCTCTAGTTCCATTGCCCTGTAACCCAAAAATCATTAATTTCCATTTTCTCTGAAGAAAATATTCAGTCATACATGCACCTGCACTTGAGATATAATCACGGCTCATAATTATTAATGTGTTTACACAAAACCTGTATGAAAGTTGAATAATTACGAAAATGAACATTTATGAGATTTTTTGTACCAAGCAAATGGGAGAGGAGCTTGCAAGATATGTCACAAAGTTGCCAATTTGTGTTTGATTGATTACAACTTCAAAAAGTCATAACTTTCTCATTCCTTAATCTCATCGTATCTTCCTCACTCTAACTTAATCTGTTTCTCTCATTTTTCTTCCTAGTTTTATTCTATTACCAGGATGGACTCACTTATACATGTAAGCTTATCTGAATATAAGCTTGTACTGCACAATAGCTTTTACAGGTGAATAGGCTTCAATAGATTTTGTGTGTATCACTATCAGTGGGCCTTTTTCCAGTCTAGATCATTCATACATGAGAGGAAAATAATCATTTAAAATTTTATTTTCAACTTTGAATCCCCAAATTTGTGGCACAGTAAGAGTTGAAGAGTTCCTGAATCAAGTAATTTAAGAAAATTGAATCTTGCTTCGAGCAATTTTGTTGTCTGTTTTTTACTGCTGCAACAGTAGATCTACATGTTGAACACAATCCCGCATAAGCCAGGGCCGCAAATGGGAGAGGAGCTCGCAAGATATGTCACAGAGTTGCCAATTTGTCTCTTTGATTGATTACAACTTCAAAAAGTCATAACTTTCTCATTTCTTAATCTTATCGTATCTTCCTCAAACTTTAACTTAATCTGTTTCTCTCATTTTTCTTCTTTTATTCAAATCAACTTGACTCTAAATAGATCTACCGACTACCGTAATACCAGGATGAGGATCAGGATGGACTTTACTATTTAGACAAGTGTACACCATAATACAGTTAGACTCATACATAGGGTCAGGTGTAATTCTATATTTGGTATTTCATTCATTCATTCAGAATCAGACTCTTAAGTTAAGTTTCAGCATTCGTAAACATCATGAACATGCATTCGTATGATGGGAGTGTCCCAATATAATAGGAGTCTAAGACACCAAAACAATAACAAATGCCGGTTTGCGGTGTTCGGCGCGTCAGCAGGTCAGCCAATACTTGCACGGAATATTGGAGAAAATTGACTTACCAGTACTGCTATGAAGAACAATTTTCTGTAGAGGATGTTTGGTTGTTATCTGCAGATAAGCTTACGTCAATTAATAGAATAAAAAATACGAGAAATTATCACATTCCTACCTGTCAATTTCTGTTTCTTCTTCGTCTTCGTCGTCCGATGGTAAACAGTACCGCGCAGGTGGCATATACGCACGACGATAATAGTCTTTGTAGTGCCCCTTAAGTTTGTTAAATAACCCCTTCATGGTTTCAATTTATTAAAATAACAGGTACAAAAATGAACTAAAATTATATTCAAAATATATCAATTATTTTTAAAGTACAAAAATGAATAATTTTGGCAAGAACTATTTGCAGTCATTTAACATTTTGGTCAAAACTCGAAAACTATTTCTCCATGCTATGATCGAGCTTTATTTGGGTGACTATTTCTCCAAAGAGCTACGCGGTCTACAGGTCCGTGACCCAACATCAACAGAGGGCTTCCCACGACTGATTGTGCGGAACTCAAATCAAACTGTGCACTGAAACTTTTTTGGCTGTCTGCCTCTGACGACAGGTAGAGGGCAACTGGAGTGCAAAGCAGATTTCGATTTTGTTTAGGCATGTGTTAGCTCGGGGATAACCGGGGGATAACAAGAAGATAAAAAAGCATGGCTTGGTAACGCCCAGTCGCCCACCCCACGGTTACACCAGGGAGCTGGTTACACAATTTCCTCGATGATGTTTGGGTTATGTCCTGTTTGTGTTCCAAAATGTTATTTCAAGGATTTCCTTGGTTATTTGTTCTCTTTTCCTCTTGCATTATTTTTGGTGTGTGTGTGAGAGGGGAGGGGGGGGGGGGGGTGGGAGGTTGTGACAAGCGGGTGACACCCTAAACAGAATTATCTCGAACTCTGTTCCCTATATAACGTACGTGATATAATTTGAAATTATATCTGGCTATCTATCGTTATAAAACCAAAAGGTGACACTGAAACTCAGCACCGGTTAAATGACGAAACTATGAAAAAGATCAGACCAAAAAGTATGTTTGGTCTTCAAGCTTACCTCGGCTCACTTCTACCAAATCAAATGATTTTAATTTTGCTTCCCTCTGCTCACTCCTACCAAATTAGGTATTGCAAATTGCGATGCCTATAATAATTATTTACTCATCATCATTTCGCTCTGCTGTACTACAGGTATAGGCTTATATATAGGTCTACTTTTTGAGGGGCATATAACTCAAAGTTAACTAAAGGTGTTATAACCTATATAGGGCACCATAAAAAAAAAACTGTAAAAATTGTATACAAAAATGTATACATTTCTCAATCGTTATGATTTTTGCTCCGATTTTTTAAAAAATAGACCCCGTGCTTTCAAGCAATAGGAACCCTATAACATTTTAGCCACTCTCCTTTACATTACTTTTGAAATTTTTTATTAAAAGATATGTTAAATTTTTGTAAAGGTATTTATATTCTAAACACCCATTCTAGAGCTTGAACTTTTCTCGAACTCGAAGGAAGCCTAGTATATTCATGTGATAACTGGATACAGTTATACCAAGGAACTCCTTGGTTATAATGTAGCTTCATGGTTATACCGACGTAACCCCTTCCACAATGAGACATTACGTAACAGCTATTCACCAACCAACCAACCAACCCCTTTTTACAACACCAAGTTCAAAGTCTTTTTCCTCCAAAGGGATTAGAGCAGACCTAACTGTTTACAGTTTTTCGGTGAAAATCGGATGAACACATCGAATAGCGCCTCTTACGTAATAGAAAATGACGCTACCGCTAAGCTCGTTCAAGTACGTGACGGGTCACAATATCTGTAACCAGGGGCGGTTTCCACTGCCACAATTTACTGGCCTCGATCTAACTTTATAATTAAATAACAAAAAAGAGTTAATGTTGTTGGTGTTGTTGTTTTTGATGATGATGATGATGATGATAATGATGCATTAAGGGTGCGTTTAATGTATAGCTTTGGTAGGGCGTCGGCACAGTATATCGCGCATCAACAAATAGCTCACAGTGGGAACATGTAACTATATTTAGGCCTATAGGTTTACGATATCCTTGTAACAGAATGGGCATAATGGAAACAAAGTATCAACATCATTAACTCAGGAAAATTTCCCTGATTAACTCAATTACGGGAACAAAAGTTCAGAGTTTGAAAGGGAAAGTCTTGTATTAGAGGATTTTCATTTGTATGCTTTTGGTCAAAGTGAAGTCTCGTATTATGTCGAGTTCATTTTCATTGGGGTCAATATATGGGGCGAGTATTTGGCTCGATTCGGGGTCAAATTGAGGTGAGCCACTGTTATGTATAAGCTCTGTGAAAATCAAAGGTACGATTCCCTTCCCGCCGCGCCCGTACGTCCCAGTCATGAGTGCAAGAGCGATCTTTTCTCATGCCATGAATAGGATTTATTTTCCCCTTTGGAAATATGAAGTCACCATGACAACACTAAGACATACAATAGATTTTGAAGTTGAAGTTCTCTCTAAAAATAATATCGGGTAAAGATTCGCGAGTGCAAAATATGTTCGGTATAAGGGATCATTAATGCAATCAATCATGTTAAAAATGACAGTCAATTTAAAGTTGTCATTTATATGAGGAAAAGTTTAGAAAGATTCATCTAATCTCAGCCCTATAACCATAAATGATATTTGTTATTTCCGTGGAGATAACAAAGTAGAACCAGATGTATCAGGGAGAAATATTTAATATTTTCCCCTCCGAGGAAAATCCCCAAAGAGAAGATCTCGAGACTGGACGTGCTTCTGAAGAGGAATCTTCCATGTTCTAAACTCTGAGTTTTAGGGAAAGCCTTTGCACTTGAAGTTGAACTTTGTTCGAAAGTTCAAGGAGGTATTAAGAGTCTTCAAAAAAACCAACCACGTTTCTTTCATTATGATACCGTCTTGTGTGGTACAATATGACACGCCATTGTTACAAACCTCTATACCTCCTCAAGCATATTCTCTTTATTTATTTCAAAATGATACAGAAAAACGCGGCATGTGAACATATACCCAGGCCCCATCCCCCTGCAGTTTCTAGCTCCAAACGTGGACAGGAGTCACAGGACAGCCTATAGTTTGCAGGTACAAATCTATAAAGGAGTGTCTGCACTGTAAGACTACCATAGGCCATGTACTATAGCTGCTCCTGACAACGACCATGTACAGCGGGTTAGGCTTGTCTCAAGACACAATGATTTTCTGATTAAGTGTCATTAATTAGGGTCTGTGTTTGCAGACTAGAGACAGCCCATGAGATCCTATCCGTCTTGTAAACCCTCAGAAGAGTTGTTGCAACTTAGAAGTCCCATGAGAACGACATGTAGGCAGGCCCCTGGGAGCCGGGGGTGCTGGGGGTGCTGCAGCACCCCAATAATTTTTTGAGGGGCTGCTGCGCATCCCCTAGAAGGCTGAGGGGGCAGTGGCGGATCCAGGATTTCTTGAGGGAGGGGGCTCAATCTTTACAAAATTTTCTGACAAGCAAAAAAAAAAAAAAAAAAAAAAAAGGTCCTCAGCATTTTGGGGCACCTTTTTCACTCAAAAAATCTCTGACAAGCAAAACAAAAAAAAAAAAAAAAAAAAAAAAAGATCCTCAGCATTTTTGGGGCCCCTTTTTGGTCCCAGGGAAGGGGGCCCGGGGGGGGGGGGTCTGGGCCCCCCCCTGGATCCGCCACTGGCTGGGGTGCTGTAGGGGGTGCTGGGGGTGCTGTAGCCAGGAAAATGCTGGTGACCTGTTCTTTTCTTCTTTTTTTTCTTTTTTTTCCTTTTTTTTTTGCTTGTCAGAGGATTTTTTAGTTAAAAAGAGACACCAAAACGCCGAGGACCTTCTTTTTCCCTTGTCAAGCAACTGCCTACTCCCCCACAAAAAAATAAATAAATAAAAATCTGCTCGCAGCATCCCCCAGTAACAAAATGTTCCCAGGGGCCTGCATGTAGGTCTCGAGGGCCGTCGGTATCGTATCCGTCTCGTGAACACACTAACTTTTCCAGAAAAATTACAAGGCCCACATTGTTGGTCTCGTTCAACATTTAGCGAGATGCTTTTTTTTAAATGAAACATATCACACTAGTTTCGTGCATATATACATTTTGAAAGGTGAACATTTTTTTTAAAACCGAAGTTATAGGATGAGACAGATTCATTCTTTACTGACACAAAAAGACATCTAAACTAGAATTAAAACAACAACAAACAACAACAACAACAAAAACATTGATAGAGGCTTTTATTGTCAAGGTTATTGGAGAATGACATTCATTTCTGTCTCGCCATTCAATACTCATCGGACGTCATAACAAACCTCAAAACTAGTATTCCTACATAAAAAGCCAAACAGGATATACTTCGAATAATATGATGTGGGTTCTTTCATCTTTCCTGGAATTTATGTGTAAACACATGCCCGCATAATATACAGACCTTCGCTATTCAGAACAATACATCATAACTAAGTGGAAGACCAATGGAAATCAGTGCATTGACACATTGAACTTCAGGATGACTTCTTAAAATTAAATGCCATCTTTGTAAAATTGATTCTCATCATTTAACGATGACTGAAATCACAGTACTGTATACCAATGTTTTGGTTGAAATGATATCAAAATATGGTGTTACAGTTAGTTATTATGATATGTTTTAATGAATCCAAATACATTTCTAACCTTGGTTTCCATGCAGGTTTATGGTTTTGTTGTAGGGGGGGTGTGGGAAGGGTGGGTGAAAAATATGAGTCGGTATCGGAGTATGTGAGTGTGTGCGTGTGTGAGAGAGAGGGAGAGAGAGAGAGAGAGAGAGAGAGAGAGTGAGAGTGTGTGGGTGTGGGGTGGGGTGTGTGAGAGAGAGAAAGAGAGGAAAATGAGCTGAGAGAGAGATAGACAGACAGACAGGAAAAGGATGAGATAGAGAGAGAGAGAGAGAGAGAGAGAGAGAGAGAGAGAGAGAGATGAGATAGAAACAGAGAGTGAGAGAGAGAGAGAGAGAGAGAGAGAGGGGTGGGGGTAGCGGGAGGGAGGGAGGGAGGGGGTGATATAAGGAGAAAAGTGTTGCATAAACGGTTTTCATAAGCAATTCTTCACAGTAAGTAGTAGTTTATTCTACATGAGTAATGTAGAAACTGGTAATACTTCTCGGGGGCTTCAAAGCTTTCGTAAACTAATTTCATACAACACAATTATTGGAAATGATATCATAATATAAAACTGAAAATTATTAATTACTAGTGGTGGATAAAAAATGATGAATAGAGAGGCGGAATACCATCATGACAGAAAAAAAGAAGAAATGCATAATTTGCATACAATTATGAGCTGCAACGAATTATTAAAAATGGATTTAACGAGAAAATAATGAGAAGAGAAGAATTTTTTTTTCTGATCCAATGAGATGCAACCGAATCAAAGTCAGTGACCTGGGTCAATGATATACTAAATTAAATAGTTTGACAATGAACACACCTTCGCATTCCAGAGTTAATCTCTATTCAACTACTGATAATGATCTGGTAAAACTCTCTAATGAATATATTATACATTTGTCCTTGAAGATTCAACTTGTCTCTGTCAAGCCGCGTCATAAACAAGCATATTAAACCACATAAAATTGGTGTTTTTAACACAATGTTGGCAGGCCTCCAACGGTTGAAAACTGATTCATATAGACGGAATAACCCAAAAGGTTCGTACACCGATGCTACAACATAAAAACATATTCAGACATTGAGTAATATTTGTTAAATATCCAAACATCAAAAAATAAAAATATTGAATAATAATCATTTTCGCATAATAACGAACGTGATATAAAGCTTTATATTATAATCATTATTATTATCATTATTATCATTATTATTATTATTATTAATATTATTACTATTATTATTATTATTATTATCATCATCATCATTATTATTATTATTATTATTATTATCATTATTATTATTATTTTCATTATTATTATCATCATCATTACTATAATTGTTATTTTTATTATTATCATTATTATTACTGTTATTATTATTATTATTATTGTTATTATTATCATTATTATTGTTATTATTATTACAAATATCATAATCATTATAATTATCATTATTATCATTATTATGATGATGATGATGATTATAATTATGAAGCCTATGATTATGATTATTATTATTGTTCTTATTATCAATATTGTTCTTATTACCATTATTATTATCGTTATTATTATTATTATTATTATTACTATTATCATTATCATTAATGTTATTATTATAAGTATTATTATTATTATTATTATTATAATTATTATTATTGTTATTATTATCATTATTATTATTATTATTACTATTATCATTATCATTAATGTTATTATTATTATTATTATTATCATTATTATTATTATTATTATTATTACTTTCATTATTATCATTAGTGTTATTATTATTATTATTATTATTATTATTATTATTATTATGATTATTATTATTATTACTATTATTATTATCATTAGTGTTATTATTATTATGATTATTATTATTCTTATTATTATTATTACTACTATCATTATCATTAATGTTATTACTATTATTATTATTATCATTATTATTATTATCATTATTATTATTATTAATATTATTATTATTATTATCATTAATGTTATTATTATTATCATTATCATTAATGTTATTATTATCATCATCATCATAATCATTATCATTATTATAGTACATGTAGCAGTATAGTAGTAGTATTTACATTACTTTATTTTGACATAAAAATAATAATTATTGTTCAAAATTCCCTAGATAGCATGACCTTTAAGTTGAATTAAATATATGTAGTTATTCATGATAACTATTTCATAAACATATCAAGCGTAGTGATTGTCCAGGGAGATGCAACCGCGTAGCTAGGATTTAATTTTAGGGGGCTGTTGTGAGCGCGCGTATAGTTGGAAATTGGTAATGAGCAAGCGAAGCGTGCTCCAGGGGGGGGGGGGGGGGGGGGGGGTGGGTGGGTGTATGTGCACGGACTCGGGGGGAGTCCCCCCCCCCCCCCCCCCCCCCCCCCCCCCCACAGCGCGAAGTCCAAAAATCTCTGACGTTTGAGCAAATTTAACAGAAACTGAGAAAGATATTACGGCTCGTAGCACCTATATTTAGGGGAAAGTAAGTTCGACGCCCTGAAAGCTTTTCAATAATTTCGACGCACAACTGCACTGTATGTAACAGGGGTGGACGCAGGGAGGGGGAGTTTCCCTCTTTCCGCGCGAAACGCGAAAGCTTTGACGTTTTAGCAAATTGGAGAGAAAATATCGGCTCGTTGCACCTTTTTAGACTTTTTTTTTCTCTTACTGCCCCCCCCCCCCCGCTTTTTCGCTCTCGCTTTTATTTATTATTTTCATTTTTATTTTTTAAAGTTGTGTTTTTGAGGGCGACCGCCCCCACCGCCCCGCCCCCTGGCTACGCGCCAGGGTAGATGGGAGTTTTACCCCATCTTCCCGGATTGTCGTAAGGCAGATCAGTAGCCATATCGATGATGTTCCATGGAGATCGATGGGTAGTTCTCCTCGATGACGTATCCGAAAACACAAGAGGGCGATATTAAGAAATTAACTCCCTACAAAATTACTTCCCCGGGTGTAATGGTGTGTTTACACCACATTTGGGGAAAATATTGAACACGACAGGCCCCTGGAGCCGGGGGTGCTGGGGGTGCTGCAGAACCCCCGGATTTTTTATGAGGGGCACTTGCCTCATGCAGGAGGTACTAGTGGTTAAAGCGGGGGGGGGGGGGGGGCAAAAAACACAAAAGAGAGAAAGGGAAGAACTTAAGAATTATTTATCCCCAATCTTCAGGGTAAAGTGCATTAGAAATGGAGTTTTTCTTAGGTTCAGAATGGGAAAATGTTGAAGCTTCCTGGCATGTATTGCTTTATGATCTCTTATTTTCGCATTCCAATATTGGCTATATAAACTGCATTTTAAAAAGGTTTAAAAAATGAAGAAAAATCTTATTCTCATGCTTTTTTAAAATAATTTTTATATTGTGCCCCCAATCAAAAAATTACGACTCGGTCGCTTCGCTCCCTCGCAAAATCGTATAAATATGGGAAAGAGGTGGGGTGGTTGGGGGGGGGGGGGATTTCCTTTTTCCCAGAGCTCTCATACAGAAAACGCCTTTAAAGTTTGGAACCTAGAAAAAATCTACCTTGCTTCGCACTCTCGCACAAACAATTAGGACAACACATTTTGTCAAGTTATGACTAAATTTCCTTCCTTATTTCCACGTACATGTAACTACAATAATGCAAATTGCGTGTATTGCAGGGATTTATATGATTCAAATCGATTTCTAGCCCTTAATGTTGTTCCTGTACAAAGTAAATACATCAACTCTCACTTGGACGATTTTTTAAAATTTTCTAGTAGTTTTTTTTTTTATGTCGCATCAACAAATCGTGCCAACCCTGGTGCATTGGTATTCAGAATAATTGTTATCTTTGCAGGCAACGTTGATTTCAGGGTCTGCACCCCCCCCCCCCCGCCGAAAATTTGGCTTTGCCAAGGACTTAGCGAAACAATGTGTAATAATATCAGTGGTGTATCGGTGTATCTACGGGGGACAGGGGCGCACGTGCCCCGGGCGACAACTGAAGGGGCCGGCTAAAAACGCAAAAGAGAGAAAGAAAAGGATAAGAAAATTAGGAAAATTTCGATAATTCTGCATTCTACACCCCCAATCCACAGGGTAAATCCATCATAAATACTTTTTTGGAGGGTTTGAAATGCAATTTTTTTCTGAAGCTCGGTTGTTTTGCTTCCTCGCATACTGTTGCACCCGGGATCTTGTTATTTCGCTCCCAAGTATAGGATAATGTTTTGAAGGGCTCATGATTGATAAATAATTCTCGTTGCTTTGCTGGCTATCATGTAAGTTTCATCATTCTCTTGTTAAATATTGTGCCCCAATTTATAGGATTAAGTGTATAAAATCGCTTTTGCAAAAGTTCATCACTGCAAAGAAATGTCAACTTTCGGTTGTCTTCTTAAATTCCTCGACTATTTCTTATTGGTTTCCATTAATGTTGAGCCCTATTTGAGAAGGAAGTGAATAAGAAAAAGGTTTATCAATGTTCAAAATTCGGATCTCTACACATCGAACGCAGTGCAAATTTTGCTGGGTAAATTGCATAAGAAATTGCGTTTTCTGGGTGAGAAATGCAACAATAACAACAACCCCCCCCCCCCCCCCCCCAAAAAAAATACCGCTCTTTCGCTTTGCTCCCTCGCTTGTACAATGACGTGGATAAGTTGGGGAGTGGGGGGGGGGGGGGGGGGGAGTAGGGGAGCACTAAACTTCAATGTTGCCCCGGGCGCCATAATGCCTATAGATAAGCAACAGAATAAAACAAAAAATATGCTCACAGCACCACCACTAAAAAATCGTTCACAGGGGCCTGGAACATGATCGCAAAGACTTTCAAAAATTAACCAAACGCAATTTCAGTAGCCTTGTCCATCATCTATTGGAATGTATGAACATTACAAAAGACCTATTATGTAACCTGAACATGATTTCTATGGGATATTATAATAGGGTATTGAAATTGCTCTTGAGCTGATTTTTCGAAAGTCTCTGCGATCGTGTGTTAGTGAAGGAAATTTTAAACAAAGGAATTTTAAGATAAAGGAGCATCGCTAGATGGGATCCACATCCCCGTATTCAGCTTTGTTATTGAAAAATCTTTCTCTCCCCCCCCCAAAAAAAAAAATCAAATAAATCTGCATCTTACTGAGCCTTGATTTATTTTTGTTTCCCTTGTAAGATATTCAGTAATTATATCTATTCGGCTGACCTGGTGGAGAAAATTGCTCTGACATCCCTCCCTCACATTCAAAATAGCCTAGCGATCATGCCCCCGTTTAAATAAGAGAGAAAAACAAAAACAAAAACAAACTAAAAAAAAAAAATAAAAAAAAATAGAATGTTGTCGTTCTCTATCACGTGATAAATGACATTTGGAATTAGTAGGTCTGTATACAAGAAAATTTGATTTGTTTCTTAACGTGTCATGTGCATTTATATTTGTGTATTTACCTTGAATCGCTGACGCTGTCATCTTGACTATGCCGGCGAAGTCGTCTTCTGGACCTAAGAGCGAACATCTAGCCCAACATATATGAACACCCAGAAGCTAAGGGCAACACCAAGCATCAAGGGAAAACCTTGTGTGCAGGGACGCAAAAGGGATGCAAAAGGACTGATCCTAGTTATCAGTTCGGTCTAACTAGTATAGTGTCCATTTAAAAGTAAATGTATAATTCCGATTCAATAGACATGCAATGTTCTTTGCAGCAGCCGGGAAAGGGGGTGGGGGCTGCTTCAAGTCCAAGTCAGAGCGCCAGTGTCCTGGAAACCGTAGGTCTCCTGCAGCTTACCTTCATGCGTATGCTTTCCTAGCACTCAGGTGAAATAAACAGTCAATGAAGTTAGTTCATTTCGGAAAGAGGATAGGCCTTTCACACCTTCTGCAGCTTATCAAGTCCACAATAATGTAGTCCGACTGTTGGTACTAATGTGCCTGATGCCAAGGTCGGTTCAAACACGGCTCACTGCGTTTAAACATCTCACTAATCTTCTGCTCACTAGCTAAGCTATGGTCGACACAAACTCCCATATAAACAGAGTCCTATTAAGAAAAGTGGTCAAGATCACAAACACTTTCCGAACTTCCGAATCGACCCTGCGATACTGGAATTCGTTTCAAGTTGATCCTGTGAACGCACCAAACTCCCATAAAATACGCCAACCCAAATAGAGAAATTAGAATTTGCCTGCTAGAAATACCCAGCGCTTTAAAGAGCGAAGATAAATATTCAGCTTCAAAGTGCACACTATGCGGAAAAGTAGACGTCAACAAAAAAAGCTTAATCTGAAGAATAATGCAAACATGGATAGAAAGGAATGGGAAAACGAGACAAAAAAAAAAAAAAAGAATTTCATGATCATAGGTCGATTCATCAATATCTAAGTTTGAATAGAAGTAGTTGATATAGCCGACATCAAAGAAACTGTAGTGACATTTATTACTTCAAGTGTATTGTGCTGGTGAATTTTCGTATTTCGTTTTCTTTCATATTGTCTGATATCGATAACAAAAGGCGGGGCTTGTTGTCTGTCGTGCACGTGTCATTACATGTGACGGAGTCAACCTATAACCCCCCCCCCCCCCCCTTCCCCCGGTCGAGGGCCTATAAGAAATAAAACCTTTTGCATTTGGTCGACTGCAGATGCATGCCCCCTTTAATTAATTTCTGGATATACCACCTAGTGTATACACCCTATTAAAAATTTATATAGGCCTATCCCACAACATTTCAATAGTTTATTTCTACATTTCACTTTGTCGACATCATTGTTCACCCAAATATGAAAATGTTTTTATTTTCGTACCAATGTGTTGATGATTGGTATGTAATGAAGTATCATTCGAAAGATTTTCATTGCGGCTTCTCGTAAGACAATACATGTGAAAAAGATTGATGGGCTGACGGCGTAGCATGAGACCGTATATTCCCTTTTTTGAAACAGTGTACAAGAAAAATATATACTAGTACACATATCAGTAAAGCCCCCTTCCCCACCCAAAAAAGAAATGATAATAATAAAAATAATAATAAGTTTGTCAACATTTTCTCAGGTTTTAGTAATAATAGCAAGATAAAATCATATACCATTGCAATTAGCGGTGGTTGTTTTCTCTCCGACGAGAGAGGGCGTCGAAGGATCTGTGTTGAGGAAGGAATGGGTTCAACATGATCACAATAGGATTGTTTCCTGGGGGGGGGGGGGGGGGGCGCAGATATGAATAAAAGCTGTCATTAATTCAGAGGCGTTATTTTTATTTTAAAAAATCCCCGAGAAGCAAAATGAAATTAGTTATCACATTTTCCAAGGCATGATTATTCAAGGGAAAACGCTGAATACAATAAACAAAACAGTCATCAAATTTTGCAAAGGAACATTTTTACGTATTTAAATAGACCTACATCAGATTTTGACAAGCATGTTACCATCACATGTTTAAAACGTGCTCAAAAAGTCCAAACTTACTATTTGAATACACAAAAATGCCGGCAGAGTTCAAGAGTAGTAACGGTACAATGAACTTTGTTGATTTTATTACAATTAATCGTTCTTCATGTTCTTTATGATTTGTCAGTCTCTTTATCAATGGTAGGCATACTTATCCATAATGCCTGGGCACAGGAGACTGTTCGACTAAGAATTTGCTTTTCAAAACAGGAAATACTGCATGAAAAGAGATACACAAACGACAATAGTAAGAAAAAAAATCAAATGAAAGATACATGTAAAATTAATGATAAAATCACTAGAGTGACGGCACCGACAATCGCAAACAAATTATTCTGTTCGATCAGTGAACTTAACGGTTCATTAAACATTTTAAAGCAAAATTTTTTTTTTTTTTTTTAATTGAAAAGATAGCGTGCATGTTGGCGCGGTAAAATACTTCTCGGCTAGCAAAAAGAACGGCACTTAAAAAGAGACTCAAAAATACCGATATCCTCCATCGAAAGAAATCGACAACTGTAATGTAAATATAACAAAGCTTGGATAACATTATCGTGTATATACATGGTTTGTTTCAGCTGCATATTCAGGATTGTGTAACAGAGGGGGCGACCGTCTCAAAATATTTACTTATATTCTACGACACCAGCCGAATAGTTGCCAAGAAGACAGGGGCACGCCCAAAACATCATACCTACATGCTATATGGGATAATATGGCGCTAATATTATAGCTTTTCAGAATGGATGATGCACGCTCAAAAGTCTGACATGAGCGTGCTAACGGAGCCCCCCCCCCAAAAAAAAAACAACAACAAAAAAAAAAAAAACAAAAACAAAAACAAAAACAAAAACAAAAACAAAAACAAACAAACAAAAAACAAACAAAAAAACAAAAAAACAAAAAAGGGGGGATGAAAAAGGGGAAAACAAGAGAGAAAACACAACAAAATAAACAAAATAGAGGGGTGCGCCTTTTGCGTCCCTCTGGATCGACTGCTGTATGTTTACCACATACCAGACTAAAGTTAAAAAGAAAAGCAGAAAGTAAAATCTCAACATTCCCGGAATTTGCCAAATAGGTCCAAGTGCGTTGACTTTGTTTACATGTACATAATCAAGATTATAAGAATCCTATAACATAAAGCTATCTTTATTTCGCAAATTGATATTCATTGGCTACAAAGAAAAAAAAATAATGTCAAACTATGATTGACATCTACTGTGAGGGGGTATGATAGGAGCTACAAAACAAGAAGAAATATAGGGTAATTTTAGATTAATACTATAGAACTCATTAAAATCATATTTTACCGTTTTAGAAGAATGAAAAAACAAGGAAAAACTATAACTTTATCCTAGCTAGCAATGACTATTCTGAGTATATCACTTAGTTAGCTTCTGCTCTTTATCAACTTTTTTTGTTTACTTTTTCTATTTTCTTTTTTTTTTTGGGGGGGGGGGGGGGCAGGGGTGCTTACCCAAACTGTACATGAACTTTTAAGTGAAAAGTTCAAGCACTATTTGCATGAAGGCGGTATAATAACAATATCAATGTTGCGTTTGGCGCGCTATATCATTACGTCGCATTATCTGAATACAAAACGAATATCAGTTTGAACTTTTCTTCAGGGGTCAATGCGAGAGTTCCGAACCCAGAACAAGGCCGCTGAGAGGGTGAGCCTGCGAACATTCTTAAAGGCGTTGTCATGGCTTTTCTATAACTGATTGAGGTAATTTAATTTCGAGTGGTTTAGGTTCTATAATGATCTGTTTATTAGTGTTTTCATACTTTTTTAACGAAAGGACGAAAAATACCACTCTCTTGACTACATGGATGAAAACAGCTTCTGATCAACAGTATAGATTGACCCAAAGTGCATCATAACATAAATGCTTTCGAAGATTTTCTTTTTCTTCTGGGGCCTGTTTGAGTCTTTCCAGATCGGTGAATCATTGACATATAATGTTACATTGCACAAATACTTAGCTACAATGCATGTGTTCACCACGAAGATGACAAGAAAATTATTGAACATAAAAGATACAGCTATAAGACGAAGAGGATCTTGGAGGAGAATGAAAAAAAAAAGAAAAAAGAAAAGAAGAAGAAGAAAAAAAAAAAAGACGTAGAGATTCGGGGTTGGTGGGGGGGGGGGGGGGGTGGGCGCTAGAGAGGTTATACAACTTTATTGACAAGGGGTGTGTGGTCTTTTCTTCCGTCGTAATATTATTACGAGAAACATGAAAGAGGAAGATGCCTGAAATTAAATAAATCACTAACCGTGCTAACGATCCAAACTAGCTGAAAAGAGAACATTAAATTTCGAAAGAAAAAGTCGTGTGAAATAAAAACGTCATTCATGCCATCGCCAAATCATATATCCCATGCCCTGATAATTCAAGAACTAGTATCCCCTGATCCAGGATTTCGGGGGGGGGGGCACACAAATGCGTCTTTGGGAAATTCATCGCCAGCCCTACTCAATAGGGTCAGTTCCCCTCCATAATTCTCTGACAAGAAAAAAAAAAGAAGAAAAAAAATGGTCCACAATCGCAAATAGGAGGGGCACAATGCATCCCTCAAAAGCAACTAAATCCGCCACTGCCCTCCCCCTTAATGTAATACTAGTCTTGTCATAATAAGAGAATGTAAAGGGAAGGTTGAGTTCTGGGAAAGTTAAAAAATAATTTGTGAGCTTTTTCATTCTTATTATGTTAGTTTGGAAGATTATCATAGTAGATGATCCCCTGAAAAGGATTGCTCTTCATAAGCCTTCACATTCAAAATATGACAAGAAACACCTCAAATGTTCAGGCCGAACATTTGTTTGTAGGCCATATACACATTTCTGTGTGCAGTGCATGTGACTCTTGGCAGGATTGAGTCAGTTTCTTATCATTATGGTGATTCCAAAACCTTACAGCATACACCAATTCTTATGTGCTATATAATCAACCTTTCCCAATTGCTTTGAGACAGTTTCTTTCACAATTCAATCTCATGACCAGAACTCAACTTTATCTTTAAGAAAAAAAAAAAAAAAAAAAAAAAAAACGGACATTCGTGAGAGGGATTATGACGTCAACAACAAAACCAGTCACTTTTCTTTCCAACAAAATATTAAAATGATATTCACCTTCGGGTCCTCTTGGCTCTAGACATAGCTATTCCAGACGTATACGACGACAATGTCGGCACCACTGACGATGAATCCTACTTTGATGATGAGGACGACGATGTCGGCACCGCTGACGATGAATCCTACTATGATGATGAGGACGATGATGACGTTAACCCACGTGATGATGACGATATTCACTGTTTACATTGAAAACGTCATACAAGAAATATGAGAAGTTGCATTTGGTGAACCGCAAGACAATTCCTATGGTTTGTTTGTATATGTGATGAATGTAATTCATTAACAATTGTAACCTAGCAATAAGAAGGTCATCATGCTTAAACAGTAGTCAATCAAAACAAAACAAACAGTAATTTCTCTGATTTCACGTCGCTTTGCTAAGATATTTTGATACGAATCCAGGCGTCCAAGCTGACTTTCATGAATTCGGTACTCATTGCTTTTCTGGGATATTCCTGTTCCTATCTCAGTCTGTTGAACTTCAGCTCAAACCTTGACTTGTTCACGTTGTTGCTTGAACCCAAGGAAAGTTCATGCATATTTTTCCTGGTTGAATATAGAAACCGGTTTGATCTTACAATTGGTAATCCGTTAATACTGCTTGTATTCACAATGATACGTCCACTCTAACTGCGACTTACAAGTCAGTTATCATGGATTCATTTATGATCTTTCTTTTTCCTTTTGTTCTTCTCTTGTCTCAGTGAATGAAAATGTACTCCAAGAAAGAGAAAAGCTGTTACCATGGTAACTAAAGTTCATCAATATGTGTCTGTTACCCTCGAGCAAAACTAATGGAGAGAAGTATGGCACACAGTTTGACTTCAGCACTCCTGGAGCTTTAATTCTTCTGATTTTCACAGAAGAATAGAATAGAATTTGAATAGAATGACGTTACATGAATAATTAAACGCAATGGGGCATGGATATTTATGAATGGTGTATTTTCAGATAAAGTTGAAAATTTCTGGACAATCCTTTTTAAGGCTTCCCTTCTAATAGGCCTAAGACACGAGCGTCTTTCAATGGCATGACAGGGGTCTGTTAATGATATATCCAGTGATTCAGTGATTATCAGCAGGTAGCAGTTTCCAAAAAGCAATGGTTCAAACCAGTTTAAACTTACAACTTGTAATCCGTTAATTCTGCCTATATTCACAATCATACGTTCACAATGTTTCACCTCTAACTGCGACTTACAAGTCGGTTGTCATGGATTCATTTATGATATTTCTTTTCCCTTTTGTTCTTCTGTTGTCTCTGGGAATAAAAATGTGCTTAAAGAAAGAGAAAAGCTGATACCATGGTAACTAAAGTTCATCAGTAGGTGTCTGTTACCCTCGAGCAAAACTAATGAAGAGAAGTATGGCACACAGTTTGACTTCAGCACTCCTGGAGCTTTAATTCTTCTGATTTTTACACATTCACAGATAATCAATGCACTCTAGAAATGCTACACATGGCTATCGAGAAATCACCTTGGTAATGAAGCAGAGACGACCGCACTAAAATATGAAATTCTTTTTCACGGTGAATTAATCGGGGTCAATAAGGCTCTCACACAGGTCAGCAGTCAAATACAATTCCTTTAAATCACCGCCGCCACCGCTCTTGATCAATTTCTGAAAGAAAAATATGAACAATTTAGGAATCCCCCGAAGAGATAGGCTCCATGGTTACACGGGTTTTTGTCGAGCTAAAAAAAACCAAAAAAAAAAACAGCGACAAACAGTTACTGAAATAGATCATAAATCCCTTGATTTTTTTGCTCCTCTCTTACTGTGAACTGACTGTAACAACTTCAAAACATAAAGAGCGCGGGTTTAAAGTGAGAGGGACCTGTATTTCGTTTATGATTGGCCAGCGGACCGGATCGCAATTCAGGCTTCTGGACTACTATATGAAGAGAGAGAAAAGAATAGTAAAATTGAATTCATCAATCGAATTACGGGTAAATATTTTCGGATTCGTAATGGTCCGACTGGGATTGGAATTTCGGTTTTGACGAGGTTGCTTTAAAGGGAAGATCGTTTTTTTAAGAGCTACGCAGGCAGAGAGAGAGAGAGGGGGGGGGGGAGAGAGGGAGAGAGAGAGAGAGAGAGAGAAGAAGAAGAAGAAGAAGAAGAAGAAGAAGAAGAAGAAGAAGAAGAAGAAGAAGAAGAAGAAGAAGAAGAAGAAGAAGAAGAAGAAGAAGAAGAAGAAGAAGAAGAAGAAGAAGAAGAAGAAGAAGAAGAAGAAGAAGAAGAAGAAGAAGAAGAAAAGAAGAAGAAGAAATTAATTAAGTGTAAGGGCGAAAATAATCAACGGTATTTTTTTTTTCTTTCTTAATTTTTCCGTTTGATGTGTATATGTAAAAAGCAAGTAAAGTAGTGGTTTTTGAATAGTCAATATTCCGATAGATGTATGCCCAAGGAAATACTATTATTAAAGAAGAATCGATCAAGTACATTTCTTAAACTCTCTATCATGTAAGTATTTATGATTTTTAAATTGCAATGCTGACATGTTTCTGAATAGCAGATTCCATTGCCCTCCCAATATCTTTCTAGATTTTAGGTAAAAATGAAGAAAAAAATGAAGAAAATGAAGAAAAATGAACAATTCTATCCAAATCAATTTAAGGTGTCATGGACACAAAGACAACAAAGAGAAATAAATGTGGAGTGTAATGTTTCTTTGAGAGGAAATATGTTGGTGCTATGATGACAGCCTCTTCCATCCTGCGCTTGACATCGACCCCCCCCCCAAAAAAAAACAACAACAACAACAACAAACAAACAAACTAACAAAAAACAAAAACAACGTAGAAATAATTTATTATAAAAGTGGAAATATCTGTCTTTCTCTATAGAAAAAGCGATGGCGTCAGCGACAGGTTGATTCCACCTTCAAGTTAAAAGTTCTCAAAAAAAAGTGGCATTTCAATGACTTTTTGACGGTTCTATATACGATACCGCAGCGAGATCCATAAACGCTTTATTGCGGTTTCTTCCGACAAAGAACTTTAATTGTACACGATTGAAATTTTCACCTCTAAATACAAACATTAAATTGTAAGGGGGTAAATGAAATTAAGTCGGGTTTAGATTACAAGTCCATTACGATGGCCAAAAGCGAAGGTCAATTTGAAACGGAATTTGATCCAAAGTTAATGTTTATGGCGCGAAAGATTTGACGTTTTTGGCTGAAGTATTATCCCTTGCGAGATTGATGGGATCAAACTGGTATTACAGTCGGACTGACATTTATCCAAAATATTATTTTCAAAATTCTCAAATATGCACAATCTCAAGGATGGGAGAGTTAGATTTGTGAATCATTTCCTCCTCTTCGTCTTCACAGTTTCTTCACCTCTTTTCCCATTTGCTTCTTTGTTTATATACCAGGGTGCATGGTTGCCTAAAAAATATTTACTTTTTTTCCCTTCCCTTTATCATTTTCCCTGTCGTTTTTAATTTACAATTTTCCTTCATCATCATTTATTTTCACCATCATCATCATTCTCTTCTTCTTCTTCTTCTTCTTCTTCTTCTTCTTCTTCTTCTTCTTCTTCTTCTTCTTCTTCTTCTTCTTCTTCTTCTTCTTCTTCTTGTTGTTCTTCTTGTTCTTATTCTTCTTGTTTTCTTCTTCTTTCTTGTTCTTGTTGTTGTTGTTGTTCTTCTTCTTCTTTTCTTCTTCTTCCTTTTTTTCTTTCTGCAACTTTTATTCCCCTTCTTCCTTTCCCCCTCCCCATTTTCTAACCTCTCTATACCTCCCTCCTTCATAGTCTGTTGTCTTTCTGTTTCTCTGTCTATCTCTGTCTCTGTCTTTCTCTCTCTCAGTCACACTCTCTTTTCTTCCTTTTCCTCCTGTTTCTCCGCCCTTCTCTCCTACGCACACACACTCTCTGTCTCTTTATCTCCCACATTCTCTTCTAATAATCTCTGTCCACCCATCTCTCTTTCCTTCACTTCATTTGTTTATTCTTATGGGTATGAATTATGATGAATGACGTAGAATTCAAAAAAAATCTTTTTACCTAAATTTTGTACCCCATGTTATCAAACGTACGTAAAATTAAATAAATATACAGATGAAAAGACTTCTTATTTTGAATACATTTGGTTCAACTGCGAGTTTCCCAGTCGGTTCGATGAAAAATTGAAAAGTAAAAAGAATTAAAAAAAATTAGAAATCATAATCAACACAGGTCACGGGCCTCTAAATGTCACAGCAATTTTCAATAGCTCCATCTACCGTTCAGTGATTTATAGCAGGACAGCTGCTTTTTGACACAAACTAAAAAAAAAAAAAAAAAAAAAAAAAAAAAAGAAAAAAAAAAGAACAAAAAATAGAAAGAAAACATTTTTTTTTCTCGAAAGAAACAGATCCTCATATTACCTTTAATAATCTGATTTTAATAATGATTTAGCAATCAACTGCAGTCATCCGTTGCAAAGGACATCAATGGACAATGCTTACAGGTTTGCTTGATAGTTTGATGTTCAGCAACATCCTTTTTTGTCATTAGCACCGTCACCATTCATCATCATTATCAATCATCATTATCGTCATCATCATCATAATCATTATCATCATTATAATCATTATCATCATTATTATTATCATTATCATCATCATCATCATCATTATCATTATTATCATCATCAGCAGCATCATCAATCACCAACATCATCATCATCACCATCAATCAACATTATCGCCATAATCGTCATCATAATCATCATTGTCATCATCATCATCATCATCATCATCGTTATCATCGTTGTCATCATCACCACCAGTATCATCATTATCATCATCAGCATCATCATAATCATCATCAGTATCACCATCAGCATCATCATTATCATCATTATCATCATTATCGCATTTCTACGCATTCTCTTGTAAATTCAAACGACTGGTTTGATTCGTTTACAGAACAGCATGGTAAATGAGTCATATTCATTCTTATTGCTAGGAAATTTCACTTGATGCTATTTTATTTTTGTCTTCATCAGATATACAGTATGTCATTTTTTGTTGCCCTGATTTGCAAAATATGTTTGATGGTTTGTTTCTTTGCCCAAAATGTACGGTAGCAATAATGCTTTTCAAAATGTATGAATGATTTAATATCATTCATTATCAATAATAAATAATTTGTATTTTACTGTTTTATAAGATACACTGTACATTTGATTGCTATACTACTAGTGTATTACATGCAATCATTGTGTAATCTTTGAATAAGTATACTATCCTATGATATATTTTGTAAATATGTATATAACAATTTTGTTTCTATACTGAGCTAAAGTAGTCTTTACACTTTGTGTATGTACTTTCAAACTATATAATGCCATTTCAAAATAACTAATATATACATGGTTATTTTTTCAACGGATTTTAGAAAATATCACCGTCTATACATATGATGATTTATTAAGATGATAGAAATGTGCAACGATTTCAACATTTTCGTAAAAAACAAAAGTTAATTACGAGGATACCATATACTTTGTATATATACACTCTAAAAACATACCGGTAAGTGTTAAATCACCATTTAAAAGGGCCGAGGAGTGACAACTTTTTTCAAAATAATAGATCAACTCTTTTAAACTGCTGGATTCAGCCTTTATAGTGTTGTATCCAGCATATTAAAAGTGTTAATCTGCAATTTTGAAAAAGTTGTCACTCCTCGGCTCTTTTAAATGGTGATTTAACACTTTAGTTTTTAGAGTGAATATATATATATATATATATATATATATATATATATATATGTTTGCAAAAATAAATAAGAAATTACATAAATAACATAAATATATATATATATATATATATATATATATATATATATATATATATATATATATATATTTATGTAAGTTCTTATTTATTTTGTTGTTATGAGTTTATTTTCATGATTTTGTTGGCTATTATTGTTACTTATTATTGCAATCAGGGCCTCATGGAATACCACCGATATTGGGTCACCCTGTATAAATATCAGAAATAAATAAATAATCATCATCATTATCATCATCATCATCATCAGCATCATCATCAGCATCATCATCAGCATCATCATCAATCATAAACATCATTATCATCATCAGCATCATCATTATCATTATCATCATCTTTATCATCAGCATCATCAGCATCATCATAGGCATCATCAGCATCATCATTAGCATCATCAGCATCATCATTAGCATCATTATCATCATCTTCACCATCATCACCAACAGCATCATCATCAATCACAAACATTATTATTATCATTATCACCATCATCATTACTAGTCATTATCTTCATCATTATCACCATCATTATCAAATTACTGTTTTTCATCATCATCATCATTATTATGACCATTACCATCATCTTCATCATCATTATCGTCGTCGTCGTCGGCACTATCATTTAACAAACTTCCTACTATGCTTTCATCCCACCATCTTTATTCAGCTCATACCTGCTCCATTTCAAGATATGTTCTCGTTCACAACAAACATCACAACATTACAACTATCTAAGGAGATGAATAACAAACTGGAAAACTGGTGTATTTTCCATTTTAAGATAGCACTTTTTATTATGCCATGTATATATAATAATATTAATAATAATAATAATAATCTGATACAAGTATAGGGATATATTGCCTGTGTGCAGGGAATGGCCCATAAAATGACATACATATATTTACAAGATAACAAGAGTCTTTTGCATTTCCACAATCATACAAAGTACAAAATGACAGAGACACAGATGATGACAAACCTAAAAGAACAGAAGATAATTTGATCAACTTAATGTACAATTTCCACAAACACTTTTGATGTTCTTTAAATATTCTCTATATCATTTCCCCACTTGTATGCTGCATATATATATATATATATATATGCATTGAATCTGGGTCACATGCAGAATTGCAAATTTCATAGTCGAGTATATGTCTGACTTGAAATTATCAACCTCTTTCTTTCTAACACATCAATAATTCTTCTCTACTGAAAAGAAATTGGAAACATTGGCCTTTCACTTCTTTATCTCTAATTATATTCAATATTCAACAAATATGAGGGTAAACAATCAAAAATCTTCGAAAGAAGATGAAGAGAAATGAAAGATATATCGGTCGTCGAAATAAAGAGAAAATTTGGGGTAGACCCCTCTTCTAGAATATTCTCTAACATAGAAAGACATACAAGAAAAAAATACTGTCAAAATATACGGAGCTTCAAATACACAAAGGAAAAAAAAATTAACTGGGTATAATCCAGATAATCGATGAGAAACTCAATCAATAATTTCTCCATGAAGCAGAACTTTATCAGTGAGATCAAATGCTAACTTTCTCTCGCAACATTACTCATCTATATTCTATTTAGTGTTTAAGATACATTCTATGCAACTAATATACTTATCTATTGATATGGCAACATGAAATTGAGGTTAGAATCAATAAAATGGAATAATGTTGCATTAAAATTCCATTCATAACTTGTTGCTACAAAAAGAACCCCTGACAATATGATCACAATATATTCTCATTCTGCTAAGATTTCTCTTCGTCTTGTGAGAACTACAGTTATTTCATTGGAGAAGATACAAACAGATATAAGGTATATTACTCCATGACTAATGCTAACCTATGCCTTAAAAACACAATGGAGGACTTTGTCAAAAACTGAGATAATACAAAAAAAAAAAAAAACATGCAAAGTATCGTCACATAATGTCTGAACACACGAGGCCAGCTCTTTATAACACAATATGTCACATACATTAAAAATTCTACACATACCTGTAACGATAAAATCTATCCTTCAACAAAAGATCTGCTTTAAGGGAGTGAAGACAGATGTCACTAGGGTAACAAACGTAAATGGTGAAATGGTACCAACAAATATTGAGAGTAAGGGAAAAAAAGTAGGTATAATATCACTTCAACTAGTATTCACAATAACTTAACATGGTTTTGTGAGCAAATGGCAAGATCTTTGTAGAAACATACATCTATCTTAAAAGGTACATATTTTCTGAGTACATATAAAAGGAAATAAAGAACAATATCTTACAAACTAGAATAACATGCTGTGGCATACCACAACAGAGTGTAGGTAATCAGTGGAACATACCAGCATGACAGTGTAACATACCAGCGTGACAGTATGACATACCAGTGTGACAGTGTAACCTACCAGCATGACAGTATAACCTACCAGTGTGACAGTGTAACATACCAGTGCAACATACCTGTGTGACATAACAGAGTAAGTTACAACTAAAATAACTATAAACCTGTGTAAAATACTAGCACGATGTACCAGCTTGACATATCAGTGCACCAAAGCATGGACATACTACAGACAGTATATCCATGATCAGAAACGTAAGTGCAACATAGTATGTTACAACAGTGCAATATACTTTTGTTACCAGTCAAGAGTATGACATTTCAGTTCAACGCATCAACTATCAAATGTAAAATTGTAACATGGTATGCAACATCAGTGCTACATACAAGTGCAATTTTTAATTCAACACTGTAGTGTCACTGACATGAGTGAGATACCAGGGTAACATTGTATGTTACACCTGTGTTAGATGCAATGTAGCATTGTAACACATCTAAAGTGACAAGACAGATATTTCTCAAGCAGATTGAACACCAACATGATACAGTTATCTGAAAACGATCATTTTCAACGAGATCAATCAATACAAAAAGTAGTACTTGGATATGACGAACAAGAACGGAACAATACAACACAGAAATTGTTACACATTATGTCACAGACATACCAGTTGATATATCTACAAGATAACATTTGCATACAAAGACCAAGCACACTAAAACTCTAAGTGAGGTAGGGTATTTAAAATAGAGAACAGAAAAATAAAAACCTCTTTTGCTATTTCTTCATTCTTTAAAAAAAAATGTGCTCACAGAGAAATCAAATTCCATGATATTCTTGTACATCAAATACCTGCATTAATCAATTTTTACTTTAAAATCAATTCTTGTTACTATTTACTGTAAAATAAATTCTTGTTATTATTTACTGTAAAATCAATAATTGGGTAGCATTACTGTGGCAAGATTGGTATTTTTGAAAAGGGCTTCAATAGTATACAAGAATGAGACTAAGAGTAGGGCCATATCAAAACCTGAAAATATTCACTCTCCATGGAATTAGAGGAGCAGTAAATTCTTAAAATCCTTGAAAGGCATTAGGAGTACAGAAGTCAATATCAGTATTAAAGTGCAAGGGTAAATTCTCCCCTAGGAAATAATAAAGAGCATAGTTAATGACATTGATTTTAAATCATATTCGTACAATTGCATTACCAATTACTGCTCACTTAAAATTTCTTTGAAATCAAGTCATTTCCATAATTAGATAGAAGTAATCAAATGTAGCACCTGTTTAATAAATTATATGATTTCGATCCACTTTTATTTGTCTTTATCCAACCAAGATATTCAAATGAGTATGGCAAAACTAAAGTTAATTTGATTTCAATTTGTCAAATCAATCCTAAATTAAATAACCACCACAATCATTCAAATCCCATTGTCCAGCCCTTAATCCATCTTACATTATATCATATGCATATTTACTATACAGATCTAAATATGTTGTATGAGATATGCATATACCGTAAAAATAACATGTCTAAGTGCATGGTGATTTGATAGTACATTATATATAGTGCAGAAATTCCATTATTTTCCTTAAAGGGTTTTGTCAAAATCTAATACATACAAGCTAACCCAGTCAAAATCTGATTTAGTTCATCTTTTAAAAAAATTACTATTGTGATCATCTTACAAATTCAGCAACTAGAACAAAGGTTAGATTCAATTCCCTGTTATTTTTTGCTAGTAAGTTTTCTAAATTCAATGATTTTAACAGATACATATTTTGTATAAATGCATGTACTATGATTAATCATAGTTCCTGACCAGCCTAATAGAGAGTAATAATACATTTGTATAGAGCCTGCGGGGCAATGGTGAACCACTAACTGTTCAAAGTATGATAATCTGAGCCTCCGTAATCGCCAACAATCTGAGTTTTATACAATCCCTTGAATTTTCACTCTGTTGGTGAAGTACACAGCTGCATAGGATGTGCAGAACTTCAGCATTCACTGCACTTTGTAAAACAAAATTTCACATTCCTGAGTCTTGAACCATGGTGAAGAAAAGTTACTCACAGTTGTCTGATTTCTTCAGTCGTTCTTAAACTGTAGATTAACGAAGTGAAATGTATATCTGCTAATGGCTTTGAGGCTGAGTTGTCACGGCACAAAGAAACACAGTTAATCAACAATCTCGCTTAGACTAAATCAGGAGTTTTGATTAAACTTTACTCCCTACCTCATCTAAAAACAATGTATATATACGTTGCTATTGGTTCCCTAACATCTTTACATTTTGTGAGTTGTACCATATTTGTTTTTTGTTAATATTAATACGAATGTCGTCATTGCCAGGTAATGTTTACCTCTGCTATTGATTTTTGATTAAAGCATACAATGCTTATGAAACAAAACAAATATAAATGACGTACTTCCAGCATAGGAGGTATAACACATCTACACCAATAATAATAATACATGGGACTGTAGACATTCACAAGTAGACGTAAAAGATGACAAATGATTGCACACTTGTAATGCATATGTGTTTTTCCCCAATCAGGTGTAACAAATAAATATCCTACAAACTACCATAAACAAATAATGAGCACATCTACATATCCTCCACCTTAAATTCACTCAAAACAAATAACACTTTGACCTTTGACACAACAACATAGAAGACAATACGATAAAATGAATTCAATCAAATCATCATCTCTTAAACCACTCTGTAAATTGTATCTCCTTTCCATTACCCTCTTCTATGAATAGCACATATATTCATAGATTGGAAATGACTCCTTAGTCATCAAAAGTTACCAAAATCTTCAAATATACCACTAACATTATAATCCTTGCTTTTATCTCTTAACGCTTGAGAATGTATAAAATATATAAAACTAATTTATTCAGGTATACATGTACATGATTCTTAAGTTCATCAATGTTTAATTGCAGAACTTCTCAGGTATTTGCCAATATGACTTCTAATTTCTATCATAAAGATCAATCTGGTAGCGCTATGCAATTAAATGCTTCCAAAATGTTCCCATAACATTTTAGAAATTATTTTCAGCTTCGAAGGGTATTAAAAACCAATGAAATTTACACGTCTCTTCCCCTTAGCTACAAATCCATCACGAATTTTCTTTGGTATTTCACTAGATATAGGCATTGAATAAGTTACAGACATTGTTACGTTTGATTATACACCGACACAAGTTGTGCGATTCTTCGCTGAATTACAGTTGTCAAAAAAGCATTACGTGGTCAACAGATATTTTACACAGATATTCTCTGACATTGTGATGTTCTACAGATCCTGACTCAATTGATAGAAAAAGTACAGTACACACCATATTTCACAGACACAATTGGTTGAACCACTGTTATGCTGTTATCCTTTTCTTTATACTCTAAAAATTTATATTGGGTGATATAAAATTCTCTTACAATCTTAGGGCTGTAAGGGAGGGATTACAATTCATTTACAATTGTAAGTTCTATATTGATACCAAAATGACTGGTAACTTCTTCATCTACATAGACTTGTTCACAAAGCCACACTCAATGGTTTCAAATAAATTTTGTTAAAAATGTAGAGGCATCAGAATCACTTCCTCTGCACAATCTTACTCAATGGTCTAAATGGTACTGCTAAATTGATCAATAAATCATATCCTTTAATCCAGGGGCATGCACACTGTAATCAGTGAGATACATGGATGCCTCTGCCTTCGTGATATTGTTGCCAGTGTCCTGCTGCTATTGATGAGACTCCCAGTTTGGACCTAATTTTAGCCCTGTGACCAACCATTACATCTTTTGCACCACATAGAATAAATTAATCAATCACTGCTTTTCTAACGGCAGCAACAAGAACAGTCAGCACCTCCTAGGGCCTTCAGACTTTGGTTTCAGGTCCTGTAGCTGGTGGGGTGTAGAGGTTGCGAATGTGGGCTACCGTCTGAGCCAGGAGGTGTCCATATGCCTTGTTGTACCACTCCAGAGTGCGGCCCTTGGTGTCCACTCGGCTGATATGCGTCAGACGTGACTTTCCTGATCCGCAGGGTTCAATGAGGAAGCGGGAAGCAAGCTCAGTACCCCTCACACTGCCCTGCAGGGAGGAGTCTGGGTGCTCGATGGAGGTGGACACCAGGACGCATGCTCCCTTCTGAAGGTTGGTTCTCCATGATCTGGATGATCAAAGAAGAGGAAAGCATATGTTAAAAAATCTTGGCACTTGTGACCTTCACAAAAATCAAGACAGAAAAAGCATATTACATGACAACTGATAATTTCTGAGAGTAAGTCTTAGTGTTTTCTTTCAAATTTAATAACAATTCATGAACAGTTTCTGCAACTTGGTAAAGCTTGGGAGAAAATGCACATTACAATTTAGAAGTCAAAGAATGCATGCAATTAGGACCAATGTTTTTTCCTACGAACTTCATAGAATTCTTTACTGGGGACTACAATGTGTACTACAAGTTCAAAAGATACTAAAACTGCTTTATCTTGTAGGTTTTGTAGATCTACCTTTGTGTTCCTTTTCAGTATCTTATTCATATGCATGAATCTTGAATGGGTTTAAGGACATGCATAAACAAAAAACAAAAACGCCTGGATGGAACCAATTGAACCGACAGAAGAGATAATGACACTTTTCGCTGATCACTGGTTTATACTCACCTCAAGACAGAGTAGCTCCTAGAAGGGTGTGGTGCCATGGAATTGATGACATACTCGAAGACCTCTGTCTGGTTGTCTATCCTCTCGACAGATCGCCACTTCAGCAGGTCCTCATCCCAATATTGCCTTTAAGGAGGAGAGAGAGAAATGATGATAATTTGGGCTGTATAGCTCAGATGACAAAGTACTGGTCTTGGAAAGAAATTATCAGAGGTTTTAGACCTTACCAGTATATAGAACTAATTAATGTATGCAATCTGCATCCAGAGTTTCAGACTATAGAAATACAATGACTTGTAACTGGTGAATGCAGTAGTTCATCACTAGACACTTTAGTAAAAAGCATCCATAAATTTTGAAACATGTGTTAACTGGTCTATACACTATATCTGATCTCTCCCCTGGTCAATGCATGATTTGGATAATGCCATTCTCTTCCCACCATCACCACCACCACCATCATCATCATCAGCAGCAGCAGCAACAGTAGCAGCAGCAGCAGCAAGAATTTAGAGAAGCTTCTATTCCTACCTTTCTCTCAGGACCCTCTGCAAGATGACAGAGGGCGGGGCCTCGATCTCTGTGGTGCATTTCCAGAGACGTAGTGGATGGCCATCACCAACCTTCTTGTAAGCCACTTCCACTTTGTCTACTGGTGGACAGGATACCCATCCCTTGAACTTCTCTCTTGACTCCTGCAAAGGAAATAAATGGAAACATTGCTTTTTAATTGAAAGGGATCACTTTCAGAATGATCATTCCTAAACTCAACTCACAATCTCATAATCATAATCATCATAAGTATCCTTATCATTATCTTCATCATCATCACAGTCATCATCAGCATCATCATCGTCATCATCATCTTCTTAATAACTATCATCATCATCATAACCATCACCAACTCCATCAACATCAACCTCAGCTCCATCACTACCAAAACCATCATCACTATGACCAATATTATCATCATTACTATCAGCATCATCATCACCACCACCACCCTCATCAACATCTCTACAATCAAAATCACTATTCTCTCACCTTCAGGAGTCCTTGGATGCAGCTCTCCAGATAGCTCTTATAGTCCCCGCTCTCATCATTCCTCTTTCTTCCAAGCTCTTCTAGCGTGACTGGCTCACCAAGATCCATGTAAGAGAAATGGCACTTGGCTAGCAGGTCTTCAGGTACCTGGAATAAAAGTGTTACAAGAGGTTACGAAGGTTAAAAACATACTTGCGTCATCCTGTTAATTTTGGATAGCAGGCCGTATGAATAATACTCCTAAAAATAACATAGAAGCCTGTCAGACGATTCTAGCACCATCTACAGCTTCTAGTGCAGTCTGTGTCATATTTAAAGGCATGTACCAAGTGATCACTTACTTCAATCTCAGACCAGGTTCTAGACATACACTGTACCTCAGACGCTACAAGAACTTACTGCAACTTTGTACCTCATGACCACAATGATTATGCTTACCATGAAGAGCTTCTTGCATTCTCTGATCATGAGCGCAAGACATTCGTTGGCAGCTACATTCTCGATCAGTTCCTTCTGGTCCGGCTTGCCCGCCATCTTGCGCCTCTGACGTGGACTGGTCGTGTTGCGTAAGCTCTCCCCTGAGTTCAGCTGAAACAACGAGGGTGCAAAGCAGACAGCTAAGTTGTATGCAGTCATCTGGAGAGGAAGAACAAAGAAAATTTAAAGATACAATGTCATTCTGCGTGGCAACACAAATACAATAACTACCATGTTCCCATCTAACATTATCTAACCAAGTTCTCTTTCACATTGTCAAATAAAATCATGATCTTTGCTTCATAATCTTTGGAATCTTGTAATCAACAATTCTATTTACAGCAGTGATGTGTGTTTTTAACAAAAGACCATCTATCTGTCTATCTACCTTTTCATTTAATAGCCACAGGGCAAATGACCAATAACGGTTATATACATGTACATCTTATCATATAATGTCAGAAGGAAAGGGCCAAGTATACAACACATGATGGGTATTACATCCCTTTTCTGACTAGCAATTCAATGGAGGGAGAAAGAATACAACACTGCTGAAAGTAAACGAGGATGATAATTTGGAAGGCTAAACACATTTGATTGTACAGGTTCAACAGTTCATCTCCCAATCAGAGTACTGCCCACTTGTACAAACCTTGCAAGCAGGTTTTTAACGCTGCTGGGTGGAATGAATCCAAACTCATGTCTTATAATCTCTACGAGGTGTTAAATCGCCAATATAATATCCTTGGTAATGATCCAAGAATTTACCACCCAGCCTCTGGTAAAGCGTTTTTAATTGAGACAAAATCCCTCAACCTTAACCAATGAAGGAACAAGATTCTCCTATGACCCACACCCAGCTTATCCACAGAGCCGATTAATGATCAGAGCATGGTTTCAGGGGGAAAGAATCAATGTCCTAGAAAGAGGTGAACTCCGGAAAGTTGAATCTCTGCAAATATTTGGCCTTCATTTCAGCATTTCAAATCATGTTTAACGATTGTTATATGATTGCTCAGGTCTAACTTGGCAGGCTTTTGTGCTGAGGATTACATTAATGGATGTTAGATCAGGATTATGTCTCAGGAAGAATTGCTGATCATTAGAATACACAATTAGGGCAAATGTTGCAAACATCCTGAAATTTGGCATGGATCGGCATTTTACCCAATTAATAACGTGTACAACATCAACGTCTCAGCAAGTTTTTCACACAATGATAGGTTAACAACATCTTTAAAAATGTTTATGAAATAATGGACAACTACATGTAACTCATATCAAGTTTAGTGATCTAGATAACTCAAATGGTAATTTCCAGTTCCTACAACCTGGAAGCAAGTTCTTAAATGGTATTTTTTTTCTATCTAATTCTTTTCTATATACCTTCCTTCTAAATACATTTTACTGAAACGAAACTATCTTATGACTGCAAAAGGATATATTACCTACAAACATACATAGGTAACCCATTACTACCAAAGCTTAATGAGAACTCACCTGGTTTACATCTGATTGGCTAGCAATGTCACTCAAGAATAGCAGGAGTGACTGGAGGACCTCTCGGTTCTCGTCTGGCATGAGGAGGATGGCTGCCTGCATCACTGGGATGCGAAGCTCTTTAGGAACAGATGCTGAAGAGGAGAGAGAAAAAAAAATGAGATGAAAAAGGTCAATCATGTTCTTTTAAATGGTGAAATATAGCAAACATAATTATCCAATGATGACTAGAAAATGGAACAAATTTAAAATGTTCTTGCTTTCCAAATCATTGAATACACTCCATCATTAGGTGATTTAAAAAGAAAACCCAATGGATGTCTACAAAAGTGAAATACCTGTAATGATTTCTAATCAGTGGTTCATCACTAAATCATAAATTACTTTGTGATTGTTGGATTTGTTAAAATGGGTTTAATACATTGGTATGCAAAGATTTGAGGAAGATTCTCAGTTGTCTTCAATGCATCTTTTCTATCTCTTTGCAGAAACCACAGGAAACAAAGAGCAGCAGAAGATTTAAGAAAGAGGAATTGAATTCACACTGGGTAGGCCTACAGTGTCAATGACTGCACCTATTAATGCAAAGATGATTTTTACAGATCTGAGCTGACAGCTCAGGAAATTCTCTATTGTCTGATAAACATCACATATTCCTTGTTGCCTTTGACCGCATTCTTGAAGCCGATTGGAGACAATTGTCATCCCAGTGATTCAAAGACCTGCCGACAAAATTCACACTACTTTTTCACCCAGTTCAAAACGAAGCCTGACCCCTCAAATCCAGCCAAAAAATTAACAACTCTAAATATCATGGTGTATGTTCCCATTGCTGAAGATGTAATGTTTTTTGTTCTGCGGTACATTGCTTCATTGCAGGTTGGAGCTGCAACTGCAATGGGAACTCTCTTTCTCCAGGGACAGCTAATGAGTTGATTGGGAAAATCCCATGGGGATGTGCCACATACATGTAGATTGGGTATATGCAGTCCACCGAAAGTGGGAACAGTGTCTTGTACATGTCCAAGGAGGTTATTGGCCAATCGTGGTCCAGGAGACATACCAAAGATAATGTCATTTTGAGAAGTATGCCAGGTCTTGAAGATAACTACAGATGTGCATCCTTGAAGAGTGATGGTGCACTTTAGATGCTTCCATTTCGTCATTCACAAAGTTCTTTCAATTACTTGCATAAGACGTCATTCTATCTCATTTAAGCTCTCGCTATTACTTCAAATTCTCTCTGAAGTTGTTTAGTAAACTCTGACTTGGTTTTCATCCATGGGATTAGGGATAGGGTTTTATTTAATCTTTTTATCCTTCATTCTTCTCTTTACTTCATTATCTTTCTAATCTTTCCTTCTTGATAATTTCTCATACTATCTCCTTTTGCATCTAGGAGGATTTCACTGGGCTTTCTTTCACCTTTCTGTCCTATAATCTTCTCTTTTCTTCATTTCTCTTTTCACCCTTTCTTCATGATCATTTCTCATCATTTCTTCTTTAGCATACACACTGAAATTATGCAGCACCATCTTTCCTACTCATCTCTCGTTCTCCACTCTATCTCTCTATTCCCCACTGTGAATTCACCATATCACTCTCGAGTTGCTCCTGCAACTCAAATAGAGCGATTATGATTCCAGGCGCTTCCAGGAGCTTTGGCATTTCCTGATTCGATTAGGAAAGGAATTGCAACGAGGCCCACAACAAGCTATTTCCTCGCTATCTTGTCGGATGGATGCTTGGGCAGAGAAAATCAGCCCTCGTTTCCGATCACCGATCTGCCCTCATCCAAAGTTCACGTGGTGCTCCCACTTCAGGTGGACGAATGTAGCAAGTCACCGCGGATCTACTGTCAGTAACCTGAACATACATTTCAGTACAAGATGAAAGGTGGTTTAACCTTTTGGCTACTGAATTCCATCATTCCCATAGGCTTAACACTGGAACCACCCTATTCCAGTAGGCAACTGAGTATAAAGAATTCCATTGAAGTGAAGGAAATATCTCAGTATTGCTTTAACATTATGGGCTCCTTTCCTGTAACGTTAACCCATTAAAACCAATTTTACACCATCATCCTATTACTATACTATCTGTACCTCATTTAGGCTCTCGCTTTTACTTTAAAATAGAATGGATGAACTCAAGAGAGAAAAAGAAGCAATCATTCAAATCAAAATAGTTCCAAACAGTTCCTTTTCAGGCTTCAGGACAAAAGCAAAGAAAATAAGATAAAGAATGGGTGGGTATTTACAGACAATAATGAAGGACTATTAGCTATATTTAGCCACCGATTGTAACTTTTAATTGGCTTCTGCTTTCTGAGTTCTGCAATTAACATGAGGTTTCGTGTAAAAATCTAATAAACAAAAGCCCGAATGACGTCAAGATGTGTAAGAAGATGAAAGAGAGAGTAAAAGGGAAGACTTACAAAAGGGTTAAGGAAAACAGGATTGCAAGAAAAAGTACATACAGAGATAATTCAAGTAGGCTAGGAAGAGAAAAGAAACCCAGTAACTATATGAAAAAGTATGCAGTGTAAAGTACAAGAGAAGATGCAGGATGTGCACTGTTGAAGCATGATGACAAGTGTAACAGGTCTTTAGTTCAAAATGGCAGGCCAGACAAGATATATTACCACTCACAAAAAAAAAAATCAGAAATGAAGGAATAATTGAAAAGAACATACAACGGATATTGAGAAGATAATAGTTATGTTCACACGACGAGAGCTAAACTTTTAAGTTTCGCTTGTAGTTTCAAAACTTTAAGTTAACATGTAGTTATCTTGTTGTTTCAGACCGTATGAACGGACTTGTAGTTTCGAAACTTGGAAGTTTACTTGTAGTTCTAGAACCACAAGCGAGCTCATGGTTAAGGCCGAAACCACGAGCAGTGGGTGGTCCTCCGTCGAAGTTTCAGGCCATGTGAACGGAATAAACTCCAAGTTTCGCAAGCTTGTAGTTAGCGATGACCTCACTGTTCATGTTAAATTTCCGGGTCATACCCTTTGCGCGAATTATGAACACAGGATCTGTGTGTGTACTGTACACACAATCGGTAGTATCTACTTCCGAGGGTAACCACGACGATCGCTCTGCTTGTAGTTTCAGCTCGTTGTTCGGGCTTGTGTGAACCCTCGTTGCGGTTAGAGGGTCATGGTTTCGTTAACTTAATAATGAAACCTAAAGTTTCGCTAACTTGAAGTTTCGAAACCACAAGTCCCGTATGAACGTAGCTATTGAGAAGATATTGAGAAAATATTGCGGCTGGAATGTAAGCATGAAGACAGCGAGTGTGGGAAAAGAAAAAAAAGACAAGACATACAAAAGAAAACAAAAAAATGCTAGTATTTGCTGACAGAACAGCTCCATCAGCATAGAAGAGCAAGCAGTGGCCATCCCAACCTGCTGAGCCTGCCATGAAATTCTTCAACCAAAGTCACCATTAAAGCTCATGTACAGTATTGGTAGCAAAAAGGAAATTGAAAAGAAACATGTTAAATATAGTCTTATGTTGTTCTCCTTGTATCAAAAGATGTCTGTAAGAGACATTTGGTATTCCATTTATGATTTCTGGTGAATTTCAGTGTAAATATCTGTCAGGAATGCTTGATCACTGCCATTATGCTAGGACCCTTCCACCCCGACGGCTCCCCGCACAGCAATCTTGGGGCTTCGCATAGAGACAGCGTGTGTGCACTGTGTGTAGCTACTCATTATTGGTTTTACACGTGTGTGTACAGTGTATAGCACATGCTGCCTTTGTTGGGATTTTACGTGCCTGTCCCGGCACATAAATTAGTTTTTGCCTCTTATTTGTTTAATATTAAACTTTAAGAGGCGAAATCTTCACAGTGTCTTAGTATTGCTAGTATCTTGCTATTTATCAACAAAAATTGAAGAAATCTGACGAACAGTTTTTGAGGGCTTACCAAAACTTTACATGACCTTTAAGTGGTAAACGAGCTCATTTGCGGAAAAATTCAAATCATAAACACGCTATCAATTTCGTCTTCTTCCCTGAACATGATTTGTTATTTTCTTTTCCCACTGCTCCAGACAGCACTAGCCAAATAGCCCCTGGTTATAGATGAGAACTGAGTGTTCCCTTGTTTAGTTTTCTCTCTCTGCACTTGAGAGGTTGGTCAAAGTCTTCTCCATCTCATTTCTTATTTTCTTTTATTCCTCTGGTTTGGAAGGTGCATCCCGGTTTCTAGGAACTTTCGTCCTCACTCGTCTCGTTGGTCAATGACTTGTCTTTCTTCATCTTTCTCTTTATACTCTTCAATTTCTCTGGTTTTTGAAGGAGTGTCCCCATTTCTATGAACTTCATACAAACTTAGATTGGATGGGTGAGGTTTCAATGTCCAGACAAAAAAAAAATGAATATATGGAATGAAAGGATAGTAGCCTGGTTGCAGAAGGCAAGTCTCTTATCATCAACAGAAATGAAAATTACCATGACAACACATTACTGTAAAGGCAAATAAAAATACAAAGGGAAAACAAATCATGTGTGCTTGGATATTTCTAGTATTTTTTTCATGACTTCCAACAGATTATTCAGAGCATAATTCTGTTTTTACTTATGTCTCTCCCATCTTCTTTGGCATTTGGCATTTTTTCTTTAAAACTCAAAATAATTATACATATTGCAGGGAATATGACAGAAGCGAAGAATAAGGCATGCAAGAGGAGAACCTTATGTTTATTACAAGATATATCATATTGGATTGAGGAGGTATATATGCTTAGAAACAAAAGGGGGTTTGGATCATCAAGACTATTATTAGCTCAGGTGGCTTTCAAGCATCAGTGGGCTAAAGGTCAAAGTCAGGGTTGTGACCCCTGGGGTTGAAGCAAAGGGCCCCCAGGTGTCAAACCAGGGATATCACCAGTCATCTCTGGGCTGTTCCGCAACAACCGCAGACTTCATTTTTGTGGTTCTAAAAAGAATCCCTTGGAGAAGTAGGATGCGGTAGTGACATAATTCTCACTCACCACAGTAATTTTGTATGATTCATTCATATAAAATCCCAAGGAACTCCAAACTCTCATTTCTTTCTGCCATGAATCACATTACTTTCAGACCTACCTTGCTTCAATACAGCTATACACTCCTCTTCCATATCCTGTAACCTCTAAGAGACAATTCGTTTACCTTAATTTCAGTTCTGCTTATAAAACATCATTATACTGCAATGTGACCATAGGAGTAATTTTCCCTGCAACACCCAGTTATGAAGCATATATGATATTAACTACAGATTTACACACATTCATCCTTCTTTGTCTTCATGCTTTAAAATCTTCTGAAAGTATTTACCATAGTGGTCCAAACAATGCAAAAGCAGGTTTTCACTTCTTGCTGTGCTTTTCTACCTTAGGCATAGACTAGGTTAATGATATGTAATACACTGTCGAGTGTCAACACCTGGATAAGACATGTGTTACTCTCTAAAAGGATGGAGGATATCCCTCTGGTGTAGAGGATCAGACTGAGACCAACTATATTCCCCCTTAAAACACAAGACAACATGTATTCTAAGCTGTTGCACACCCCAAAAGTTCTGCATGCTATTACGTGAAGACATTAAGACAAGAGATTATGAATTCCCTCTCGCGGTTGTAACGCATAACAGACAATAGATCTATCAAAGCCATTGTGAATCCACCCAAATCTACATACTGTTCACATCTATTTCTATCTCCCCCTAAATTTCAGATGGCCTCCATCAGTTTGGACTTATCAATCTGGATTCCCCTTGGCTTCTTTCTTGAAAATGAAATATGGTTCTGATACGCTTCGCTTCCATCCAAATAATCCATTAGTTCCCTCAGATGCCAGTCTGGAGTGAGTTCCAAACAGACTGGGTTTATACTTTGCACTAGACCTGAAAGATTTCACCATGCAGATGTAACAGACAAGAGGGATTTGTGTGTGGTCTGAAGAAAAAAAAGTGTTCAGAAAAAGATGAAGTCAGAGATAGAGGGTGAAAGATGCAGACAGATAGGAAGACAGAGAAAAAAGATATGAATAGGAGGAAGAATGAATGGAGACAGATTAAAAAAAAAATAATGAGTAGGAAGGAAGAGAAGAAAGAGAGAGAGGAAGACAAATAAAGATAAGTAGAGAAAGAGAGTGGGAGTGAGGAAAGGAAGGAAGAAGAAAATAGAAAGGAGAAAAGGAGTGACAGAGAGAGAGAGAGAGAGAATGAGAGGGGGGGGGGGGGGGGGAGCAAGCAAGCAAGTAAGCATGCAGGAAACAGAGACCACAGCGGGGAAAAGTGTGTAAAAAAATATGAAATAGAACAGATTCTAACAAGACACACGGAGGCAAAAAAAGATTTGAGAGGGAGTGAAAAGGAATGGAAATAAAATGCTATGACATATATTACAGGAAGCAACAAAAACTATTAAACCAAATAGAGAAGAAAAAAAGAGAAATGGGGTGGGCAAATGGTAGTGATTATATTGACGTTGATCTCGGCTCTCCCGCCGTGCAGGAGATGAAAGTTGCTTCTTCAGGAGCCGAACTGAACAGCTTGAACCAATTGGCAACTCCAAACTTTTGTGAGGCACTGCCAAGTTCAAACGCAGATCAAGTGTTTATTCCTCTGATCCTCTTTTTAACATGAACACAGCTATATTTAGAGAGTGCCATTTATTTGATGACACATGGTATGTTTACATCTGGTGACCCATCCACCTTTCCAAAGTGAAAGACATTTCTACTAGGGTACATCATAGGAGCAAACTGATTGGAAACTGATGGGGGCGGGAACATGTCAATGTTCTACAGGAGTCCAAGATACTTTGACCAACTTCCATAGCTAAAGTATTAACCCTTTCAAGACAGGAATTATTTAAGGGCTAAATTGATCACATTTTGTTCGTCAAATTGGCAACAATAATATTATTCTTTCAGTGCTACATGCTCCTAATAGGGTGTAAAGTCTTTGAAAATAACATACATGGTTAGGAGTTTTGTCAAAAAGTTTTTAAAATTGCCAATTTTGATAAAAAACAATGATTTTGAACCTCTCAATGTGTTGCCAATTTAAGGATTTTAAAGCTTTTTTTTTTTTGCTCTTTCTACTCATGCATCTGGTATATTTTTTTTTAGAGTTCTGAGTCAAATGTGATTGAGCCAAACCACAAAATGTGGTCAATTGTCTTGAAAGGGTTAAACAAATTTTACTAGAAAACTACAACTTATTACCAAACAAATCTTTATCAATGCTCTTCTTTTTCTGTCTTCCTTTGTGTGATCCTCTGTCTTTCTATCATTATATTATCCTACAAAGTCACCTTTATCGCTAACCACTATCACACACATACATAATATTATTCCATATTAATTTCACTGCATTGCAACACAGACATTTAAAATCCTGAAGATGCAAGTAGTGTACTCCAATTGTTCTTAAGAACAATCATTTGTAATAATTAACAATATGTTAACTATTCTTTACACTCCAAATAGCAGATACATAAATATTCTGTCTGGCAAGACAATACTTGTGAGAAACATTCACTTGGCTGCTTTCCAAACACGAAGTAGGGCACAAGAAATGTAAACAATGTGAGGTATTATCACAATGTATATTGTGCTGACAAAAAAAATACTGCAAATGCACATAAGGGTAACATTGTTTAGCTTCTTTTTTTTTCCTTTTCCCCATCAAAAACAACTGAACAGAAAATGCATGTCTGCAAATTAGATCTTTTTGTGAGATGCCAAAAATAACTTGATGGTTCGAATTCTCCATTTTAGCCCAAGGGGCCGGCCATTAGTCGAAGTGCTACACTGATGATGGATCCTTGATAGCTGAGCTCATGAAACAAAGTTGCTTGGAAATTTAACACCGTAAAAGAAAGTAGGGCAAAAAATGTATCTGCCACAAATCACAGATGTAGTTAACAGCAATAGAAGCTCCATGGGTATAATACATCCAGGGTCCTGTTTCATGAAACTTGCTTTCACTGACAATTTACAATAACTGTTATAAGCTACTGAAATCCTTGCATCTGATTGGCTGAGAGCAAATTTATCGGTAAAAATCACTGACAAGACACTTGATGAAACGCCCCCCTGATCTCCTGCTCAATTCAAGCTTTACACGAAAATAAAAAATGATCAATATCGTTTTTGGTTTCATCATCTTGGTTTACTTACAGGTAAAGAGGCTGATAAAGGTCTCTGAAAGCTTGGGTGTGAGCAGAGGTTCGGGTAGTTCTCTGAAGTACTGTTTCAACATATCGGCAACGTCGTAGGCCATCATGCCATCATAGCTTATCGAGTCTACAACAAAGATAAGACACAAAGGTATAGTTTAAATTAATTCATAACAAACCAATGCTTCCGATTATTACAACATGTATTACAAAATTGTTTTATAATGGAATGAACTATCAGCTCGAGTTGCGAAACATGGCATTACAAGATATCTCTAGCGTTGTCTTTAAAATCTGGATTGTGAATATGAATTCTATCCTGTTTGATGAATAGATAATATCCTTGAATCCCCATCATCCTCACCACCAAGGAGGCTGCTTGGACAAAGGCTCTTACAACTGGTTTAGGCTTTAAAATTATATAAACAGGAAGATGGAGGGTCACCATGACACTCTACTTCCCTGCTCAAGATAAGTTCATATGATGGAGGGTCACGACGACACCACATAGCCTCACTGCTAATGCCTATCTCTATATAAAAACTCACCAGGGTTGGCCTCGTTCATCTTCTTCAGCTGCTGGATGCGGGAGCGGACACCGGGCTTGCGGAAGAGCCCCACGGCCTCACCTGCCTGGCGTCTCAGGTAGCGCATTGCGTAGAGGATGGTCTGGGGGAGGGGTTGACCCGTCTTCTGGAGGTGGTGGAGGAGGGGAACACCAAACACCAACCGGTCCTTGATGTCCGCAGTCTTGGACCGCTTCATGAAACGAGGTACCATCCTAGAAGGGAAGAGAATGAATTGAAATGGAGGATGCCTTAATCAAAGAAAAATAATTATCAGCTTTAGAGCCACTAATTAATATTTTAAACAAAGGATTGTTGTGAAATTGTACATCTATCTACATGTGTACAGTATTTTAAAATGCTTGAAAGAAATCCTTTGGAAACGTTCCAGCACAATTATTTAGAATGTTTTCAAGAAAACATATATTTCATTTTTTTAGTTCTTAAGGAGCATTTACGAAATGCAATACAGCAAAATTACCAAAATAATGAAAAATAAATTTAATTTTTGACAAGAACGTCACTCATTGTATGTTGTTTTTCATTCTTGTTTCACTTTCAGTAGATTTCACACAAAAGCCTATGAGTGAAATGGTACCTTTAAATATTATTGTAGAGTACCATAGTACATGTAATTTCAAATGATGGGCCTCCAAATAGTGGGACAGTTGGCATTTTATTTGACAGGAGGATGAATGCATTATGCATGGGATCAAGCAAATTTGACATGATAAAACTGCTCCAAGCCATCATTATGCTTCATAATACATTAGCCGAGAGACAACCTATCCATGAAAGAGAGAGGGATAAAAGGGGAAAGAAATTATTCCTGTTTCAATCTACTTTTAAATTTAGACAATTTTTCCCTTTCTCCCCTCTGTATCTTATCTTTCACTCCTTTCTCCTTCTTTTTTACCCATATTAAAGTCTCTTCCTTTTCTTTACCCTTCAATGAAGCTTATTTTGTCTCTCTTCCAATCCACACCCTCTCGCTCACATGCATTCTACATATCTCTCTCTCTCTCTCTCTCTATAATCATTTTACTAATAACTCAGTTTATTTCACCTTGGCTTCCCCACCTAGTTTTCTTTCCCTTTTTCTTTCCTACCCTCCCTTTCTCTACCTTTCTGTTTTATTTTTCTTTCTCGTACTTTCATTCTCTCCCTCTCTCTCTCTTGTAGTATTTCCCTGTCTTTACCAATTTTCCTCTCATTCTCTCTCCCTCATGATAAGATGATTGCCACTAACAAAGACCTGTCCCCCTCCACATCCCAAACAAATTGCTGAAATCTTCCATACATCACTGCCAATTTCCTCCCCATGCTATCTTTAACCTCTCTCAATTGGAGTGATCATTTGTCATCAGAAACACCGACTCTCTCGCACTGTTTTGAAGCCGTTAACAGTGAATACTAGTAGGTGAAGCCTCTACGGAACTCCTTGCAAAATCTCAACTCTGAAGGTTTAATTTCCTTGCAATACATTAATACTTTTTAGATGATCTTACACAATTTAGGTGTATCTACAGAACACAAATCAAAGTTATCCGGTATTCTTACTTTTAACAACCCATATAGAGAGGGGAAATTTTAATAGGAAGCTTCAAATGGAGGGGATAAAAATGAATTCCTCAAGATATTTCAACTTGCTGAATTCTAATGGATAACTTGCTCATCGTATAGGCCTACATCACATACAGCCTAATGCAAATAGCCAATACAGGAACCATAACTTATTTCTGCTTGTAACTTTGCACCATTAACCATGGGTGGGACTTGTCTTGAGCTGAACCCAGAAATATGAGAACCAATGTCTTGTGACATTCATATCATTTACAGGATTGTTGCCTCACCAATATTCTCTCTGATATTTTGGAGGGTAGTTTTTAATGTCCTACGAAATAGTGGTTGTTTCATAATTGTATTAGTACATAATACATGTATAAGTTCTGACATTACAGAAACCTCCAAATGTAAGTTGGATGCTAAACGGTCTGTAAGCCAACATTCCCAGGCTAAGAATATCAAAAGAGATTCGGATGAAACTTTAACCGCCATGTTTTGATATCATTTTCCATTATTAAATCACCTGTCTTTCAAGTCCCTGGAGAAAAATTCAAAATCATCCCTTCAATTTGGCCCATCGGGGTCTGTAACTCCAATACCCACAATACCACACTGTCCTGAATACACAAAATCACTTCCAGGTCAGCACAGAGGTCACGAAATGGACACTGCATGAAAAATTCCAAGTATGAAGAAAGCTTCTTTCCTTTTCTTATTATTTTTGAGGTGACAAGGGAATCTTTGTGCTTTAACCTACATGGTCACAGTACTCTAGTAGCACTAAATGGAAGGGTATTCCCTTTCAATTAAAGCAACTTTCACTGATTGGGAGTATGGGAAGCTCACATCACTCTGAAAGTTCTCAAAATAACTCGCTAATTATGATAAGGGGAAATTAGCCTGATTTGGGACTACTATAAACATGTTCTACAGTGCTCATAGTCATAGCACTGTCTCTTTCTATCTCAATTTTTCCTGATATCATTACTGTCCATAAACCAATATACAGCCAATCCAAGAGCATATTATGCAATTTGTTATTTATTTTGTTATTTGTAAAATGTTACTAGAACTTACAAGAAATAGACCTTATGCTTTTGGCAATCATTCTTACCATGTCCACCCGCTCCGATGAGAGACTGAGTAACGCTCCATCACCGCGGTCAATTTGAGGAGTGACAGCTTGCGAAGGATCATCAGCTGGCCGACCGACAAACTGCTCACTTGGAAAGGTCTGCATAAATGAGAAAAATAATGAAAACATTACATCATGGAGCTTTTAATGACCAATATATCACTGAAAAAAAGAAAGGTCTTAACACTGCACACTGCATGATCACAATAAAAGTAGATATAGAAAGCAAACAATTCAAACCAGTTTTTCAAGATCTATATGGCAATAATTCCTGTCATCCTACACTAAGAGGGGAAGAAATTCAAATAAGTCACTAGTTTAATTGGAGAAAAAAATAGAAATCTTTCGATGTTCAAGACAACTATCTTATTAGTCCATAGATTTTTTATCATTCAAATTCATGAAATCTCGTTTTTCATTCAGATGTACACTTAGTTTACTTAATTACATAATACTTGCATTTTAATCAGACTTAATTATAATGTTACTATGGGAGCCTTATCATTTACAACCTATGTTTTTAAAATTTTATTTAGGCTATCCACAATTTACACTTTTTTTTTTTTTGCCAGTCGTTCCTATATCTCCCAAAAATTTCTACCTATTTACTGTACATTGTACTTGATTTGAGTCCTTTCAATCATACGTTTTGAAATTGACACTTATGCTTGTAAAATCTGAATCCTTTTTAATGTAAAAATTGAACAAATAAACTTCATATTTCAAACTTGACATTTTCATTTCTGTTTATTCACTGAACCGCCAATGTAATTTCATCACAACTATAAGTTTATTTCTAAATCATTTCCTCTATGACGAAAAGCCAAGCATTACCACGACTAAAATGATATCATCTTCTGTTCGCAATGTCAGTAGTTTGTAATTACTGTTCAGTATCACATAATGCAAGCGATTGCCAACTGTTAAACCCTGTCCTACGGCGATACGCACTTCACATCTAGCCTGCACAAGGCGTGATACGAATCTCGTATCTCCCTTCCCAGAAGTCGTTAATTACCGTTCAGTGTCACATAACACCATGGGTTCGGATATCATCATGTTCATAGAGCATTCCCCATGAACATATTAAACATTTCCCGCTTCCTTCCTTGCATGATATGTATCCAAACATATTTCACTGTTGTTGTTGTTATGACTGATCCCAGATGAATGTCAACAAAGTGATTCATGATAAGCAATATTTCATACATGAAATGTGATGATTTGATATATCACATCACAAGACTTCAATTACTACCCAAGCTGGATATCAAATCATATTTATACTGTTAAAAATCTTTGTTAAAGTAATGAAACATTTCCATATATTCTGAATATCAAACTTCAATTGTTTCCCTTCTGTATACCAACCTAGTAAAGAGAGAATTTGTGCAGCTGTCCTAAATAAGTTCCTTCCTAGTAATTTCATGCATTGTCTAGCTATAAAAACATGTAGCTTTATTGTTTCCAAAAAATTAAGGAGTATTGTATTAACATATATGAAACAAAACTTAATACTATTTTTGTATTTGTTAATTAAAACACGTTGTCCCAATCTTAAATAAAAACATTTGAAGGCATTAGATTCTTCAGCAATCTATTGTCTGTAAACAATGCAGAGAAAACTTCTGTTTGTTGTCTTCATGATTAATAGATAACAATGTTCAAGACTAATTCATATTCCAAAACTAGAAATTAGAAAACAACAATCAATCATACTTCAGAGTCTAAACATCACCCACACAAGGGCCTCAAGTAATTCCTACAAAGATGGTATCTCGAAGTAAGACTCTGGAAATAAGACTTGAAAAATTGAAGCAAACAGAAGCTACATCAATTTCAAAATTTTGATCCACATCTTTAGTCAGGAAACAAATGAACAGCAAAGAGAGAGAGAGAGAGACAAGGCGTTATAATGTGCTCGAACTGACAGAAGAAATGATTTCTATTTCATGATTGAATCCTTGATTGAATCCTATTTCAGGGACTGTAATGCATGGATGAAATATTCCATCCAATCGACATTAGATAGGCCTACTGATGAACATGTGTTGTTTTGACGTCAGCATGTCGTCAGTTGTCTTGGCTGATGCAGGAGAGTGTAAGATAATTGGTGCTGGACACATCTTAAATCATGACCGAAAACAGCTGAGCATGACAATTAACGCCTTTCAGGCAAGACATTACCCAATTACATTAAATTTTAATGATATTGTACAGTGTTGCATATCTAGAGCACCATTGGGTCTTTTGAAATAATTGTAAAAATACCACATATTTCTATAATTTCCTTAAATTCACAATTTATTAAGAACTGTATCAAATGTCATGTGAAGATTAATTTCATATTGATTTTATTTTTATTTTTTTCCACTGGGTACCTTGGTGTATATTGTACTCTTATAATGTGATTTATTCACACAATACACATAAATGTATTAAATCTTTTAAAAAGTAGTTTTATTATAACTGAATTGCATGACAATTATTGTTGCTATCTTCACCAGGCATGTATCACTTGTTTGAATTCGAATTTTAAAATAGGAAATGTAAAAGACACTTCCTTCTTTAGCCAGTTTTTGGCACAGTTTGAGGTGACAAAAAAAGGTAATACGACCGCTCCATCTCAGCAAACATGACACCAGTGGTGGTAACCCAAACCAACCTCAAATATGAGAGGTGCGATCCCCTACCTTTCATGAGACCGCATCAAGCCTCTTGTTTTTCATGGATAATCCATCCATCAATCCAAGGGGATTAACGATCCAATCCCTGATCCTAAACCAACATCACCTTTCTGCCCTCTAATGGTTTTGGCCAATATTTCTTTGAGAACTGTGAATGTTTGGATTAGCATTGCTGCCTCCTTCTCCTTACTCCTCTTTCCCCTTCATCATTTCTCCTCTGCCTTTGATATGAAGGATAGGATGATGAATGAACATGAAGAATGAATGACCATCATCCATCTTATTCATACCCTCCTCCTCCTCAAAACCATTCTTCATATTTTCCATCATGACTGGGTCCTAACTGATTCTAAATCTATGTTTGTCTTTGATGTATTATTCATCAATTTTGCTCTCTATATCCTCTCTTCTTTTGTCTATATCCCTTTCCTTTTCTCTGGTATGGTTTCTCTCTACCTCCCCAAAACACTTTTTCATGCCCCTGCTCTCTTTCAAGCCATCGCTCTCTTTCAAACCCTCATACTTCATCCCCATCTCAAATAACATCTCATTTTCCATTTTATTCCCAATTTTCCATAATCTTCTCTCTCACATGTCCCATTCTCATCTTTACTTTGCAGATAAGACAGACGATTACTTCAGCAAAATTCTCACAAGTCCTCCTTTCTTTCAAATATCAAGAATGGTATCTGCAAGCTTTAAATCATTCTCTGTCTTTCCAACATTAATATGATATCAAATCACTGAAACTAAATCTTCAACTGAGGCATTGTTATTTGAAGAAACAAAGCTAATGGCTGTATTGGAAGACACTCAAATATGAAAGTGTAATGACTTCAAAACCATCTTCACATTTTAAGATCAGTTGACTATAATGTCAAAGGGATGAGCTCAGAGACACCTTTGTGAGCCTGACTGCTTATAGGACTTCTTTCTACATGCTGGGATCATTGCGCCTCAAGATCAGGGCGCATCGAACCAAATGTGAGGCAACAGTCACATTTTATCTCCCCTTATCTTCATGTTGCGGAAAAAACCAACGGCATAGTATTGTCGATTGACTGCACAAGTGAGATAGCAAGTGCAGCATGGCTGGTAAGAAGACAAAACATATTTGACATCATACTAGCGGAAATACAGATTGCAGCTTCTGCAATCTGGTAGCATCATTTCGTCAGTATTTACTGACTCAATAATGCTATTCAATCAAGGAGAAAAGGCTTAACTGATTCCCATCACAACATGATCGAACAGTAAGCCAACAAAGACTTGAGCAGGCTCAATATTCAATGTTTCACAGCCTCTTAGATTTTTCCTGATTTGGATTTTGCTTTGGTTGCTGTTACTTCTGCCTTGTCTGTCCATCATAACAGAAGCTTTCAGAAAGGGATTCACAAGAAGTCAACTCCGATTTGGGGATATTCATTTCCACAATATCTAATTAATGTTGCATTTTAATGGATAAAGACTAAGCACAAGGCTTGATTCTGAAGTACTCAGGCCTATAACATTTAAAGTATGTACATAACCTACATTATTGTAGCTCAACTTTCTTCTTAATCCATATTCAATGATAAGATTTTTAAACCATTGAGCCATATCATATTTTGTTACTCTATCCATTGCTTTATCAAATTATGTCAAGTAGACATTTTCATTTCCATAATTCTTTTGATTTATTGATCATCAAATTTCATCTAAAAGTAAAAATAGTGGCATCTTGCATGGTGCCCATGTTTGTTTCTCCATGCTTTAAAATGGAGGTACCTTGGTTCACTTTCACAATCTTGGGTCAAAACGAGCTGTCATAATGACATTCCAGACATATGATTTAATGGATTATTTCTGAACATTTAGCACTTAAAGCATTCCTTTCTAGACACTCCTTTATCCTCAAGCAAAAAAAGATAGCAACCCTTCTCTTTACTACTCCACTGATACCAATTAAACCATGTATCAATAGTGTCATTTTAAATAATGCACTTCTAATACTGGATGCTTTTAAATTTTCCATGACAGGTTGCGGTAAAAACTGTCCGTCCTATATATTTTTTGGTACCACAACTCACAGATCTATCAAGCTATTTCCAGAAAATGGGCCAAACCAACTAAAATCTCTACCAACATGTCAGGTTTGCTTTGCCAACCACTAAAACCAAAGTAGGGAAATGGGGGAGGAGGCCTACAGAACACATATATTAAATAGTGAAAAAAGCTGAACAAACTGATTCTCTCTATCATTTCATGGTTGCCGATTTGAGAATGAAATATCGCAAGATAATTGATACAAACGTTATTTGTCTAGTCTGAACATGCCTTTAATCTTGTAGACCCTTGAATTCTTGTGGCACTTGGCGCCGGGGTCTGGCTTTCTCTGGGTGACGTCAAGGCGATATATCAGTGTCTCATGGAATACTCTCAGAGCAACATCAAGCTCCTAATGTAATCAAATTCATCCACAATCTTTTATTATTTCCCTTCCAGCAGAGGTGTTGTCCCAGTACTCTTTCTTTGCTCCCTTTGGTACCATGTTGACACACAATGAGATTGGTTGACTTTCGTATCGCCTAAAAAGCCAGTAAGTGTGATGAATTTGTTTGGTTGAATTCGTGAATGTAGGGTTGCTGTTACAGCAAATATTAATCAAGATATAATACTTCTTTTCCTTATATTTCAAAAAACCTCTTCTACTACATTCATACTTCGTAATATTCTTGAACCCTTTTTAAAAGGAAAGATTTAAAAGATTCTTACCTGGAATTGAGACTTGGCCGATGAGATTTCTGGAAGCTGTGCCACCTTATTCTTGGTCTTCGGGCACTGTCATACAAACAAAACAAAAGCGAGACATAAATAATTAATATAACAATACAACAACGAAAAGACAAACATTGACATAATTCATTACATGTATTGCAATGGGATGGCTTGAAATGAAAGATTATTAAGTGATGCCACTTTTATCAAAGAAAAAATATAAGAAAGGAAAGAATCATAGAAGAAAAGTTGGGTTAAGGCTTGGATTTATTAGATTGTTAGGGTGCTTGATAGTTTTTATTTCATTCCATTCCTTTCCATTATTTTCTTTCTCCTCTTCACTGCTTCCCATCCTTCTGCAAGCCTTGCACCTTGTCTCTTCAAGATGAGGTCTCTCATCTCCCGTGTAATTTATTTGATGATAACGCTTTCCTCTAACAGACATGCGTCATGGACTTTGAGAGAATGCAGCACATGTGGCGAGTGAGTGTGTGCTGCTGCAGATTTTGAACTCTCATTACAAGGCCCATTAGCACTTCGCCACATTGCACCGTCTGATGCCTGCACATAATGAGTTTTACGCATGGCGCTTTCGTAACTCGGACGCATCTTCGGCGCATAATTACCTTGGGTTCACAAAGAGAGGAACAATTGAATACAGTACTGGGACCATGAAATGTATAACTTCACATCTATTTGCCAGTTGTTTGTATGAACACCATCTTGAAAGCTGTCTACATAAATATGAATTATTCATACCACATACATGCATAGCAGGAAATTGCTTTAATCATAAATGCACTTTGGTTGCAGTAAGTCCCAAAAGTGTCGTCAGGTCTTCTGTACTTTTTTTTTTCAATTAAAGTAAGGTTTTGGAAGAGAATAATAGCCTTATATATTTTGTAGATTCCCCCAAAATTGTTTTTGCATCATTATTTTGTTACAAAAAGGTCCCAAGCATAAAGTTAAGCCGGAAGTTCAATCTATCATGAATGTGAAACCACCAGTATTTCATAGTAAAACACAACAACTGCCACATTTCAGGCCATGCTGGAACTTTATTCACAATAATATTATTTCCCTTTGCCTCCAAATAGCTGCAAATCTACACTAATCCAACCGACATATAGCTATTTTCCTGACAAACAAAACATGCCAACTTTCCCCTACCATCACATCCAACTTGACATGGTCTCTCTGCACTTTAGAAGGACGCATTTTCCTGGGGAATTAACACCTTTACGTGACTGCCATTTTTCACCGCCTGATCAGCCTACCATTCAAAATAAGGTGTGAGGGGAGCTATTACCATATTGGCCTCGACCCCCGAGTTTCCCCCATCAAACGAACCTTGAACGTGGGGCCAAGAATTTGCAAGTGTCAAGGCAAGACCTTTCACAGATTCTCATTTTGTTCTAGTCAAATGGCTAAACTTAGGTCCTGTCAATTATCCTGAAACTTTGTCTTGTAACCATTCAGTAACTGACAAAATATGAAGAATTCGCACCTGTTCTAGAAAGTCCAAGTTTTTGTGATATGTTAGTACAGGAATAAAATCTGCAACTACTCTATTTGTTGCAAAGTTACATGACTCTCAGGCAAGCTTTAATTTTCCAAACAAACATGTAGAGCTGTTTAGTATTTCATGCCACTGTATTCACAAATAATATTGGTATACCCATCTGTCAAGGGTTTGACATATCTTGTAATTGACAAAATGTTTAAAAGGATTAAGCCAACACTCAGGCTAGTATAAAATAGAAAGCAAAAATCAAAATCAAAATAAAATAAAATATATTTTCAAAAAATTTAGTTAGCTAATAAATATCTGAAGTGTGAGAAAAGTGATGCAACTCACAACTCACTTTGTGGCGAATCAAATAAATTGCATGGGATTATCCTCAGAAGCCTTGTTGTAACTGTATTGTGCATATCTGTGAAAAATCATTATCTTAATTCTAAAAAAAGCCTGTATAGCCAGGGTCATATCAATTTTCTTTGAGGGGAAATTTAGCACCAAGTGAAAAGATATTGTAAAGTTTGGAGAGTAGAATAATAGGAGGGGGGGGGGGGTGGGGGAGGTAAAAGATATTTGTAAATTCCCATCAGTAAACACCAGCACCTTTCTATAAAATGATCTCCCAGGGTAACTTTCAAGCCACGGTCAATAAAACTTGTCACGTTTTGTCTAATCCACGTGATTCTGTGTTCACCTGCTTACGATTACAAGTTTACAACTTACTCCGTCAAAATGCAAGGTATAAAAAGTTTATTTTCTTTGTATTGGACGTGTTCAGCTTGAAAGTTATTCCGTATCTTGCCTGCTGTTCTGAATACATCTAAGAACTTCGAGATTTTTTCAAATCGTTCCAATGGCATGTGCAGTATTACTATGTATGGCTCCTTTAAAAATGCAATTCTGGAAAGGGGGGGGGGGTGGGAGAGGAAAAATTGAAATGGGAGTTCACCCTTCTTTTAGTCCTTATCCTGGTGTGGTAACTCCTTGGGCTTAGGGTGTAGGTTTATGGCAATCTTTGTGATTTCTTGAAGGATTCCTATCAAGGTATAACTAAGGGGAACTTTGCAGTGAGAGTGTTTTCCTTTCACACTTACAAACTTGTTGAATATTCTCTCTGCTTTTGCTGCGAATTGTCAGGTTCTTCCACCCAGTATTGACTGTTACAGGTCCAGATCCTCTCCGTTATTCCTGTTATTTTCTCACTGTTTTATTGTGAAATTTATGTTATCATTTGAGTAGGACCTAAACAGAACCTTTGAAAAAAATCATATCTTTAAATGGTATTTGAGAAGAGTTATTTTATAATAATTTCAATGAAATAGTGTCTTAATTGACATGGTATCGAAAAATGTGCAGTCATTTTATTTATGTGCGGTTTTTGATTGGATGATGACCAGTCAAGATGTAGTTATGGACCTGTAACATTTAATGGGACATTTAGTGCCTATTAGTATTAAAACATGTTGTGACAATCCAATTTGATACCTACCTGTAGATTCTATGGACTCACCATTGTGATTTTTTGAAAGGTAGTAGAATTAAAGCTTATTTCATGGAAGCACTATTGAGCAGGTCAAAGACGTTGCAACAGGTTGCATGTGTACAGAAGTGAATGAAACCTTCAAGCAGGTGTGTCTGTTTTCATCTATTGATATTGTTCTGATTGCCATCCCTTGTTCCTTCTCTCTCATTTTTGCATATTTGGCTGTAAACACAGTTTGATATTAAAAGTAATCTCTTTTTCATAAAAGTAATCCCCTTCTATCTTTTTAATGCTGTTTTGTACAAGGTCCATTTTTTTATGCCAACTTGTTGGCCTTTTCTCTTGGTGGGCTTCAACTTTTCATTTGAGTAACCTCCAAATGTTTTGAAATGTATGGGATAAGCTTAAAGTATTTCACCTGAAAATATACACAACCGTTCAGCAAGTATGGTATTCCATGAATCACAAGCTGTTTGTCTATCCCCATGATACTTTGGGTTACTGGATAAATGAATGGTACTACATTGATCACTGCAAGACAGTGGAGTTTTGAGAATAAGGTCTGGAAGATGCCATCTTCAAGCATGGTAGGTGGGCCCAGAACTTTTCACTGGGCTCAAGGTCAAGGAGGGCAAAAATAAACTCAGGGAAGATGTAATTTTTTTTTTACTTCTTATTCTTTTGACATCTTTAAAGATATGAGAGTGTCAAAGGTTGGAAGATATGATAGAGATTATCTTTTTTTTTTTTTTTTTTTTTTTTTTTTTTTTTTTTTTACTTTAGTCCAGTATTTATTAAACAGATGCAATTATTTATTTGAATTTTATAAAAGTCCAAATTGTATGTGCCATGCAACTAAAAAATCATCACAGTTCGGGAAGAATATCTCAAGAACTCTCAAGAACAAATTGATATTTCCCATATACCCATTTCTGCATGCGGTGCATGTGCTTTTGAGCGAGTTTAGGTTGATTTCTTATCATTTTGATGATTCCAAAGCCTCACAGTAAACACCAATTCTTATGAAGACGTCATCAACCTTTCCCAATTGTTTCTAGACATTTTCTTTCACAATGTAATCGCATGACCAGGACTCAACTTTATCTTCAAATTGGCAATGTTATAAATCACCTTGGCACCTCCCCTTTCCACATAATTGTCCAACGTGTAAGTCTTAGAAGGCTATAACAAGGGAAAAGCCATGTCCTACACGAGTATCAACAGCACACCACAAACACGCAGGGCTGCCCGGGCCAAGGTTACCGTATTCCCGAGCGAGAAACATGATAAGAGCTACAATAATGGGGACCGCAATTCCCTCACATCTCCTTATCCCCTCCAAGCTATTTTTTGATTTGCCCAGAATTGGGTCGCTCCACTTCAGCCCTTTTCTTATCACTCTCTCTTACCAATAATTTTTCCTTTAATTTCCAAGTTTTACTTTACAATCTCTACCCTGGTGAGGATGTAAGATGTAGGCATACATAGTAATAAGCCTTAACCTCACATATCATACAAGGAATTAGTACATTAATTTCCACACTTCCAAATGATGTGTGAATAAATTTCATGGCCCATCAAACCAAAATAGTTTTAAATTTTCTTCTTTTTCAGAATAGAAAAAAAAGAGTATGCACCTTTAAGGAGCCAGAACAGGTCCTGACTCCTAAAATGCCATATTTACCCTCATGGTACCAAACAAATGAATCACCCACACTAAATAGCAACAACCTCAAGATATACCAAACAAATGCCACAAAATATCTAAAAATTGAACCCTCTCCAAAAACACCCTCCTCTCTAGTTTAGTACCTCACGGGTCATAGGAAGTCTTTTATTTCATGCCCTAATTGTCCGAAACAAGTAACAATGCTTATGCTTTCAAAGACGGAATAAAGAAAATGAGAGGAGGCAAGCTTGACTTTTTGAACAATTACATGTTTTTGAATGAGATCCTTTCAAATGCAATCTCACTTTGCTTTGAAGAAAAAAGAAAGAGAAAAAGAAATATTCAAACTACGTAGCCTTCAGAGCCTTCGGTCTGAAAACATGGTTCAGCCATGTATCGTCATGGAAACCAGAGATTTGGCTTCTTCAATATTTTTTCTTCTCCTCCAGGTTTTTCTAAGGGCTTGGGACCCCAGAGGGGGGATCACATCGAAGCCGGTACTGAGTCAGCTCAAATGCTGTCTTCACTCCCTAAGAACAGTCTTGGTGTCCTACACTAACTACACTAACTTCTGAAAGTCCTTACCAGTTTCTGGACCAGTCCCGTAACATGCTAAGAAACACGGTTAAATCCATCATCAAAAGTATGACAGCTTTAAATGCCTGTTCATTCCTTAGAGGGCTTTACAACATACTCTCGGGAGACATGTAAACATACACACAAATGCAGAATACATAAATTAAGCTTTCAAGATGACAAAGAACAAGCTTTAGAATGAATAGACATCATGTTTTAGTCTGGATTGTGTCTGGCTTGGCTTCAAACCTTCAGTCGCGCAAGTTTGAGGAATGGTTCTAATTCTGAGCTACAGCACTATCAATACTCTTGAGTTCTTATAATACATATGAATAAAAAGATGTCACAGAATCCACCAAAATATAAAATAAATGGCCTTGACTTCAAACATATGATATATAGGCCCTATGACAAACAAATTTGATACAAGAGATATAATAACTGTAACTATAGACTCGTCTGTGAAGAGCATGAGTGGCAGCATTAAATCTATGTGAAGTCATGACTTGACACCTTCGGGATCTCAACAGACAATGTAATGAGCAAAGAATCATGAAAAACTTGACCTGATATTCCAAAACAATAGAATAAAATAGTCCCATAAGTATTGCTGATTTCAAAGTTTGATATTTTCATCAGTTTTCATCAGTATGTTTGCATTTTAGTCATCTAAGCAACCCACGTAGTGCATTAGAATTTAAAGAAAAATGTCAGAATTACTTAATTTTCAGCAAAGTTTCTCTTGAGATGTAATTCCCTTACTACAACTCACCTTTCATGATAATTAAGTTAGGGAATAAGAAGAGGCGATGAGTGGGTGATATTGGATGCTTAACATGCTGTCCAACGATAGACCTATCTGATCTCATGCAAAACCCTTTTTTTTCTTTTTTTCCCCCTTTTTTTTTAAAAGAGAGAGAGAGAGAGAGAGAGAGAGAGAGAGAAAGAGTGGTGGGTGGTGTGTGATAACCATGGGATAATCTTCAAATCGATCTGAGGAATATGTGTCATAAAAAATGAAAAAAGGATGAGTGACTTTGATGAGTACTGAGAGAAGATTTCAATTGACTACGTTTTAATTGAATCTGTTTTTGTAAGGATAAACTCGTCCTCTTACAATCTTTCTACTTCCAGCATTACTTCAGGCATGAATGAAGATCTATGGCAAGGACTTGAATCTAAGTTCAAAATTTCAAGGTTTCATGTTCTGATGTTGGCAAATCTTATTACAGAAAACATGATAGTCATTCATTTTAATTGATGTAATACATGACTGAGATAATAGTTTATTAGAGCTGTTGTTACTGCTTTCTATGAGATGAGATACCAGGTTAACTCTCAATTCACAACTAGTAAAATTGTCACGTTCTTTAAATCCACGTGAATCCAAGTTTGCCTGCTACAGTTACAACTTAGATGGTCATTATGTAAAGTCTTAGACAATTACATCAACCATGAGTGCTTTTCAAATAACTATTAAACTATATGAAGTTAATTTTACAGCAGGAAGGCATGCTTAACTGGCAAAAAGTAATTTTGAGCAGAAAAATAATGTACGAATACTCAGAACACGATAAAAACTACTTTTGAGAAATCAACTCAAGGGCAATTTCTGAAGCCTATAATACTGGCCACAGAAATCATGTTTGGATTACGTAATACGCCGTTGTAATGTTCCCACATTTCTAAAGGTGATAGACAGGGCTTTTGAAATTCCCTTAAGTTGATTTTTCGAAAAGTAGTTTTTATCGTGTTTCAGGCACTCTTTAATCAAACATCAAGTTAGATAAAGACAACTCAAAATACTGACATTACAACAAAGAACCCTTCCATACACTCCCATCTCTGAGACATCATCGATGGGTAAAATCCCTTATTTTCTTATTCAAAAAGTGCCAATGACAAGACTGATGTTTATATTACCATACCTGCAATTGACCACAGCAAATTAATGGGAATTTCTCATGGCAAAGAACTCAGTGTATTCTGTATTCATTTAGGCCTACATATACATGCAAGTGTTTGTTTTTTTTCAGGATGGAAGGAAAACCCAGCTAGGATTGAATCTGGGAATCATTCCTTCAAAATGGTTGGCAGTTATGCTATTACTGAGGTCATGATAAGATATCAGAGTATATTTTTCTCAGTATGGACTCGATTTCCTCTGACAATGTAGGGCAACGCTTTTCCATTCCTAAGCCCATGTGCCAATAGTTTGTCCTCCAATGACCCCAAACTGTAACCCCAATTACATGCCGATAGGTCAAAGGTTAGATAGCCAGAGAGGAAAGTGATGTTATCCACGCTGGTAGAAAGCCAAGGAAAACACAAGACTTGTAATTGCCAAAGACTACATACATAATCTACTGTATTGCTGAACAGAAAAAAATAGAGAAGCTATTTCATACGATTTGACATGACTACCCCAGAAAATGTGAAGAGACATAGCAGAGGAGGAGTGACATTCAAGGTTTGCTCGTGGCAAAGTGGATTAGCTAGGAGGAGTTGTCTCCTTTATAGGATGAAAGGATTTTAGATTAACATATAAATGATCTTCACCCTCATAATTGCTTGTCCCACACTCATGTATGGCCTCATTTGGAGAAAAAGAAAGAATAATGTTTCTAATTTCACACTTTGTGTAGCACTTCAGAAATTCAATTTAGAATGCAATGAAGATTCAGTTGTAAAAAATACATTTTTCAAGCTCAAAAAGCAGCTTTTTATTTGTATTTTTCTACCCCCCAAAGAGGAGATCTTGCTATGGTGGGAAGGTAGAATTATTCATACTTAATACATTAAATGCAAAAATTTTGCTAGATTATGTGAGAATAGTATACTTTGTCATTTAGCAGTGCTTAGATGTTTTGGAATATCAACATTCTTCTCTTTAGGCAGTCATCAAGTTAAACTCTGCAAAATGTCAAGTGTACATTACAAAAATAGTTGTTCACTAGGGAAAGGGAGAAAACAACTATAAATCAGGGGCAGCTTAAAAACTATTTCCCACCCCCTTTATGGGGCAAATTGAAAAATTTGGGAAATTATATTGCTCCCAAGTGGCAAGCATAATTTGAAAGGATGAGGATTTCTGTTGGTTTCAAAGCATTTGGGATTCTGTGGTTACTATAGTGATTGGGAAAAAAGACCAGTTTTATCTTTGTTAAGAGGTATAAAACAAACCCAAATAAATCTCGATCTTCACAATCTAGTTTCAGAAGGTCAGTTGCTAGTAAAGTTATCCATAGGGCAGAAATATTTAGGAATAAACTTGCTGATTCTTAATTCCATTTAAATTGATGATTTATGAAGACAGCTTGGGTATTGAATGAGAAGAGTGACTTATATTTTTGTAAATGGGGCAGCTAGGTGACCGTGTTTGACCATATCTGATAACATGTTCCTGATGGCATGAAACAGAAAGTAAAATAAAATAAAGAAGTTTTAAATTGTATACTGTTTCTGTGGGTGGGGGGGGGGGGGGGGGGAGAAGGAGGATCTAGGGTATTTCTATTGTATTTAGGTTTTAACGATTGAAAACAAAACAACATATGGCCAGCTTTGATCTCAAATATACAATTCCGGATACCTGTTTTTGATCCCTCTTCCTAATATTCAGAGAAATCAAATTAAATGAAAAAATGTGCCAATATCAAGTTTTAAAAAATTCCAAGTAAATTATTGTTCCGGTGACAATCAGAAAAATGTGTAAGATGACCCCTACTTGTTACAATTCCTTTTTAACTTGCTCCTTACTTTTCTCAGTCAATTTGTAGCATTTTTGAAAAATAAAATTTCAGGGCAGAGTGACAAGTTCAGTTGAATTTCAGAGAATAAACATTGAAGCCTATCAAAGAAAGTCTTCCACACGCCCTAATAGCTTGATTATTTAATAAATCTAATAACCCAGGGCATGTAACACTGTCGCCTCTCTCTACAGAACGGAGGAATCATTGTCTGCCCACCGATGGGGGTCGCAAAGGGGGAACAGAAGGAAAAAAGAAACACTCATTATGATAATTGTCCAGACGTGCTTGAGAGTGCCCGAACTATCTCTCTGGATGGCGATGTTTGATTTGGAAAGCTGCAGGTAGTCTCTTCACCGAATCCCACCCGACTTTAATGGAGGACCTCAATGAGAGGCTCACTTGGATTTCCATGAATTTCTACAAAATTATGCTTCATCATATTTGGGATGAGTATGGGAGGTTAGCTGGATGTTAGACTTTCAAATGATTATTGTGTACTACATGTACCTCACTTTGGAATTTATCAATCTCTTGACTAATTTAGGCATTCAATGTCACTATTCATTAATTTTTTTAAAATTTTTTTTTTTGAGGGGGTGCAAGGCACCCTCAGACCGTGTTTATTTTCACTTCATGGTATGGTTGTAGGCAGACTTGCATAGCATGTTTAAAAACTATTTAACAGACCAAACAAATTCTTTACTTAAGCTATCAAATACAATTTGATTTCAGTATAACCCATAATTTGAATTGACCCCAGCCCCGGCCTAGCATTCAATGCCTCCATGCAAGTCCAAGTTTGAGGTGTGCCCGTATCCACCTGACAGGTCCAATCCTAGGGGTACACTTGAGGGCCAATTTTAGCTCCTCACAGCAGGTGTATGATTGACCCAGGGATGGGCTAACTTGCAGGGGGCGGGGGTCGATGGCAGGTCACAGATCGTTCAAAGAACTCCCTCACTAGTTTGATATGATCCCCGGCCCACTCCCTCCTACAATTTTGATTTGATTTACATTATGTCCAGCCCTTTACTAAATACTGACCCAACATTATGTAGGCCGATTTTGTAACTAGCCATTCAAAAATAAGGGATGCCTGGGCCCCTTTTTTCAACTCTATTAACATTTTTCGTCTTCTCTCATTAAAATTTGTTTAATTTAATTTTTAACACTTTTTGACTTGTACGAACATAAAACATTATTACCCTGATACCATAATTTGATGTTAATATCATGAAAAAATTTGAAAAATTATAACAAAACTGAGTACAAATTGGTACATTTTTACAGTATCAAAAGAAAGCAAACAACTATTCAGCTCAGCATAACTGACCATGCAGTCTGTATGCTTATATAGCTATCTATCTATAATCAAAACTTTGTTTTCCAAGTCCTAACACCTCGGCCAAGCATCATCACCACAAACTTCCAATCTGTAATTTGATTTCCTGTGCAAATCTGAGAGAGAGAGTCCCAGGACATCTTGGTGAATAAACCGATATCGTAAAATCATTGGGGGAATTACCTTATTGAACACATCCAGTTCTGTTCCTAATTTCAACGAGAGAGATATTAACTGGAGCCCCTTAGTTGAGTCAAAGTTATAACCCTTAAGACCCATTTCAATACTTCTACTTGCATAAAAATAATTAATAGCATTGAAGTGGAATATCATGTTGAATTTTCTTTCTATATTTAGACCCAATATTGATATCCAGGTGTCCATAGGACTGGTACATTTATCGGTGCTGATTTCAAGCAGTTCAGATGTGCTGGTTTCATGTGAAAGACAACTGACATTTTAGACATTTTATTTCGACACGATCTCGCAATTCAATATATTTCTTCCATCTCATTTTTATCCCTAATTATAAAACAGATTAACAGAACATACAAAGGTACGGTATAGAATACTGTGGGTGAAAATACAAAAATTACAGAGTGGTAGTAAAAATCATAACTCAGAGTCAAGTAATTAGTAGAGCATTGGGAGTAGGAAGAATTATTATAGCCCCTAGGCATGTGGTATTAGGGATAGAGCAAGTTCAAATTGCTTGATTAATCCAATAGTTTGTGGTGATTGGTGAGGGGACAGTGCAGGTTGAAGGTCTCAACCGGAACCCAAATACCAAAAAAGGACCATTCCCATTGTCAAGTTTACAAATCAAGTATGCTATAGCTACAAAAATGAAATTCTGTTATCTTTCTCCATGTCTTTATAAAAGTTTCCAAAACAAGTTATTACCCTTCTAGTAACAGCAGATGAAATCAGAAGAAGCATTAAGCACTTTTAATTTAGTAGTGCTAAATACATGTATCTGGGGTGGCTCACTGAGAAAAAGAAAAAAATGCTTTTACAAACAGATTAGGCAGTGAGAACTTTCCAATGGTGTCACACCACAGTAGGAATCTGGTACCAGGGGTAGACAAAGTTAGGACAGTTGCCAAAGCTATAGCCTCCGGGCTTTCACAGGACTGACAAGTTCTAGATTGAGGAAAATTGTTTTATTAATCCAATATTGTAAAGGTTTTGTTTGCTTAGAGTGCGGCTGAATTCACACCCATCTGGTCTGGTAATGGATGAGTTGATCAAGGAAAGATTCAATTTCATAAAGCGGGGTGAGGTGAGAGCTAACGACTGACTCCCATCGTCCGTGATGGTTTTCCCATAATTCCGCACAAAGACAAAGAACAAAGACTCAAAACAGTCCATGTATTCCTATTCCATAAGTGAAGTCCACACATACCGTTTTCACTACGCAGTATTTTGGGTCGTTTGGCCCAGAAAAATGTAAACAAGTCTTGCAGAAAGTCATAGCCACTGAAAAGCCCCAACATGGAAGCCTTCTCACTTATATATATATGGGACTATATGTGTTCTGTTGGTCCATGTCACTGATTCCCTCAATTTCCTCATATTTCTTTGCCCATTTCTTTGGCATGCATCACTTGTTTGTAGTCCTGAACATTAGGTGTAAATTTTGGTTGGATTTTACGATAGATCTTGATTTGCGTCACAACCAGAACTCGAGACTCCCTTAAAAAATAGATGGGGATGACGGCAGGGATATTTGGCCCACCATCCATCGCTCCGTCATCAGACCTATCGTCTGAACGGAAGATTGACAGATTCCCTCGTTCCCCGGGATAAGTGGGCGACTACCGAGCCGTCCATTAGGGACATGCAGAGAGGCCACCAGTCAGATAAATGTAGCATCTCATTCTCCTAACAGCCAGAGAATGTATTTAGCCAATTGAACCCCCGCGTGGGGGACGAGTGGAAGTATTGAATCGGTGGCGGGGAGGAAGGGACTTCAAATCCCTCTCGGCGGGGGAGCATAGAGTCATGATAAGATAACTGGCGTAGATGTGGGTGCAAGGTCGAATAACTGAACTTTAATTCTGTAGCAGCATACTTTAAACCACAATTCAACCTCTCATATTTGATAAGGGAATGTTTTCAGACATGCATTTATAGTAAGCTTGGGGGAGGGGGGTGGAAGATAAGCCAAGGTACAAGGAGTTTGTTTACAGAATTGGAAGTTTTGGAAGGGGAGGAAGAGGTTTGTGTTCTAACCTATGTTACAAACAAAAAAATTACAAGGTCCTGAAGCAGAGCCAAAACAAATTTCTTTGCATCTCCATCTAGCAGAGTCCAATAATTTGTTTCTATCATGGCACTTCTTTGCTGTAACTCCCTGTAACATATTCACCTTTGGATGTTGAATTAGCTTTCGTATTAAGCATAACTCTACATCGTATTGAAATCAGCCATGTTAATGTATTGGGCCACGGCAAGCAAGTGACAATGCTTACCTGTTTGGTCTCGTCAGTGAGTTCCCCACACCTGAGTCTCTTCTCTCCTTCCATGGGGACTTCCCGCTGCCCGTCTTCACGCTGATCGTCGTCTCCTGCGACTTTGTCCTCTCTTCCTCCTCCTCGTCTTCCTCGTTCGATGCGGGCGTGTCATGCTCGCTGGCGGTGTCCTGCCCGGTGGAGAGGCCGACGCCTGTATCATCCTGGTGCTCGACCTCACGCTTGTTGTGGTTGAAGTCAGGCGTGGTCATGGGAGAAGGGAGGGGTGAGCCGTAGGGGGAGGACACCTGGGAGTTGACTGGGGAGGAGATCTGTGAGGATGCTGTTGAAGCACTGCTGTCACCTGCATGGTACAAAACATGATATCATGCATTCAAACCTGTGTATGAAGACTGCATGAAAACAAACAAGAATATCAGTCTGGAGGCAAGGGTGCTTAGTATTTGCAATAAAAAACCTTGAACCGTCAAACCTGCATAGAAAGGCTGCTCAAAAGAGACAACAAAACATGCTCGCACAGACAGGGATCTTTATGGAGGCTCCAGATCCCTATTAAATATATGAATTAAAAACACTACTGACACTAAAAACTGTGATGGTCACTAGGGAATTTAATAAATAACATTTCTGAAGTACACTTTTCCTTCTATAAAATGAATAATTTAGAGTAGCAGAAAACCATGTCATCTGAGATTTCTGACCTAATTCATTTCGTTGCCATTCATTAAAAATATTGCAGTATGCAGAAAAAAGTACATGCACACTTGGAAATAATGGCCTTGGACTGATAAAAATGTCCACACATGGCCTTCTTATGAAGGTTAATTTTTGCACATCTGCTGCTACCGTCAAACGAAATAGTAACCAGGAAAAGCAACGACACAACTCATATATACCCTCACATCAGATCAATTAAGACCTTCACAATTCTGGACTTTGAAGGAAACGGGTTGTTTAAAGACATACCTGCTTGCCCCCTTTAACCTACTTTACTCATCGGGTCTGACAAGATCACACCAATTTGGAAGTTGGGGGGAAAGAGTTGTTTCAGATGCTGCCTGAGTAATGATGCTCTAGACATGACCAGATGTTACCTGCTGGCCATCAAATGAGCCCCCCCCCCCTTGTTATTGCCAATGAATGAAACCAAACACTATTTGATTAAAAAAATAGAAAACTGTTTTAAATACTTTTAATTTTAAAGGAGCTTTTTTAATTTGTGGTAGTTAACAACTACCAAGAGATTACACCCCATAAAATCTGAAATAGACCTAAAAGGCCTCCAAAAAGCCCTAAATTTTCGTTCATGAATAGAATTTTTTCTGTTGAAAATTTTGAATGTGCCCTCAAGAGCCCAAAGGGGAATGTAGTAATGTACATTTGAGGGTTTCTTACCTGTTTTCTTGATGTTCTCTTCTAGTTCATGAATGCTCTCATTGATCCCTGTCAACAGTCTCTCAAGCTCCGAGCTAAGTCCCATGACCTCAGCTTCAAGCTCCAGGTCCACCTCATTGCTAAGCATACTCTCCCTGATACCCTCTGGTCCTGCATTGGGCAGACTGTTGCTTCGATCCCTCTTGACAACTGCTGATGGAACCAAAGTATCCTGTCCTCTAGGTTCCACAAGTTGCTTCTCTTTCATGAGTATCTTACTAATGTTTGTCAGGATGTCTAGTTTCTCTGTTTCGACATCCTGGTTAAAGTTATTGTTCGTTCTGTTGAGTGACACAGAGGCCTCGCTGATGTCCTCACATGTGGAGACGCTCACGCTCCGCCGCGTGGATGGAGCAACTGCAAGTGGGTCGTTCAGGTGCCCAATGTTCTTGAGGTTGTAAATCTGTCGCATGAGTTCTGTTTCGGCCACTTCAATCTCGGCATTGGGTAGGTTGTCCAGGCTGGAATGAAGTGCTGGGGGCATGTTGTCGTACATGCTAGGGCTGCGTAGCCGGTGTGGAGTATGATCATCGTCTTCCAAGCTGTTAAGTGGCGAGGTGATCAGTCTGTGTGTGGGCCAGTCTTCTGACTCGCCACCATAATGTCCTTGCCAAGAATCATTGCTACTAGTGCTCAATAAACTGCGACCCGTCGTACCCGTAATGTTTGAACTCCTCTCAGAGGGGATGCGATTGTCTCTGATATCTGAACAACCATCCATGCAGACATCATCCATGTCACTCATAAACACATCCTCACAACTCTTACTTTCATTGTTATTGTTGATTTTCTTAGCCAACGCTTCTTCTAGGTCCTTGGATACATCCAAACTGAACTTCCTATGTAACGTAGGTGAGCTAGGCTCCGAAAAAACCCTACCCATCCTCTTTGAGGTATTATTTGACCTACCATTAGGATTTCTCCGCCTCTTGGCAGGTGGAGTCACCAGTGAGTTGGCCGGATACCTGCAGGAATTGGTCTTGGCTGCCTGCAAGTCCACACAATTAAACAACTCAATCTTACGCTGCAAGGTACCATTGTCTGGCACGATAGGTCCACTTATTTCCAGCGTGTCCCCTCCTGACTTGTGCTTCCGCCTCTGACTACCACCCCTCCTGCCTTTGAGGCTGTCCAACCGCTTCAAGAAACTTTTAGCACCCTTCATATGGTCCCTGCTACTATGCAGTCCATTTAGATCTGATGATGCATCTTTCCGTACTGAAATTGGGGATGAGATCTGAATAATGGCACTCCTTGGGCCATTCATGTTTCCATCTGCTGCGACTGGAGTGGATGTCTTATATTCGCTATTAGAAACCGGCAGGCTCTGACTTGATGGAGACGAGGCTATACGCATCTCCTGCGAGCGCTTGCCATATACTTTCTTCACTACCGCAGGACTCTCAAAACTGCTTGTGCTTGTGTACCCTTCGTTTCGCTCACTATCCGTTGTCGTGACGCTCTCGTGGCTGCTGTTAAGCCGCGAGTGCGGTAGTATGTGCGTCGTGCTGGAGTCTGCGGGGGGTGACGATGACAGTTCAAGTTCGGGGAACTCCTCACCGGTCAGTCGTCGTGACCATCGCCGACTGCTACGCATGTATTTCCACTTGATACTGATTGCACACTGATCCTCATCTTCTGATTCGTCACACTGCAGAAATGAAGCGAAATGAGAAGAAGAAGATGAAAAATTAGTTATAACTTGGTCCATTATTACAAAACAATCTTATCTTAGTAGTTTTGTAAATCTCCAATATGTGTTTGATTGATCAGATTATCAGAAAATGTCAATTCCACTGTCATTGCTCAAAACTTAAACAACTGATTAATCGAAAGTGATGATGTTCAGGGACATGAGAGAATATCTAATTTCAACCTCAAAAAAAAAAAAGAAAAAGAAAAATTTGGAGGACAACATTCCATGGTAGCCATTCCCCTCTTGCCAAATCGGCAGAGTGCCAAGATGTGGCAAGATTTGCCAGCTTAACGTATGCAGCACATTTTCATGCCTCCTTCCCTAAACTCTAAATCCATGTCATGTGTGCAAACACAGGTACAAGATTCATGCTCAAATTGGCAACTACAGCAATCCAAAACTTCCGAGACTTTGCTTACAGCCCCCTTATCTTCCTCTTCCCCTTATCTTCACAAATTAACGCCTAATTGCTCAGTTGGTGACTTATGATAGGGTTGATCGGTGAGTCACTCTGCAAAACCTGATATGTTCTAGGGTTTAGGCAGAATTAGGAGGAGGGTTTAACAGGACTTCATTAAGGCATGTAATCGGGCTTAATGTGTCACATGAAATCAATTTTCATCCATATTCAAGGCAGTAACTGAGATCTCTTCGTTACTATGTACAGAATAGCCCTTTCCAGGAAAGAAGCCCTTTTTCATCATGTAACTTACACCGTACATGTTATGTCGGGCACTGATTCTGAGATGTGACTTTCTAAAAGAATATAGATATTACATATACCTGGCAATAGTTCAAGCAATGATTTAATTAACAAACCAAATTAAGAATAGGACATCCTTGAGAAATAATTACAAAAAAATAGTTTATAGAGGATATAAAAATGTATTTAGTCAATGACTTGCACTTGGAATATTAGGGCAGAGTAGAGCAGAACATTAATGCAGACATAATTGCGATTTATTTCAGTATATACAACATACAGTACTTCAGTGATTTATCTGTGTGCTTACTGCCTAGTCTTCACATTCATTATGATTCATCATGATTCACAGAATGTCATTTTCTGCCATGATCGAGCAAAAATTGGAGGGAATACCTGGAATCCCATGTTTAAAGGTGACAATGAAAAATATACGGAATCGAAAATCTGACAGGTTTGTCACCTTGGGAAATGCTAGTATCCAACAGAGCATATTTGAACTACTGAAATTGACATATTCCCTTCCAAACCTCTCAATCCAACCTCAAAATCCAACTGATTGCAATTGCCGACCACCTGGTTCATATCAAATATTTCTATGAGAAAGAAAGACTGCCTGCCCTGCAATTTGGGGGCAGGCGTCCGTATTTAGGGGTTGTCTGAAATTTGACCAGAGGACATCTTAAAGCTATCATGTCAATTAACAGAACTGAGTCATGAGGGTTGAAATCAAAGTCAAGATTCAATTACTATCCCTTTTTTTTTTCAATTGTGTAAGTACAATTTCTCAAACATTTTTCTTTCAAAGAGCCTGGAAAAGGGCTGCAGCACTCTCTTGAGAGGCCAACTTCTAAAAGCTTGATTAGATCCTCTAGGATCTTTGAGCTAAAAATGAATTATTTAACCCATACTCACTGCATCCTAAAATCTCTGAGATTGTTACGACCGCTCGTTCTAATATCGAATAGTACTAAATCAATGTCGTTCTCTTTTAAGAACTCAAGAGTTGTCTTGTGGCATGATATTAATTAGACAAAGTCAATGAGATTCATTATGATTGGAATCCATTATTAACAACCATAAAAAGGGCAAGTGAATTTTAAGGTTATTGAGCTTTCCATAAAGTCATATAAAGTCATTTGATCTTATACGTAGGCTATCTCACAAATTTGAGGTAAACTCTCTCCCTATATATATATATATATATATATATATTTACACACACACACGCTACACCAATTAAATATCTGTTTAACCCATGTGGTACTAGTGGAATAGGCAATGTGTTTAAAATCAATGGCAATATGAACTTGCCATATCTAGAGGGTTAAGAGCAGTATCAGGTTGATTCAGCATGGTATTTAATTAGTGAGGACCAAGGAGAAGGAAGCCAGATGAGAGAAGGACCGCATCAGTAGGAATCAATTTGGACGATTGCCTCCTCGACCCAATATATTTCTCCTAAAGGTTAGGATGCTAATAAATGGGCCATGAGCGAATGGGATGTGATTCATGGTAATTGATCATGAGCAGAGGGAGGATGGAAGGATCTTGTGATGCTTTCTGAAGAGTGCTTTGTTATCTCCCCTCCTCTCTTTCGTTACAATCTATGTAGGTACACTATCATTTCAGCATGAGATTAAATTATTAAACATTGTAGATTTGGGTTCAGTCAATGAAAGAACAAAATTTGTTCATGTGTTTTAAGGTTTATTTTACAGGTATTCATTTGCAATGTTACAATTTTCCTTTTTCTTATTTTTGAGGGGGGGGGGGCATTAGACACCGTCCATGTCATAATCTGACGCTTACTGAAAAAACCCTATTTCTTTGTAGTTACGTTTTGTTTGAGCTTTAGAGCATCTTGATTTAATGCCCTTGTGGCACTAAGCACATAAATAGATGTTATGTATGATGAAACATCATTCTTCTTAATGACGTTCAATCGAGCATCTCGGTGATTCTTCCGAGGGTAGACTGGACAAATTAGGGTGAAAAATATTTTTTCTCTCACATAGGATCACTGATTGGATTCACTTTAATAGTTAAATTGATTGATCAAGAAAAATACAGTGATTTGCACTTTTTGTGACTGTGAATCTTTGAATGTTGTGGAGAATCTGAGACCAGAGTTCTGTCTTTGTTTGAACATCATCCAAACAGCTCAGCTAAAATCTTGATTGGCATTGATGGATACATGTCCTAAATTGACAAGGCTAGGATATAGGGATGATCAAACTCTATAAACTGAAGACTTTAGGTACATGTAGCCTGGATGATGCAGGCACATCTCTGCAGTAAGATGGATGAGTGGACAGGGGCAGTAAATCTGCCCCATCCTCCTCCTTCTCCTCCTTCTCCCTATCCGAAGAGACAGCAGGGCCCCAGTCTTAGCAAGAGTTGATATTGATTCCAATTGTTCGCAACTTAAAATCAAATGCAAGTGTGTACTTAAGAGATAGGAGTTTAATTTTAAGTTGCGATTTATTCAATTCAATCACAACTCTTTATAAGACAGGGCTCAGATTTTTATCAACACAGATTACACCATTCATTCAAAGTAAAATCTAAATTTCCATTTTTTAGGGAGCAAGTACATGTAGACAATATCTAGTTCTGTGATTTAGAGCAACAGCTGAAACCTGCATGTTTTACAGAGTCTAACTTTTATTTATGGAGGTTCCTTCGAAGAGATGGAAAAGGGCAAATCACTTTTTCTTTTGTACTGGTTCCTTACTACCTAGAGATGGAAGAAGCATCAGAAGTAATATGCCAGCAAATTTTGAACGTCTCTCCTGATTCCTGATAAGATGTATGGACAGCTATTCATCACAAAATCTATTCTTAGATATCTGTCTTTAAAAAATTGTAGATTTTATGAGACCTTAGAGATTTTGGTACCACTGTCGCAGTCACCGATGTTGACTCAACCACCAGACAATGACGCATCCCTACAAAATACTCTGCAAGAGACAATTCCATTACACATCCTCTACGAAGAAACCAGACTAAATATATCAACTAAAAATGCCCCAAGAGCGTAATTTAGTTCCTCTCCCTTTCTGATAGCTCCTCCATTGTTTTTAATTGACCAAAGAGCACAGACACAGGACGGATTGTCGCTATTTATAAATGCAAAGAGAGAAGGAAAAAAAAAACCCTTTGGGGTAAATCTAATTTTCTCTCCAGATTACAATTTACGAGCATGCAGAGACGGTACAAACGCTCCTCCGGTAAAGTCCTACCATCTGTATACCATGTAGTACGGTTACCTAATGTAATATGAGGGATGGAAATTTGTCTATTATATAAGGGACAAAGCCAATGAATTGATTGAATGACTAAAGCGTAGTGCCCTTATACTATATACAACACAATAAATAGCATTAGAGTTTGTAACTTGATCGAATTCAATAGATTAAAGTTTTCATGAGCAGTTGAGTTCTTGTTAAGACAAAATATATTACATAGCCTGTGAATTTCTCCCAATATTGCAGTAATGACACAGTCAATTCAATCAAAGTCAATCCTAAAACCCCACAATAAATCCATCTGAAAATGTACCCTCACTGACTTGATTCATACATTCATATGGCTGTTGTCCGTAGGAAAAATTATAAATTTCTGATTTTAATTCTCATTCTGAATATAAAATAGTGGTTCAAAATAGATTTAAATTTTAAAAAGACCAATGCAAGTATATATCTATTTTGAATCCTAAGATTTAATTCATAAACCTTGATAATGGGGTAACTATGTTCATCAAGTCACAAAGCAATCAGACTCACAAATTTAGCTTCAAACGATATATTTCCCAGATGTATATCTAAGCTTGAACTTCATCACCTAAAAGCTCAGGTCAAACCTTTTGATTTGATGACTATAACACAAATGGTGTGAAACCCGGAGCACTTCAAGTGAAATTGCCCAAGTGAAGACGGGGAAACAAGATTGAAACCGACACAGGCGGCCTTAGTTGGTGATGAAAGAACCCTGCGAAAGATTTCTCGGATGCTTAGCATCAGAGAATCAGCGCGATACATGGCCCGAAAGATACATGTATTACGCAAACAATGGGAGTACTGTTCCACGTGCAAGTCTGGACATCGCATCAAAAGGCCTCAGCGAGTACTCGTTCCCACATACAAGTTATGCGGTCGGGATTACCAGTAACTGCTTACGTCACAGGGCTTAGGAGAAAAAAACACCTTCCATGTGAGAAATGTTTGTCAGAAATAAATAGAATCACGTTCTGTGGAAGTCATCAAAGATGTTTGGTACATAACAAAAAACTAAAAAGGAGTTCAGTGTTGATTCCATATATACATACATCAAGTAGAGTTAAACAGTTTCTCAGAACTTCAAGCATGTTCCAACATCTAGTTCCAACATAATGAAATGTCAAAATGCTTCCTGTTAAACCTCAATGATTAAGAAACCAGAAAATCAAAGTGCAATACTGCCAAGTTCACTTTCCTAAAGTTATATCGACATAAAAATACATGCTTGCAATTTTGCAAATAATAGTAAAATGCCTGATTCATTCAATGCTAATGATGACTATTTTTGCATTCCTCAATAACAAAGTGAATCTCTAAATAGCTACAATATCTTAAAATACATTTTCACCGAGGTGCAAGCCATGAGAACAGCAATTAGCAAAGCAAAGATTCTATCTCAAGATAATAAACCTCTGTTGCCATGGAAACATCTACCTCAGAGTAGCATCAGAAAAGATACCATGAATCAAGACAGCATAGAGTTTCATCTTGTTTGTCTGTTTTTACTCCTGCAAGAACTGAAGGTGTTTCCTAAAATTGCCTTGTGTTTTTGTTCAACATTGTCTGCTGAGAGTTATATTAACTCTATGTCAGAGTATATGATTTAATGCCCTTGTGGCACTAAGCACATAAATAGATGTTATGTATGATGAAACATCATTCTTCTTAATGACGTTCAATCGAGCATCTCGGTGATTCTTCCGAGGGTAGACTGGACAAATTAGGGTGAAAAATATTTTTTCTCTCACATAGGATCACTGATTGGATTCACTTTAATAGTTAAATTATCATATTCTTTTTCACATTGTAAAAACAATTATTTGCAATTTTAAATGAGATTCTTTGTAATGGATTTATATATTTTATCACTTTTACGTAACTCCTTAAAAAGTTTTCAAGGTCCTCTGAGGAGTTACCTACATGTAAGTGAAAATTTTTTGGTCCGTTCACACCAAGCCTACTTCAATATTAGACCTTTTATACAGGCAAAGCTTTTGGTACATAATTGTTTATTCTGGTATATTCTTGACCTTGAGTAATTATAACTGCAATGATAATACTTTGATTCAAAATTAAACATTTACAATAACTAGAGATCAGACACTAAATTTCCTGACAAAGTACTGATGTTCCTGTTAGAATACTGCTTTCACTTTTCCTGTTTTGGTAGATGATTAATGAAAAAAATTGAATATTTGAAGAATGAATACCCAGCACATCCTCCTGAATGTAGGATTTCAAATTGAAATCATGTACACTAATAAAGCTGACATAGTTTAAGAGGTAATACAATTACATTACATCGAGATTTGTGGGCTCTAGCTCCACTTTGCTCCCTTCAGTGATTAATTTCGGAAACCACTTGAAAGGATCCTCAGAACTCAAATTATAGACATCAAGAGAATTGCTCAAAGGCTATCTCAGTGCCTTCACAATGACAGCTTAATGCAATAATTTTGATGAATGATATCCAATCATATAATACCTTCAAGAACCATCAAATTTGGAGCTTTTCATTTTTCTCCAGCTAGCCCATCTTCAATGGTACTTTTCAAGGATAGTCTACAGAGCGTTCTTTTGTTCCCGCTGATTGATATGAACTATAAACTAGCTCAGGTTAATTCCATATTCATGGGATTCTTCCTCAAGAAATCACAGAAGAGATATATGATGTGGATTACATATCACAAAGTATTCAATTTAAGGCATAATAAGCAGAACTTAAAAGTAATGCGGGTGATGGGTCGCTGTTCATAGAGAGGAAAATGACAATAAATAATCTTGAGTGAGCTTGTAAGTTTGCAAAGGAACGTGGACGCAGATATTTTACTCCAAGCACTTTGCTACTAAAGAAGAAAAAATAAAAAGAATAGATGAGTACATTGGCACAATTTGAGTAAAACTCGAGAAATTTCGACCTGAATATATAAGCTGGCTTCGCAGCATTTCATTTAACGATATCCAATCAATCATTTTTGGTAATTCTTGTGATCATGCTTGTATTTCATTGATGAACTTGTCGTTAAGTTATTTTAGTCCTTGTAGAGTTTGGCCTAGATCTTTATCAGTGACACAGGCACACAGCTCGAGGGCTCTCCCGCTTCTTGGGCTAGAATCAGATGCCATTTCGTGTTGATTGATCATTCGTCTTCGTCGAGGAAGGAATAATACCCATAGAATACATACATGTCGATAATAAGGTTAGGAGAGCCCTGAAATGGGTGCTGTACGAACAATGAAAGATAGGACAGAGACAGGATGGGTTAATCAAATCCCATTTCACATTAACAAGAGTGATCTAGACCCAGATCCACAATCATACCAACACAAGCTATTCAAGGCATTCAAACGGGAAGTTTCTCCAAGAAATTCCTTCTCTTGAACACAGTTTTGAACATGTGCATGTGCTTCGAACTCCACCAAAACTAAAAGTTACATTCTTTTCCAACACAAACGTTCAACGAAAGCGAGGGTCGATCACCTAGTGCACTTTAATGTAATTATATGTGACGTTTATATGAGGGCAACTTTAAGTGAACTACACTAATAACATAAGTCCAATAGAACCCCTTGTACAGATTTCTACTGGTACATTCATGTAGAAAGTTGGCAAACTTATAATGGGACATTGTCCTCTTTGAAGGCCACTTTGTATGTGATGGAATTAAAAAAAAAAAAAAAACAGTCTGAAATACCAATCCATAAATTTAAAAGTAGTTATAAAATTTTAGATGGTAGCATTAAAAATCATTTGTATAGATCTCTTAAGAATATGAATTATAAGTAATGGTTAATGGTAGTTGATGGCATAAAACAAAGAATGAATCTTTTTTCTTACACATGGATACAATTGTTTTAAAATATAACTTTACAAGTTCTGTTCATTGATGAAAATCTTCAAACAGCAATGAAATGAAATGAAATTCTACTAGCTGAACTGCTGACAACATAGATTCTATGGGGGTAACCAACAAACCCAATAACCCATGCCACGCTGTACAATCTCCACTTCTGATCTCTTCACAGACAAGGCTTATTAGCGGCTTACCTCTCTACCCATAACCCCATGCTTCCTTACCCTACCCCCTGGTGACCTGACCATATGGTCTCGGCCGCGGACTGAAGTAGGCCGCTTCGGGCTGCCCCTTTGATAACCCGAGACAGGGAAACGTAGAAACTTTCTCGACGCAAACTGCACAAGGACAATTCATAAGAATCATATCCTTCCAAAACTTAGCATCAGACCAACCCGCCTTGGCATTCAATAATTTCTAAAAATAGTTCTACATGCAGGCAGATTTTGACTATTTTGACTTCTTGCGATGACTAATTTAAAGAGAATTCCCAAATATTCTCTTCTGCCCTTGCATGAAATTGCAAAAGTGAAACTTGCTTTGCAATTACAATCCTATCCATCCTATAAAAAGAATGGATATACCTCTAGACCTACCCTTTTTCCAGAATTCAACATTTGGCTAACTTGGGCTTTAAAGGTTACCAATCACCAAAAAATAATTTTGCTCTGTATGTTAGAGGTTTCATGTCGTTATACTATATTCAAAATATGGGCTTCAAATATTAATTCTATAAAGAGATACTGCAATTTTAATTACACTTTCTATAAGCGTAAAAGCGACTCGTGAGTAGACTACTCGACGCACCCATACGCGCTCGCCAAAATAAAGGCTCGCGCGGAACTAAACTCGGAGTTTGGTTCCGTGCGAGCATTTTCATGCTATCCTTTATTTCCTTCATACTCATTAACTGTTGACCTATGAATACCAGACAAAGTTCTTTGAGGTTGATTTTACTTTCTAGCTGTACACAAATTATTTTTTCAGGTGATTGGTACAGTTTAAATCATGACAGATTATTGGTGTACTGTCTGAAAGTACATCCAACTTGATTTGCTTAAATATTAGTACAATTTTGAAAAATACTAAATGGCCTTTAAAATGTGAACAAACATGGGCCTGCATGTAGAAACCTACATCACACCATCCATGCATACATCTTCTGATTACCATGTACATGTAATGAGGAGAAATTCCATGTTTGAAAAGGATTGACTTTGAGACTTCGAGACTTCTTCCAAAGATTAACAAGAGACTGCACGTAGACCATGTTTGATAAAGCGTTTCAAGTTCATTTGAGGTGGGGGAAACCCTTATAGTTCTGTCAAGACACAGCCTAGCATGTGGTCGGGTCACAAACTTTTTGTGCCGAAATCTGAGCTTCTGGTGCTCTCCATATTATTACCCCAGCCAGGGAACTGTCCCCAGCAAAGAGTTACCATGGAACTTCAAAACTTACAGCATATATGAAACTCTCATAATTTAATAATATAACAGTATGGTACGGGATAGTCCTCTGTAAAACTGCAATTTGTCTGTCAAATGTCATGTACCATTCATTAGAGCTATAGGCAGTCTCACTGGAGAAAGACCTTTAGGTCAAAATTCAAATAGATCTTTAGGTCAAATTTGTATCTTGTCGTCTTGGTAATATAAATATATACAATACATTTGTTTTTAATCTCAAAATTATAATTATCATTTGTTTATAATCTCAAAAAATAAGAAATAGGCATATCAGATAGGTAAATTTATATATGAGAAGGGAGTTGGAATAAAGTACATGTAGGCCTTTAATCTGTGTGAGAGGGGGGAATGCAACACAAAATGCACAGGAGAGGTGGGCAATTTATATGTGGCTCTGATAAAGTCCTTAAACTAAAGAAATCTGGTTACTTTAAAAAACCTCTAGAAAAAATTGCAAAATCTATGAATATACCACTAAGGAAATTTCACATTTAGTTTAGCAGATCCTATAAGAGCCCAGGCAAACAAAAAAGTATTTTTTTAAGAGGGTGGGAGAAGACCATTAAAACAACTACCTGAAACATTTTTTTGCGACTCTCCATGAAAGTGCTCAGAAAAAACAAACACATTCCAATGCTGTATTTTCTACACCCCTCTTGGAATGTGTGCCTACAATCAACATTCTAAACATTTATCCAATGTCACAGATCTGTAATACCAAGAAAAACGAGAGGTAGACTTAATTAACCCACTTCACCCATCCACCTCCATTACAACCCATGTTTTACTACCATTAGATATCTAAGACTGCCTTCGCTCTGAAGGAAAGAAAGAGAGAGAAAGGTTTATTGAATCAGGCCGTGACGGTTGGCACGACTTCAAATACAGAGTTCTGTTACAAGCAAATACACAGTTCAAGAAAGAATTGCTCTAGCATTTCAAGCGGTATAACTGGTGACCCCACAGCATTCGACTCACTGCACTTTATCCTAGAAGTAATAAGAGAAATATACATGTATCTCTCTCGTGGAGGTGTCTAACAGGCCTAGATTAATACATTTTGAAGACTATTTCAGCAGATTTGACAATTAATTTCCTTTCCCTATTCAATAGTATAAAATGCTACCTACTCAACTGTGTGGTCCTGTATATATTAGGACTGATCATTTCCTTTAAAATGTTACATGGCTTCATTTGAAATGAAAGTCATACAATCAAAAACATTTCATTTAATTTTCAAGACAGTGCATCAAAAACAGTGAAGTGCTCATTAAAATTCATGTGTAAAAAAAAAGAAACATCCCATGAAATGTCTTTCTAATTCTAACAAATATATGGCTTCATGCAAATTTGAACAGAGTAGACTACATTCTAGATATTGAACATTTACAGAAGTTATAAAATTGACAAGTGATGAATGCCAAAAAATACATACACACAAAAACAGAAATATTATTTTTCATCATTATAGAATGTCTAATATCCTTTAAAAATGTGAGTGCACTTGTGATTATTTTGATTCAACAATTTCTCTCTCCAAATAATGTTCTCTTCAGAGTCATACAGCATATATATGGGAGGGAGGGGGCATTTAATTTTCCTTTATTTGAACATTAGAGCAACTGAACATTCACAACCATTTACCTTTAAGTTCAATGATGCCCTTTATGATAACTGACAGCTGAATGAGCTGATAAAATGTGAAGCTTTAAAAAGAACTCTGGGTTTACTTTACCTCCCACTTATCGCACGTCCCAGTATGAAATTACACGCTTGTTGAACGATAAAGCGGACCACAGATATTCAAACATGTTCTGCAATAAAAATTATCAACGCTTGCAGTGCAAAGTATGTCTTTTTAAAAGATGCTTCAAATGCTAAATATGTAAGCCTATTGACATAAGAGAGTGTCATTTGTTTTTACAAATGTACCTTTCCTGTTCAACATCACTCACAACAGCAAACAATCCAGACGAGAAAACTGACAAATGTCATTATCTTTTTATAACAAAGTTCTGGTGAGGGGCCAGCCAATTTTAAAAGGAAGCCAAATATGAATGAAATCATATTGTCTGACTACATATCAAAACCCTTCAACTCTGGAGACTTAGCTCAGCACTACTATTGAATTTCATGTAGCATTATATCGGAGGGGCATAGTGACTGATTCATCAGTTCTGAAGCTAGATAATACAAACATAATCCACGTTCCTGGATTGAAAACTTAGTAATTACAGATCTACAACCAAAACAGTCGAGTAGGTTGAAAGTACAGCAACCTGGGGGCTGTATACGGCCATGAGGAATACAAAACAAACATGCACAACAACAGCAGCAAGACAAAAAAAAAAAAAAAAGAAATCTCCCTCTTCCTCTGATTTTGATCGGCATGATCATAATTGTGAAAAATGGTCGGAATGAAAAAGGGTTAGGAATACCGCAAGAGAGGTGTTACAAAAGGGCTGCAAAGTGGACTTTTTGGAGGATTTTTCACACACCGGTGAAGATAAAAACCAAGACAAAACGTCCGTTTCAATGACTCAGGGCAGGTGGGGGGTCACCCGACTTCTGGCTGCTTGGATTATTAAAGAAAAACATTTCTGACCCGCTCCCTTTCAGGTCCTCTTCCTATCCACACACTGAAGAGATCCTGTGGGAACGCCCTGACTGCAGGATGTGAAAATATTGTTGGTCGTAATCGCGCATATCCATCATTCTATAAAAATGGTGAGTTGCAGGAGTATAGTGAGGGTACAATTATAACACAATACAACGTGAAGGCTGACTACTTTGATAAAAAGTGCAGTGCCTGTACCAGTATGTATACATAAGCCAATTCAAGTACAGTTACAAATATTATGGCTGCCTGGGTTGGTTTTTTTTTTCCAAAAAGAAAAAGAGCTGTGGAAATATTCAGCATGAATATCTCTACTAGAAGTGGTGTATAATGTTTATATTTTCATATGTCAAAAAAATTGGGGGAAAAAAGAGAAAGAAATGTCAATGGCAGTTTACAGGCCAGAGGATTTACAGGCCGTGAGGTCATGAATTTTGATATTACAGTCAATAAATAGTTAGGAATCTGTATTTGCAGCTGTTAGTTGCATGACACAATGTCCCGACATGAAAAACTAACGCAGTATAGTGAGTATACAGAACAATGTATTGGCTAGAATATCACACAATTACACAATATCATAATCATGATGAAAAGTTTGGTACTTGTAGAATTCAATGAACAGAAGATATCATTTTAAAAATCACTTTCTAAATTGTTATTTTCTGAATTACATTTCGCTTTATTTAACTACCCGGTATGTTTGCAACCCCTTTAAGTTTTAGGGATTATTTCATGAGATGGTGCAGCATGCAATATGCAATATGCAGATTGGATACACTTATTAATATTTGAAGTAGACGAGTGCAATATCGCTGCATGACACACTTTATTATATCTGTTATAACAATCTAGATTTCAACCGCACCACTCATCTGTATCATAACCTTTTCCTCTCCTTATTTGGCACTTAAGCCGAAAAAATTATTACGCTTTAAATTTTAATTTTATTAATCATTTCACTTGTTTGAACATCCTGAAGTAGTTGACTAAAAATATCAAGCAGATGTATGAACACTGCAATATGGAGAAAAATACTTACAGATCTGTGTATTGGCGCTTCTATTTTCATGCTGGCACATTTATTCAGGATCTTTAGTCTCCTGCAAACAATGGAATAAGAAAAAAAGGAGAAATAGAATAACTTCTTGAAAAGACAGAACTAGGTTTAATGACAAAAGAAAGTAAATACATAAATTCAAAAGCAATAAAAAAAAACTTATGAGGATATTCAATCAGTAAAAAAGTTACATGACAAAAGAATATTCAGTCAGTAAATTATTAATTTCTCAATAATATGCCAATGTGGAATCAATTAACAATAGAGAATACATATTCATGATTTAAAAAATGTAATTAAAAAGCTACAAATCAAATCACCTTGTTCCAATGAAATAAAAACAAATACATCATCATCATCAGCAATAATCCAGCAGATGTAACAAAATAGAATTTTCCAACTGAAGCACTGTAAGAGAAATCTTTCAAAGTCCACTGATGACTTTCCCAGAAAAAAAAAAAAAATATATATTCCAATTGATCCAAGTGAGTTCTTGCACGTTGTTCGTTTCCTAGGGATGAAGTTCTAACTGCCAACTTGTGCGAGGTGTCGATTGGACACCGCTGAGGAGAGGTGCAAGGACAGGCACAGGAACAGCGAGACGATTTCTACTAGTGCCTTGTCTGGAGTCTGACTGGGCACTACTTGTCCTCTGCTGAGCAGAGACTCCGATAATGCGAGAGCTGTAATCGAGCGCTGAACTCTCTCGTCGAATGAACGTGAATAGTGAATGAATGGCTGGAGCAGCAAGGAGTGCGTGGTTATGATGCACTGTTTGGCTTCGTTGGGTACACACATACACACTCTGTTGGCTAGATTTACACAGTGCAGTGAAGTGCTTACATAATAGTCTCTGACTTCAAGACCCAAATATCCTATTCTTGCCAGCCGAAGACCATCAAGCATAAAGTCTATGTTTATGGCACATTCCCAGATGAATGAACTCAACTGTGTATTGCGAACTTCATCACCTTTACTCTGGCTTTAACTGGGTTGCCAAGTAGATTTTAACTCCTGTTCAGACTACCTATATTCATTGTATGGCTATACGATAATTAAATTTTCATAGTCTGAACATCTCATAAAGAAATGTATAAAGAAATGTCATATAGGGAAACGCATGTTTGAGCACCGTATCAAACGAAAACTTGATAAAGAATCAGCATCCCCTTGTAGTCTGAACTGGTATTGTATGAGAATTGTATAACTTGGTGGGGCTTATCATGTGAGGGCAATGATGTGACCAATCAGCTGTAATATCATATGCTCCATCACTGTCCTTGTCGTAACCTGATACAAAACGTATGGTGTCATCTGACTTCCCCCAAACCTGTTACTTCTTACGATGTTGTAGTCTGTACACTCCTTTCGCTGATCATGATTCTTCATACGTTTCCTGAAACGAGTCTAGTATAACTATGAACATGCTGTTATAAGGCACTCAAGTCATTCACGGAACATCTACATGTACCTACAAGACCAGACATCAAATTACTTCACCTGGGTTAAGAGTGGCAAGTGCAGATCAACGTCTTGCCACAGGACATTTTCTTTCTTCCGCTACTTGGATTCAAGCCCAGATCAGCCGATCCAAAGCCCTTTGACACATCCACCTTGACAAGTGACAACCCCACATCAGTATATTTTAGGTGGTTGACACATCCACCTTGATAAGTGACAACCCCACATCAGTATATTTTAGGATGACAGTAATTACTACTAACTACCAGTAAAAATTTTTTGTGAATATGTACCAAACAGAAAAGTCATGACACTGACACTGTTTCTTGAAATGACAGTTTCTGGCACACAGAGTTTTCTGGTTCTACAGCACGTACACATACTATCACTGATCTAAATTTAGAAATGGCATTATTCCCATCTTCATGGCAAGGAACTTCTGGGAACCTGGACTACTCGTAAAGATGCGATGCAAAATTTGAAGAAGTATATCATTATCAGGGAACCAGTTCATAATTAGTACATGGTACGAATGATGCTGAAAATACCCCAATTTGTATGTGCACGAGCATTTGTTTTGGTGGACACGCTACTTGTTTAACAAGTAAAATCATACTGGGGCGTGCATCGTGGTGTGTACAAAATGACAGCATAGAAAGGCCAATTGTACTTGGTACAAATGACCTTCAGCGGCATATGCGCAATTACAATTACACACTGGCTTATACTGATGGCACATCTTCAGTAAGGTCTGGTACTATGGCGGAGGTAGACTATTAAAAAGTTTGTTGTGAGCACTTGAATGAAGTGAAGGGCTTGGGAAGGGTCACCCCTCTCAAGACACACAGACTAGTCTGAAAAATACACACACAAATCTCTTTGACACACAATATGTATTTCTCTGCATTTGCACACACAAGACCTGATAGTGGGCTAGTCCATTATGACTATTGAAAAGGGGGGTTCATTAATTCAGTATTATTCAGTATGTCAAGCTCGATTCCTTCACTGTACTAATGGGAAGGTAGGAAAAACAGAGAATACATACAGCAGTTGTCAAGAAAAGGAAGAACACACTTGAAGAAGTTAGAAATTAAAATGAACTCCTTTGAAAAAAAATAACAAAACAAGAAACAACAACAGAAAAACAAATCCTTGTATATTGATGACCAATAACCCATTCAAAATGAATCACTGAAATTTCCAAAATGTCATTTCCTACAATTTTGAAGCAGTCGGGTAGAATATTTACATCAGTCGTTATCATCTACATGTACCAATATGTACCAACTATAGATGATTGACTTTCCAATTCTTCTTTTATGTAATAATTTCAATATTTAATTGATGGTTTTCAAAATTAATGCATGAATTATGCACCTGATTCTAAAATGATTTTGCTGACTATGATCAATTTGTGCATCTTTGTGTTGCCGGTCATAAAAAAATTAGAAAATCTCATTCTAAAAACAAGTCATTCACCTGCAAGCAAGCTTTTTTGATAAGCCTTTCTGGTTGCCAGATGAAGCCCATTTTACAGGCAAACCTCACATGAATCATCATTAATCTCTTCACGATTGGTTTTTCTTGTAACAACCTTTTAAATTATCTTTAGTTCTTTGCTTACACTGTTTTGCTCAATCAACCAAGTAGCAAATACAAACAAACAAACATACTTACACAGATACAAAAAGCTGATGAATGATCATTAAAGAACTGAACAATAAAGCATTTCAAAGCCCACCTGCCTGCAACAAAAGACTGTAATGAGTGTGATCTCTTTTTTTCATGAAAATTTCCAGATAACTGGTACAAAAGCAAGCTAATAAGCATAAAAGCTGAAACTCTGAGTTGCAAACTTCATTTGTATATGGGGTAAACTGTTGGCTTTTGTGGTAGTGTGGGCTGAGTTACTCCAAGTGGGGTCCACTATGGTTTCTGTTCATAGTTTTTTTGGCCAAAATAAGTGGAATTGATGCGTTTGCTGATTCAGCATTCAAGGATTTTGAGGTTTGTTTTTAGGTGGAGAGGAAAGACCTACCGAGTGATGTCATATTGTGTGCTATTCTTAGAAAAAGCAATGGCCTTTATATTTTTGGCAGAATGGACTTCTTCTTCAGAAAGGTTGGTTAAAAGGTCTTTGTGTACAAGGTTAATAGGTCTTTGTGTACAAGGTTAATTGAGAGAAAACGTTCTATACTTCCTGAGGAAGAAGATGTATTGTTGTCCTTCTCTACATACAATTTTCTTTTCATCATACATAAATGAACTAAATAAAACAAGAAAAAAAAAAAGAAAAGAGGGGGAAAATTGAATCTCTGAAAGACCACCTCACCTTGCAAATCTCCGTTCTATAAAGACTCTTGCATTAATACCTAGCTGTGCATATATGACCAATCGCAAAAAAAATTAGGCCTGACTCCATAGACTACAAAGAAAATGCCTGGTTTAGCAATACAGTGGCTGATCAATCGTGATGCGGTTCCTTCCTGTGTCTCTTACGTAAAGTTTTCAACGGTGAAGTTGAAACAATTCTAGGATAAGAAGTACTGAAACAAAAACAAACTGAATTTTCATGAATTACTTGTAGAAGCGAGCTGATTTCATGGGTACTTCCTTCTTTCCCTTCCTACTCTCTATCCCATATCTACTGGAGTATATTTTAATGAAACATCTCTACTAGTTGACGAAAAACAGGTTTTTCTGTGTAAAAACCCCTAAAACTTGCAATGAAGGATTGAAACCTCCAGAATACTACTTTTTGGATACATCGGAAATCAAACTGTTGTTTTAATGACTTTGTTCTGTGACCTCACAAGAGGAAGAAAGTTTATCTAACATCTTTCTTCTCAAGAAATCAATGATTTATGTTTATTTTTAAACCTTAATCTATGACAAGTGATTGAGCTAATCTTTAAATCAACTTTCAAGGAAAATTTGATTTTCTGCTTGTTTATGAGGCTAAATGATAAAGTCTATGCAGTGGTACATGTAGATCCAGGATTTTAGACTAGCATTCAGCTTTTCCAACTTTATTTTTTGTTGTAATACCTTAAAGTGTACCAACCACCTGAAAAAAGAATTTGTATACTGCTAGGAAGTATAAAATTAACCTCAAAGAACTTTATCTGAAATTCTATAAGTTAACAGTTTAGGAGTATGAAGGAAATAAAGGATAACATGAAAATGCTCGCCCCGAACCGAACCGAACCTCCAAGTTGGGTTCCGCATGAGCCCTTATTGTGGTGAGCGCATACGGGTGCATTGAGTAGTCTACTCATGAGTTGCTTTTATGCTTATAGAGAGTATAATTAAAATTGTAATATCTCTTTATAAAAGTACAAAATGCGAATCCCATATTTGGAATATAGTAGAATGACATGGAACCTCTAACATACAGAGAAAAATATTTTTGGGTGATTGGTACCCTCTAAGAATCAGAAGGACATTAAAGGGAAATCCAACCTTAATGACAAGTTTCACTGAAAGGAAGAGGAAAAAATCAGAGAGAAGCAGATTGGTGAAAGTCTGAATGAATCTGACAAGCAATAAGAAAGTTATGAATTTTTGAAAGTTGTAATCATTATACATATGGGAATATGGGTAAATAGGTAATGTCACTGTGATGCAGTGGCGGACAACTCTCCGATTCAACACACAAAATGACTAAAATGTCATTTGTTTTCAAAAATGTATTACTCAATAGGATCTTTTTCTTTCATGAGGACCTATAACAGTATGGTATCTCCAATATATTTTGAGTACTGCCCCGAGGGTAAAGGCGCTTCGGCGAAAACCGCAAATTAATGATATTTTTCTGTATGACAAACAGGAGAGTTGTCCACAAGTACGTCACAATCGACTCCCCAAATTGCCAATTTCAGATTGGCATAGAAGTAGAGATCTCATTTTTCAAACATCCATAACTTTCTTATTCCTTGTCCGATTTCTTTCAGACTTTCACCATCCTGTTTTTCTTATGTGTCTGCTTTCACACAAATCATCTTATTACCAAGGTTGGATTGCCCTTTAACTCATCTACTTTAACACTGCATCAACTCCCTTCTGACTCTCAACAGATGGATGGTATGAACGTTTATTAAAATAAAGGGTGGGTCATTAAGCATGACCTGGCTCTCGAGTGCTCAAATTGCTTGCTCAAGCTCTGCAATATTTTCAAATTTGATTGCAAATTTGCCTAAATGTCATATTCTTTTAATGCACTTTTATTGGAATCCATCCTCGTTTTCTGACAAATTTACAATGTAGTTGCCCCCACTGCGGAAATTAATTCTGGTTAATATCTGGTGGGCGATAAGTCCTGCCCTTTACCGCACAAAGGCGTATGGCAGTCTCCTCTATATTACTTATCAAACTATTGAGATAAATTACCGATAATAAAACAGTAGTATGGTGACATTGCATCCCACGTACATACTTGATATTAAGAGTTCAGTATATTTGGGCACGTACATGTATTCCGTCAAAAAAGAATTGAATAAAAAACCATGTGGGTGTCTCTTGAGCTGTTGCTGGTGGTCTAACATGCAGACCTTGATCAAAAGATCATACATCCGTTCACTGCTACCATGGTAAAGGTTACCATGTTAAAGTTCCTCAAAGAAAAGTACAGTGACCTTACTCATCTTCTAACTGAACTTCATGTATCTAAAGAAAAACATATTGTGTCCTTGCATGATGCCATTTTAATGGCATTAGGGATGTGGCCTTACAAAAGAAAATAGAACTGGATCACACGCAAGCATACCTGTAAAAGTTACTATTAACCTGTTCAGACAACAGGAAAGTTATACAAGACTCGTATAAACAAACGGTGTGTACATGTATAAAGAATCACGATCTAGCAAAAGGAGTGTTCAGACTACAACGTCTTATGAAGATACAGGTTTGGGAAGGTCAGCTGACACTATATGTTTTGTATCAAGTTACCAAGGTCAAGGACAGCGATGGAGTATAGGATATTACAGCACATTGGTCACATCAGTGCGCACACACAGTAAGCCCCGCCCACTTATACGATTCTCGTACAATAAGATGTTCAGACTATAAAGGGATGCTGATTCTTTATGAAGTTTTCGTTGAGCTTGGAAACAATGCTCAAACATGCATTTCGCTACGCAACCTTTCGTTATACGATGTTCCGACTATGAAAATATAATTACTTATCGTATAGCTATACCATTCCTGTAGGCCTATAGCTATACAATGAATTTAGGTAGTCTGAACAGGGGGGGTATATGACTTTTACAATATGATGAATTTTACTAAGCCCATTCATATGAATACACCTTTTTTTATCATTCTGATCTATTAGTCTATTACTCTATTCTATATAGTAAATTTTTTTATTGTATGTATCCCTATATTTTATTTTTTTATCAAAACTGGATTTAAATCCAACAATAAAATAGACTAAAAACTGAGTCATCATTAATATCAATGGGTGGGCATCAGTTACATGTAGGCCTACATGTTTAATTGTTTATTTCTTACTTTCTTAAAATAGGCCCTGTATAAAGGGACCAATCAACCAATCCTTAGTTTGTTCTATTGACTTTCCTTTTGCCCTCTTTGATTCATGAAAGGATCTATATAATCCCCTGTTGTCCTCCAGGCTTAAGAGCTCAATGGAAAAGCTATTGGCACCCATTTAAGAGTCAACAGAGGAGAACAAAAACACTGGGGATAGCAACTCCTAAGGTCTCAGGAGAATCGCGAATGCTCTTTTATGAAAACTTCCTGGTGCAGAATACATCTGTAATGGCTCATGGGTCTTTAGATCAGTTATGTGACATGAGATGATTATGATTAATGCATCAGTGGTTACTTCTTGTAAGGGATGACTCATCATTTTGATTGAAGTCAAAAGGTTTGAATTTCCCATTAGGCTAAATCTATCCTAAAATGCCAGAAAGAACCCCTCCCCCCCCCCCTCTCAAAACAAAAAAAAGAGAAGAAAAATTATTATAAAAATAGCAAAAAATATTTGTCAGTACATAAACATCAACGAAGCACACAAGCACGCTAAGAAATAAAAATATCTGTAATAACTGGGTTTTGACTGTTGAAATGACACTGTCTCCAAGAGGTCTAATGACCAAATTCCACCTCATATTTGTCAACATCTAACATTCAGATACCGCAAAGCTTTCATAATTGGTTTTCTTTAAATAGACAAACTCGCTCTTCCCATCGATATCCTTGGCTTTGAGCGAGGGGGGGGGGGGTATCAGAGAGGCAATTCACACCCTCACCTGGTCCCTTCCAATTAATTTAAGGCTTCCTCTAATCCCCCTGAAGGATTAGGCTTTATCCAGGTGAGAATCTTCAGTCATAGGGTGAAGAAAGGGGGTCAGCACAGGTGATCAAGTTCAGTGGAGGGGTGCAATGTTTACCCACACCTGGGTGTCAAGCAGAGGGCTTAACTGACAGGAGATTCCCTTGAAAAGGCTCAGTTTCCTGAGAGATACAACTCGCACATTGCTACTTCATTCAACTAAGTTTGAGCGATGGTGAAAGGTTATTGGGACATGCTGCAGATAGATGTATTTAGGTTAGCATTGTTAAGTGATACTTGGAAAGTTCTTTGCCTTTCACACAAATCAATGTCCTATGTTTTGTTAATGCTGATCAGCTCTCCAAAGAAGGCACTCTTTTACAAACTACAAATCTAGATTGTTCAGATCATGACTACTTTATAGTCCCTGTAACTCTCACTGTCTCAGATTTCCAAGTTTATGTTCCAAAATTCTCTATCATATGTATTTGGCAGATAATTCTATAATTAATATAACTAGTAACCGACTCACCTCACTACTGAATCTAATAAGTCCTGGTCAAGAAAATCATGGTCCTTCTGTACAAGCTCCAAGTCTATTGGGAACCGTCCCTCTGTGAACAAAAAATGGAAAGGAAAAAAAAAATATGGTGATTAATCAAAGTGGTGAGAAAAAGATAATGCGAAAATTTCTTAACACAATTATACAAGAATTTAAGAAGGAGGCAATTAATGCTAAAAATGCATGGGAGACTCAAAAAAATTTGCCCCTGGACTACTGAATAGCCGATGTGTGGCCCCAAATTTTCCCATAAGCACAGACAATGTCATATTCGTTGACATTTAAAATGGGATGGGGGGGGGGGGGGAGGGCTAAATGGCAATGCCCTCAAACTGATGACCTTGTTAGAAAATAACTAGTTTGCAAATTCAGCACAACAATGCCCCCACCCCCTCCTCAAAGCGGTCTAGCAACACCCTGTATGCTATGATATAACAAAAACAAGCTTTGATAAGGGAGTTAAAGGGCAATCCAACCTTGATAATAAGGTGATTTGTGTGAAAGCAGAAAAATAAGAAAAACAGGATGGCGAAAGTTTGAAAGAAATCGGACAAGGACTAAGAAAGTTATGGATGTTTGAAAAATGAGATCACTACATCTATACGAATCTCAAATTGGCAATTTGGTCAGTCAATTGTGACATTTTTGTGGACAACTCTCCCATTTGTCGTACACAAAAATATCAATAATTTGCGGTTTTCTTCGAGGCGCTTTTACTCTCGGGGCAGTACTAAAAATATATTGGAGAAAGCATATTGTTATAGGTCCTCATGAACGAAAAGATCCTACTGAGTAATGCATTTTGAAAAAAAATGACATTTTAGTCATTTTGTGTGTTAGAGCGAATGGGGGAGTTGTCCACAGCTACATCACAGTGACATTACCTATTCGGCCAATTTGAAATTCCCATATGCATAGTGATTACAACTTTCAAAAATTCATAACTTTTTTATTGCTTGTCCGATTTCGTTCAAACTTTCACCAATCTGCTTCTCTGATTTTTCCTCTTTCTTTCAAAGCAACTTGCTATAAAGGTTGGATTTCCCTTTAAGTTCAAGATAAACTCTTCACATTCAAAAGCTGTGTATTTTTTTATACACATGGAAAGGTGTTCACTCTGATAATCTAGAAAACTATAAGATTATAATGGAAATGGAAGGAAATGAGACAGAAATTTTGGAGAGAAGGCATCCGTCTGATTTGTTCCACAAATATCACCAAAGAATAGACTACTTTGCCATTTGAACATACTTTTCATCGATCAATGTATAGTCTATTTTAGTCTGACCTGTCTCAAATATTTGTAACTGCATACCTGAGCAGTTTTATTGCAATAGTACCTGCGCGACCAGAATTATGACAATTCGCAAGTAGGGGGTCAAAAAAGCTTGACTTATATCCCCCATGACTGGATCAAAGGAATAACTGATACATACCATAATTTGTTCTTAGCAAGGGGTATATCTATTTTGGCACACCACTAAATATTTCAGTCAGTGCTGGGGGGGGGGGGGGGGGGGGGGGGGGGGGGACAGAAGTCCAAGGTTATCCATATCAAAGGACATATTTCTATAACTGAAGTGAAACACAGACCTATCAATCAGATATTACATGATTAAAGCCATGAAAGAGCTACAGACAAAATATGATAATTTATTGTGGTGGAATGTGTGAAATAAATTGGGAAAAATTGAGGGAAAGAAACTAAAGAAAAAGAAAAACAACATGTGAAACAGATCAAGTGTGTGAATTAAATGAATTATTTTTGTTCCAAGTTTGATATTTAATTGGAAAAATCATTGCCCAAACATTTCTATTGCACTGAACAGCACTATAATAATATTTCCAAGATACAATATACATGTAGATGTTTGCTGCCCTCTGTACATGAAAATCATATCAGTGCTATTACAACTTGATGCAGTATGAATGGTTTGACTCTGCAAGTCGCAAAGGGCTTTGGGAGATAGAATATGATATGACTAGTATCACTTGACTAAAATTTTGACTTTCACTTGACATAAATACAAATCTGTAATGTAATACTAACAACATATTATTAAGAAACAAAATACAACATACATGAAACCTCATTGTAAGACAAGAGCACTCTACACTGGAAAATGGAAATAATCTATTTTTAAAAATCTGATTCTTATGCAACAACCTAAACACTTGGCTAAAACTGTATGGAAAGTACTATGTGTATCAAAACTATACATATTAAATTTTCTGAGCTGACCGACACAATCATGTAGGCCTACACCAGCAAAAATATAAATAAATAAATAAAATAAAATAAATAAAACAAAAGACACAGAAGAGGTGAATGGTTTGATTCAGTTCTGGAAAACTAAAAAACATGCTGATAAAAACCACACTACCAGTATAACTCGCCAAAAATATATCTCACTTTAACTACAGCATATAAATGAAGTGATTGGAATTAAGGGAAATCTAACCTTAATAGCAAGTTGCTTTGAAAGAAAGAGGAAAAATCAGAAAAGCAGATTGGTGAAAGTTTGAACGAAATCGGACAAGCAATAAAAAAGTTATGAATTTTTGAAAGTTGTAATCACTATGCATATGGGAATTTCAAATTGGCCGAATGGGTAATGTCACTGTGATGTAGCTGTGGACAACTCCCCCATTCGCTCTAACACACAAAATGACTAAAATGTCACTTTGTTCAAAATACATTACTCAGTAGGATCTTTTCGTTCATGATGACCTATAACAATATGCTATCTCCAAGATATTTTGAGTACTGCCCCGAGGGTAAAAGCGCCTCAAAGAAAATCGCAAATTATTGATATTTTTGTGTACGACAAATGGGAGAGTTGTCCACAAAAATGTCACAACTGACTGACCAAATTGCCAATTTGAGATTCGCATAGATGTAGGGATCTCATTTTTTAAACATCCATAACTTTCTTAGTTCTTGTCCGATTTCTTTCAAACTTTCTGCTTTCACACAAATCATCTTATTACCAAGGTTGGATTGCCCTTTAAAGTAAATGTACAACTGGCCAATAATCTACTTGTATAAAAGTAGATAGTGTACTGTAATGTCAGAGTACTCCTGGTTCTGCATACTGTATCAGAATTTGTTTTCTCCACTTTAATCTACTACTTTCATGGCATGATTTTCAGCCATGACATCTAAGGGTAATACTTTTATACAAGTACATTCATGAGGTAATGAACTGCCATTGCTACATGCCAAATAAAATCACTAGCCATGTATTAAATTTCAGTACCTCCCAGGTACTCCAAGCTCACAATAAATCATTCCATAACGCTAATGATATCCTACTGTTAGAAAAAAAAAAACCCTTGGAAGCGATTTAAAAGGAGTAAATCTGATATAAAATGCATATTTCCAAACAAATCATCCGTGAAATATCTTTTAAGCAAATTTCATTGATCTTGGCGATCAAAGTGACTTCGAGTAAGAGATATGTGCATTTTTCATTACAAGTCCATTCCATTTGCCAAGCTAACAGGCACAAAGCAAAGCTCCCGTGATTGAAAAGTCTATGGTATTGACAAACTTCCAGATGAATGGGAGAAAAAGGAGACTGGCAATAATAGTTACCAAACGATTGAAGCTTTTGAGGAGAGTTTAGATTGATAAAGGTGTACTTTTATTTGATGTCTGGAACTGCTGGAGGGGGTTTGCATTCTTCCTTGCGTTAAAAATTCAATTCAGACAGATTTTTTTTTGGTAACAGCCAGCGAAGCAGTGCATTGCTCAGGTAGCATTTTTATATTCAGAATAGTGCATGCCACATAACTATTTCTGTTTTGTGTTTGTCTTTTGTGATTAATGTACTGTAGATTTCATTTCAAAATGGTGAATTCTGCTTATAAAATGGTGTAGGCATATGTGCCTGGGAAAAATTATATATGATTTTTTTAAGGGATACTTTTAGACCAAATTGTACAGAAGACTAGACACAGCATTTTTGTACACCATTTGCATTGACTAAAGTATTTTTATGCTTCTTTTTTTACCATTTCAGGTTAAAATTCTCCCTCAGCTCCCTGAAGCGCATTGGCTTTTGATAAACATTCATCTTCTACAAAGTTGGATAGGGTGCCATCATTTCAATATTTGCAACCTGTCTAGTTAAAACATAATGTTTGGCAAAATCAAGCAGTCTTCACACATGCAAATTATCGAAATATTAAGTTATCACCAACTTACCTTCAAACATTTGTGCATACTGCGGGAAGCCTGTTGCTCTTAGCCATTGACAAGTATCTGCAGCCTCAATTTCTGTAGGAAGACATAAGCAAAAAAGCATAATTAAGCACTACGTCAAAAGAAAGCGCAACAGTTAAGAAAGAGAAAGCTTCATTGATTTAAAATCCCAAAGATCCAGATTTTAAAAAAGACTTTAGCTCTTCTTTAAGAACATCAAATGCAACATGATCATAATATTAATATGATTGAACAAATTTCTTTTACCATGTTCAGTGTAATAATTACAAATTAAAAAAAGATAATAATAACGTCTGGAGCTCAATAAAGATATACATTTATAGCAGACTAATTGCTCTGAAAGTCATGAAAAGGCAGTTCCCTGTGATCCTGTTTTTACTTTATTGTACAAATACTGGAATAAGAAAGTTGGCAGTCAACAATAAGATACTTTTGATTTGTAAGCCTTCCAATCACTCTTGCTAGAATGATTAAAAAGTTGATAGCTGAAAAGGGCTCTACACCAACAGGGGTCTGGTGGACATGGGTCCCCAAATTTTAACTCCTGGGCCCTGTTTCATATAATAAAACTTGTTATCAATAACATTAAGTTGCAATAACTGTTATAAGCTACTGAAATCCTTGCATCTGATTGGCTGAGAGCAAATTTGTCATAGAAATGTGGCAGTTGTTACTGATAACAAGTTTTATGAAACGGGACCCTGGTCCTCAAAATTTTGAAATATAAATGGGTCCATGGATACAGACCATTAAGATTTTAGTCTGGACCCCCTGAGTAAAAACAGTTTGTGTGGAGCCTTGGTATACCCATGGTACAGATAGGTTACACATCAAGGACTGGTCAAGTTTCACAGCTATACATGTACCTCTTATTTTCACATTGAAAAGTCTCCTGTTTAGCCTTGTCGGACATTTGAGGAGGGCAGATTCCAGAAAGACAGCCACCCGACAGGGCTCATGTCCTTCAGTGTGGAGGGCCATCAAAAAGACTCTCAAAGATTCAGGCTTTTCAAAAAACACATTCACAGAGAAAACACCACTATTTATTTTCCTCCCCCCAAAGGAGTAAATATCCCTTCAGTTCCAGAGACTCTTCTCTGTCTTTAAGTGTCACTTTTTCCTAAAATAGTCCTTTGCTTTACAAACTTCTTTGCTTTCAAGCCACTAGAGTCAAGCTAAATAGAGGCTTGTCTTCTGTTTTGTTTACACAATATCTGAATGCATCAAAGGAACATTTTAGAATCATGCAAAGAAATACAGATGTCCTTCTCCTTTCAGTTCGCTTCCTTTCACAATGCACATCTTAAGTGATATCTCCTCTAAATGACTGTATGTCTAAAAGAGGTCATTTTAGAATGTGGATTATTCTTCTAATGAATTAAACCCCATGCAGCCCCATTCTTGAGAAGTAGTCTCACAGGTCACAACTACTTATGGAGCAGAATATGGGTCAAGAATGATGGTGCTGAATCCTCTGTGAAAGGTATCTACTGCATGGTGTAGACTGTTCACTGAAGTGAAGCACAGGACTTGGGGACATGGTAAAGCATCGCAGCAAAGCAACAATATCCAAATCAGATCCACACAAGTTGGTCCACAAAAGGAGATTGGTCCAGTTCATGTAAGTTCACACCGAACTTGAGCTAAGGACAGCATCATGAATCCAAAACAGCAAGCACCATTCTACAATTTGGGTTTAGCTTGTAGAACCCACACACTTCTCCTATCCCAATCCCTCAAACTACGCTACAAAATGTGGCTTCCATGCTGCTGTAATGAACTGTTGTAAACAGTGAGCAAGACATTAATCCCAACTGCAAACACTGACTGCACTTCATATCTATCATTTATCCAACTCCATGCAGTAGAAACAAGGCAGACTGTTTAGCAGGGTTCAACAGCAGACAAGGGCACCAACACTGACTGGTCTTATCATATCCCTCTGTAAATCTCCCTGAAAACAGATCCTCAGCAATGGACCCACACTGCAGTAACTACACCCAAGAATGGAACAACAAGCTGCGCTAATTAGACTCAGAGTAAATTAACAAACAATGGTCTAGGTTGTTGTTGCCATTTGTGAGGGAAGTAACCAGGGATATCGAATGATCCCAGATAATTATTGTCAATGACCCGCACAATAGCTCGTCCATTCATTCTCCTATTAATAACCTGGAGTATGGCATGAATATTCACTGTAGCGGGAGAAATCACTGCACTTTAATTCCTCTTATGCAATCAGCTGGCTATCAAGAGGGTCATCAAATTATTTACAACTCGAGCAGAGAGAGAGAATTTGAAAAAGCACTTGGTTTTTATTGTAGTACGAGCGAGCGAGCATGTACGGCATGAGTAGACTTGTGCAAGATTCGCGCCAGTTCTGAACGGCATAAACTGTGTCAGCCTTTATTGACTCTGACGCCAACTGCAATGTGCAATGAGAGGATATTTTGATTGCCACAAACTTCACACTATCAACAATAACCAGGAAAAATAACAGAAAGATAAATAACAGGAGAGCCAAACATTCAGAGAATGACTAAGAGAGAGAGAGAGAGAGATATGGACAAGGTAAAAGAGCAACCTTTAGCGTTCAGAATCGTATCATTATGAATCACAAGGTCGGTGAACGAGTAGAAATGTTATGGGTAGCTTGTCTAAAGAAAACACCTCTTTCATTATGGACCTGTTACCAAGCCACTCCACAAAATTACTTAAATGGGTAGGTCATACCTCCTCCCTTACAAGCACATACCATACCACCACTACATTTATGGTTACTGTCAGGGCCTAGACCACTTATACTGAGGGGGGGGGGGGGGGGGGGGGGGGAGGGTGCCAGATCAAAATTGCCAAAAGATTAGCCACATTTCTTTGTAAACACACATATGAATTCACCCTCAAATCTTTCCTTTTTTCCATATTTTCAAAAAAAAGAAAAGCTCTGTCCTCCAGCAAAAAATTGAAGGGCTATTTTGTTAGTTCTGTAGGCACATCGCCACGAGTCTGCTTCTGCTTGCGTCTTGACGTAACTACGGGATGTTGTAAGACGTAGTAGCTGAATGATACCTGTCAGTCATTCACAACCACAAGATTGTGGGCAGAACCCATTGCCCTTGGGTCAATTTGAATACATGTCAGCAGACATGAATCTTGTTTGATTAAAGTTTTGCTTACAATACTGAAGAAAATGTACTTGCTAAGGTGAGGAAAGTTTTTGTCTGTTGAGAGCCAGAAGGGCGTTGACCCTATGTTGAATGCTATGAGTTAACGCCTTTTGGCTTTGAGCAGATTACTTTTTTTTGATATGGTTATGGTGGTTTGAGCCCTGATCAAAAAGCATGGATGAAACATATCTGCATCTTTTCTCAGTGCACTTTTAAGTCCAGACATGCTTATCCTACATCATGCAGACCTGCTTCATTTTCTTGTGGGTCTGGACTAAGTCTGGACTTAACCTACTTTGGCAGTGAATATGAGAAGGTCTACACATAAAAATAATTTAGCAACGATGTTGCTAAAAATTCATATATCTATCACCCCAGAAAGAATGACAACTCAGCTACCATATATCAGATGAATGCAATTACTACTAGTAATTACCACAACTACCTTACTGCAATTCTGCTTACCGAAAGTTTGACAAAATATAGGCGTATTCTGTTGCCATGGGAACTAATTTCTACCAGTACAAACTCTTGTTTTTTCATATCCTCCTCCGCAAGTAACTGAAACAATAGCAAGTGACCTTAATCATAAAACAGGAAATATTTAGGTTATTCTCATGGATATAGGCCTTTATAAAGCGACCCCGTTGTACATCCACTACACATGGGGTGCATTTATACTCCCATTATCAGGCCAGGATGAGCCCTTTGTTACGCATTTAGTTCAAAACACGGTTGCGTCCACAGTCATTTTCGTATAATCACCGTTTTAAAACGCTGATGTAAAACTCACAAAAAGGTGCATTTTGAATCAGTGTTTCTCCAAAAACACGGTTTTTAGGGGAGCATAACTGCTTAATAATTTGTAAACATGTTTATATGATGTCATATAAACGCGTAGCACTATGTCATATAAATGAAGACCATGACGTCATATTAACGAGTAGCATGCGCAGTGAGGTTTGTGAAACCATCTGTAGAGCCGAAATTCGCCTGGAGAAAAGAAGTAATCAACAGTACCCTGTGAAATTGCATTTTAGATGAGCATCTCAAAACACTCATTCTGCCTTCACAAAGAAAGTATGAACACACCCTTAGTTATTTACTTACATCAGGTCAATGTTCATCCCTGGTTTCATCGATGGTAGGAAACTATTCCACACCTTGGCCAAGTTTGGTTTTCCACAAAGCTCATTAAAAGTGCTAACGGAAGTTCAGAATAGACAGACCTTCTTTATGAAAGGATAATGTGTACTAAATGAAGATTACCACAGAGATTTAGCAGAGATGGAACTGATTTTATAGTTTAAATATACATGGGCAGATACAGTAGAATCAAATACAATTTGAAACATAAATATCTAGTTTCCCAGGAGTTTTAAAAGACATAAAATAACATTAGTTTTTATCATGCTGTATTCTAAAAGCCAAAAATTCACATTTCAGGAGCAGAGAAAAACAGTATAGTTATGATTCCTTCTAGGGCACTGATATAAAATATGTTCAATAATCCAATTAGGTGGATTATTCAGCGAAAAACTTTTTAAAAAAAACAATAATTTGGCACAAACATCATTACTTGGCTACAGTGGATTTAAAATGAGGGAAAATATACTCAGGCTATTTGAATTATCTCACCGATTAGCCATGGTTGAAAATTCTATTAAAAGCCAATAGAATGCAAATGTGGAAGTTATAATGTTACAATTCGAAAAAGGATTTACATGGAAATCCCTTGAACAAGTAAGCCTCATTGCTTCGTTTTCTGAATGCCTTGAATTCATATCCTTATTCTATACTTTTTAACAAAGAGAAGAGGGGATATTGTACTAGCATTACTTCCTGTTTTTGATGAGGTCAATTCATTTTCTTTGTAAATGGTCACTAATGAACAAATTTATGAAATCATTAAAAAAATTCTTTCAATTTCTGTGTAAAATTGCATGATTTGGCCACACCTACTAAAAATGAATGAATTAAGTTTTGGACTCCTACAGAAGGTTAAAATTACAGAAACAGTAAACTACATAAGAAACTACTTTCAGATGCAAACTATGGCAAATTCATACAAAGTCACTTTGTCATTCTAAAAAAAGAAACAATAGAGCTCAACGAGGCAATTAGTCAGAAAAAACATAGATGAAGATCATCATTATTCCTATTCCTGATCCGGTTTGAGAGATGATTGTCTTCAAGTAAGGGATAAGGATATCCTATGACACCTCTAGATCACACTGCGGAAGCCAGGGATATCGAGGATTTAAAGACCTTGACATTTGGCATCTTCTGACTATGTTACATCCATATGAAGCACAGGAAATGTTTCACAAATTATGAAATAACATATCCGTACATTTGCAGTTTCATTACTCCAATATCCTTTTCCGTATTACACGTACACATCCGATAAAATGCTGAGAAAACTTCAAGAATTAAGAATCTACAGAATCCATACGTGTGAAGTGTCACAACTCCAAAATCTTTTTCTGTTATAAATACAAAAGTATTTACAAATGTACTTGCAAAGGAAATTGGAAATCCATAAAAGATATTAAAATTTCTATAAAGATATAGCAATTACAAAGAAAGGCAGCCACATAAGAATGTTATTTTTTTCTCTTTAAAGTGTTATTCTGATGTTCATATGTACTATTTCTTAAAATATACATACAGAATATGGGGTGCAAGCGTCTCCATACAATAGTCATAAACCTTTAAGTTCAATGAGCACATATTACTGTAAAACCATAACCAAGATTCGCAAAAGTTTCATGCCGCAAAATAATAAAATCACAAGTGAAAAAACATAAAATTATTGCAATTTGCGAAAGTTTCTTGCTGCAAAATTGGCTGTTATTAACAATTCAAGAAAGTTTGTCGTGAAAGTTTCTGGTTTGACAGTATATGAATATGATTGCATAAGAGTTCAGTGTTTTCATTTCATACACTTCGTAATAACTTACATGGGGCAAATTATGATCTTAAATGATTATTACCACTTATTATTATTATTACTATTGACCATCGATCAATAGGAACACTTAAAACCTGGCACATTTTTTCGGAAGTGTTTGTCTTAATCTAACAGTCAATTTTCAATAATGAATGATTTCCACACCAAACAAGAGAATAATTCAAACATTACATCCTATTCCCTCACCCTCTCTTTTTCCCTTCAAGCTATTTTCCAGATAGGTTTTTATCAAAATCTCTAGCTGACTGTTTGTAAAGTTAGGCCTTCTTGAGAGACATGAGTGGGATTTAGAAAAACAGAGGATAAAAGAATTCTAGTTTAGAAAGTCAGTGCATTGAGTGGACTTGATGAGTGGTATCCAAACCCTTTTAACAATCTGGGACCATGACATTTTCAGGCAGTTTCTCTTTCACTGGACAACATCATTTCACAATCTTATTTTTTTCTGTTGCTTTCACTTGACAACATCATTTCACAAGCTTTCAATTTTCTATTCTTTTCACTCTGAAACAGAAGCTATGTTCATACGGGACTTGTGGTTTCGAAACTTTAAGTAAGCGAAACTTTAAGTTAATGAAACCACGACTCCCTAACCTCGGTGAGGGTTCACATGGGCCCTAAACAACGAGCTGAAACTACAAGCCAAGCGATCGTCGTGGTTAACCCAGGAAGTAGATACTACTGATTGTGTGTAGTGTACACATACAGATCCTGTGTTCATAATTCGTGGGAAGGGTATGACCCGGAAATTTAACATGAACAGCAAAGTCATCCTAAACCACAAATCTGCGAAACTTAAAGTTTATTCCATTCACATGGGCCATAACTTCGATGGAGGACCCCCCCCCCAAAAAAAAAAACCAAATTTGGCAACCAGTTGTATAAAAAGACCACCTGCTAACAAAGAAGATCCTTTGCTTTCCCTTGAAAATTGTTTCCTACTAAAACCTTGATAAAACGACATACAGTATATGCCTACATGGAATTCATCTGCAAATAGGGACAGATTTTCTCGCTACATTGAGCGATCTTCATAGGAACTTCAGGTTCAATAATAAAATTTGTCAAATAACTATCTGATATTTGGCGCAGATCATACTTGAAAAGTGATCCAAAGTTCACATGAAAATCGGCCTTGTCCGGCCAAGATTTCCGGAACACGCACAGGCAAATATTTACACAGATAAGAAAAGCAAAGAAGAAGGTACACACTAATATCATATATCCTTCAAGTTCACATATGGTTCACATACTTGTCCTAGGCATTGACAATGAGCAGAAGAGCAACAGTTGCACTGCCTTCAACTAAGGATAACCAACTTATTTTTGTGACCAACTCTAAAGGATGAAAGAATGTCAATGAAAGGAGGAAGCATATGACCAAATATGAATTGTTAATAAATAAACAAAATTTAATTGCAAGAGCTCTCAATATCTGTTTTCTTGTATGAAAACTGAATATACTTGTACTTTGATTTAGAACTGAGTAAATTTTAAAAATGAAAAAAAAAAAAAAAAAAAAATATGAGGACAAATAAACATACATGTACAAATACATTTAGAGACCTTTAGTAAAATACAATGACATGGAGGAATTTTTCAGGTCACGAAAACAACATTTCAGCATGAACAGTACATTTTTTTTTTTGTTCACCTGAGCTCTTTTCAGATTTTCAATAGAATAAGCAAGACTTCCTCTAAGCACTCTTTTTTTTTTCCAGAACTCATTTTGAGCTTGACAGGGCTGAACTGCTCTCTGCTGCCATGTATTTGCTCTCACTATAACATTCATTCATGGCCTCCAAAGAAAAGTCAATTATTCTCCTACATGTATGTTGTTATTCACAAAATTCTATTCTAGAAAATATTTATTTTTCCCCCTTTTCCAAGTAGCCCAACATCCATCACACAATGCTCTATTCATAGAGCGAGCAAATGGAACTCATTCGTCATCATCCCTCTAGCACTTTCTTGTTTACATGTAAGCTGGTTCAAGGAAGAATGCTCGCAAATATATAGCCTATATATGGAAATAGATGATAAATCTAAAATAAACAATATTCTTCTTGCTTTGGGTTTGAAATAGATTTATAGGATAAAAGGAGAGTTAAAAGGAAAATGAATACATTTATTGCGTGATCAAAATAAGATGTTTACAAAATGTGAAGCACACATATTTGTATTTTGATACTTACTGCACAAATATTATTTAGTGTCATAACAATATCCATTGAATGAACCTAACAATTAATAAAAGGGTAAAAGTGAAATAATATGAAAAAGAAGGAAAATATTAAGTGAGAGAAAAAAATACAAACAAACAAAATAAATATTGAGAGAGAAAAATTAAACATCAAAATAATATGATCAATTTCAATTAATTCATAATTGAGATCTGATATCCATATTAATAAATAGAGACTACATAATAAATTTGGGTAAATTTGGTATTTACTCCATATTAGAAAATGCAATTTTCATAATTTACAATGAGGTATAATTCACAAACCTGAACTACATGTATAATTTGCTTCTTGGCTGCTATATGATAACCCCATTTGTCATTTGATCCCTATTTACATGTATTCCCCTGGCTCCATGAATCCAGTGCTTTTTATGACCACTAATCGCTGATAAAGGGCAGGAAATAGCAACTGGAACCAGAACATTAATCTCATCCTAATCACAGATGCCAATCATTTCCCCCCTATTTTTAAAATTTTATTATCCTAGTATCTCTCAATTATCAGAACAAGTCATGGCTGGCTACTGTTTCCTATCATGTAACACAAAGGTTCATGTCAATGGAGTGACTTATGACCTTCTGGCTGTGGTCTTGTGTCAAGTATAATGATTTTCCAGGTCGTTGACCCCGTGGTGAAGAGGTCACTGACCCCATGATGACCCAGGCTGTGCCCCTTTTTCTCCTGTATGGACCTCAGTTCCATCTCCCTCTCCCTGTCAATTTCTCTTGCTCTCCTTTTCTCTCTCCCCCTCTCTTTGTTTTATCAACTCTGTCCTCTGTGTATCTTTGTTTCATCCACTCTCTCTCTCTCTCTGTTTCTCTCTCTCTGTCTCTCTCCTTTGCATATCTCTCAGTATGTTCAGCTTTCTTCTCTGTTATATTTCTGAATACTGACAACTCTTCCCCTTTCTCCCCTTTATCCCTCCTCCTCCCACCCCCCCCCCCCCCCTCCTTCTCTCATAATATAAATCCTTGGTAGAGGAGATTACCTACCACCTAGCGTGTACAATAACACACTGGATAAATAGACATAGCTGGTGAATAAAATGTGGTTTGGGGGTTTTTGTAACAAACCTGAGAGTCAGAGTATGGAGACAAAATAGTCCTTAGGTCAAGAACCCGAACAGTGTTATTAGTCATGAAGTTGACCATCATTGCTCAAGTTTTTGAGCATTCTTTACCGAGGGAAGGCCAAGAACTGATCTTACAATGCATGAACAGTGAAAACACGTGTACCAAGTCCCTTAGTGTATAGGCCTCCACTCAAAAATATAGGATTGGCCGCCAAACCAATGTCATTGGTGGCATCAATGTAGATACAATATAATGTGTGTGAACAGCATCTTGGTAAAAATGACAAGTTGGCTATTGGTTAAGTTGGTGAATTAATAATAGGTCAGGACCTCATCTTGCTCAAAGCATGGTCAACATAACAAATTCAATTTGCAATTTAGACTTAGGACCTGGGGGGTGTTTCATGAAGCTGTTCATAAAGTTAAGCTTGCCTTTACGAAAAACTTAAATATGACAAGCCAAATGGGATGCTCACTCATTTTTAACTGCATCAACTAAGGTTGAACTGTGCAGATACAGATTAACATTCTTAATATAAAAAAAAATAATAATGCAAAGTATATTGTTTGTCATAATTTAATTGAGGTTATTGGAAATACAATCACAATTTGTTAAAACATCAGGAAAAACTTTGGGCATCCTATCTGGCACTTTATATTCAAGTCGTCCGTTAAGTCATGTGTAACTTTACGAACAGAAGTGAAACACCCCCCTGGTTTGACACATACAGAAGTGTAGTAGCGCTTCCTCCTAGAATGATACCAACATAATAAACAGTTACCTTTATATCTGTGATCATTTTTCTCTTTCTGAAAAGACACATATTATGTGGGGCTTGGTTTCTACTCTTGGACATCCGATCTGCCAAAAGACTCTGAACCCCACCCACTCATCAAGTTCTTTAGGAGCCGGAAATGGCCAACAAAGAAGTCATGTAATGATGGCTGATGAGCTATTCTTCTATTTCCTCCAAAAGACAGTGTGAATCTTAACCAATCTATATATAAAGTAAACGTGCAAAAACTGTCTCTCCACAACAAAAGGGCTTTCGGCTGCTTCATTAAACCCATGAATGGGATACATGTGAGGCTTAATGGGGATAGAGACTTAGTTGATATGATAGTGTGTAGTCTCACATGTAATTATGGGACAGTGGTTGTGATTCTGCAAATTCCTTCGACTTCTCTAGGGAACAAAAGTGAATGGGATGAGGGATCGAAAGTGATTCATTTGAAACCTATGTTGTTATAGAAGCTTGCATTCTTTTTGTTTTCTGATGGGTAAAGGGGGGGGGGGGGACAGGAAGTGAATAGTGAGGGAAGGGGATCAGGATGGAGGATAAAGAACATTACACATGAGTTACCATGTCATGACCTTAAAAAGTACACTTACTTCATGGTATCTCCTCATACCTGCAAACATTCCAAAGAAAAAAAAGAAGGAATCTTTCTACACAAAATTATGAATGAAGCAGTGAAAAAAAAAAGCGGGGGCTAAGGGCGATTAGCCCCCGAAACTCTTGAAAAAGCCACCATAAATGAAAAAAGAGCCACCGTCAAAAATATTTCTGCCCATGGGTCGTAGTGCATTAAAATCCCTGAACACAATAGGTGGACTTCTAAGTAACCCTCGCGAAAGAAATTTTAATTTTTACACTGGAATGAAGTGTCATTAGAGTTGTTACTACTGTATCTAGGTGTAATGGTTGGTAAACAGATATATATGCACATCTCCTCAATATTTCATTTTATCACACATGTGCATATCCCAAAGATAAAATGACTGATATCATTATACAGTTTTTCAGAAGAGATGACCAGAAATTTTTGATTTGGTCTCATTCTTGTCCATTTTCATGTATTGTCAATAAATTACGTGAATGGAAAAGAACATCAAATGGTTGCAACTCAAGCATTATTTGACAAGGAAACTTCTTCATATCTATCCTCAAAGCTTGTGTATTTGACATCCATTTAATGTAATGTCTTTCAAAAATCAGTGAAAAAAAAAAGAAAAAAGAAAAAGAAAAAAGAAGGAATGCTTTCTGCAAATATAAGTGAAGCCATGCAAATTGTCATCAATGAAAAGGTCAGTCTGTTATCAGGATCCGGGCTAACTCGGCACTAGGGCGAACTCGGCCTTGGCGGAAAGAGTTGAATTGATCACAAACACTCATGTTGAATTTTGCATGAATTACACATTTCAAAACACTTAAATTCACAATTATTTGATATCAGTGTGTAAAATGATTATCAAAGAGCTTACGTTGAAAATTTCAAGAAGTAAAATTATAAAAAACATGAAATTCAAGGCTAAAAATGGTACAGTGTGCAGAGGGGACTTCAACTCTTGAAACACAGTCACCGCGCAGTGCCGAGTTAGCTGACCCCCTGTTATCATAGGTGTAAATAAAATATCTAATAAACTAGTAAACTAGTCACCTCAAACATTATCTGCCTTGCCCCCTATGGTGCAGGAATGATGACCTGTAATGTCACTTGCTACAGGACGACACCATCTGACAACACTCTCTTTGTCTAATTTCTGTAAGAATCTCAGAGCAATGTGCCTCCACTAATCTCTAGCAGGTCAGCTTTCCCCCCTTTTTAATCTCCCAAACCCCTATCCCTTTTCATAAGTCAGCCTTAATCTGTATTGGCTCTGGATTAAGTCACAGCCACAAAAGATAGGGGTCTTCTTTCTTTGATCGGAAATAATGGATCTCTTTCTTTGTCCTCAGATAAAAAGGGGCTTAGCAATCAGCTAGTTAGGATGGGCCACAGAGGGTGTTATTGCCCAACAGCCATATGCCATCATAATGATAGGAATAATAAGACATGATCAAGCTTCTTTCTTCTTGCTTTTCATTGAACATATATCATGATTAGAGTCAGTATTGTTCCTACAGAATTTCACCTTTAGAAGACAGGAGCAATTAGGCAACAAAAGTGTTTCACATAGGAACAAACAGTATCTTGTTTGTGACACAAGATAGTAGAGGTACACCATCTGCAGTGGCTTCAGGACAGTTAAGAAGCATAATGGAATGTGTCCACTGTCCAGTTACATAAAAGTAAAGTCTGGGCCTGATTAATAGATCTATGTAACCCACATAAACACCATAATCGCCCCCCCCCCCCCCGCAAAAAAAACAACAACAACAAACAAAAAAGACGAGAGAGACTTTAAAGGTATTTCATCCCTTTTGCAGCCCCAAACTTTGAATTGGTATCAGTATGTGATAAATTACAAAAGAATTATAATTTGAAAAAATGTGCAGATCGGATGTGAAAAGGATTATAATTTGCTTTAAAGTAATAACAACAATTTGGCAACACTTTTTTTTTTTACTCGAAAAAAATTGTGTAATTTTACAAATTATTTCTTGACTGTTATATACTAGTTCATGTACTTGCGTTGATTTCTAATAACTCCCTCTGCGAAAAAAGCAAGATTTTAATTTCTTACAAAGGATTTATAGAACTTGTGACCTTGAAATTTCAAAGGCAGTATCTACAGGATGTCTACGAAACCTGTGCAAAGTTTCGTGGAATTTGGTGTAAGTTTGCAAAAGGGATGTACTTCAGACATGTAACTCAAATCTTATCTTGAACCTTCCTGTACATTCTTAAAACCTCTATATTTCATGCACAAACAAAAATTGAATATAATAAATTGTCAGATTTAAGTAATTGAAGTTGATATTTCTCCTTGTCCAGTTACACTTTATCCAAATGGTTGCCTTCCAATCACTCTGTTAGAATCCTTGGGCTCTGTCTAATCCCTGATTAAACCACTTATCACAGCAATCAATACTGCTCATGATCAGGGTACCAAATCAAGAAGAATTGATAATCACATTTTTAAATGGTTCAATGCCTAAAGTGGAGCCTGGTAAATTTACAAGTCTCTTACAAACAAAAAATTCATTGAGAAAAGTACATTCAACTAACAGGTAAATCCCAGTTTATAAACAGAAACTCTAATAACGTTTGAATATCTAGAACACTCATTAGCTACGTTCATACGGGACTTGTGGTTTCGAAACTGAAAGTTAGCCGAGGGTTCACACGGGCCCGAAAAAACGACGCTTGTTGCTCTGAGTTTACAAGTAAAGCGATCGTAGTCAACATGAACAGAGAAGTCATCGTTAAAAACAAGTTTGCTAAACTTAAAGTTTATTCTGTCCACACGGTCCATAACTAAGGGGGGGGGGGAACCCCGCTGCTCGTGGTTTCGGCATTAACTACAAGCTCGCTTGTGGTTCTGGAACTACAAGTAAACTAAAAGTTTCAAAACTACTAGTCTGTTCATACGGTCTGAAACCACAAGGGGAACTTAAAGTTTAGCTCCCTCCGTGTGAACCGGACTAATGTAAAATATGACTTATTTCAACATATTGTCAAGCTGATGTGATCCCTGATAAGGCTAAAAGCACTCAAGCAAAACTATGCTTTGATCTTTCTCTCTGTGATTCAATGCCCCAATTTAAATGATGATGATTATTCTTGAATGACTACAATGAGGATATGGAACCTTTCTCCATTAGCAAGAATTTAAGAGATCATTCCAAAATAAAATCATGGATGGTTGTTTTTTCCCCTACATAAATTGGATATAATTTCCTTTATTTAAAGAATTTGACAATTATCTGACCAGCAATAAAGCCTATTAGCAGTGGGTCAAACGTACTTTGCAGTTTGCACAGGAAATTTTTACAATTTGTATCTATAAAAAGGAAATTTAAAATGAAATGAGCATCAGCACTGAAGTGATTTTCTAAGTGTTCTTTATTGTTTAAATAAAAACTGGAATCAAAAGCCAGGAATATGGGGATTTAAATCTAAAGAAATCAGACTTTCTTTTGTGTGTGTATGTGGGGGAGGGGTACCAAAATTGTTTACCAGACTGCGGGCACAGATTTTGGCTGTCATAATGTATATTATATAAGTATACTTGATAAGTAGTCACACTTCTTATGTTTCCTAATGTTCTTATCAGTTTTATCATCTATTTTCTTCCTACTTTTTGTTTCTTAAATTTTGGAGGCTGGCTTGTCCTGCTTGTCTAGGCTTCCCTCCAAACTGATATTTTCAAACTGGAGAATAGCAGGGTATACTGGTAACCACTTAAACTTGAATTCACCTGATCCTTTCACTACTTGGAGTCTTGCTGTGCTGACACTCCAACTCACCTTCCGTAAATGTTTCTCGTCATACGCACTGATGGGTCTATCCTTTTGCCACCCGTGAGATTGGAAAGCATGGCTGGATAATTACTCTCTTGTCGCCAACAAATATTCCAAACTTTCGGTGTCACAATTTTTTCCCCCCTCAACACAGACGTGGCATGAAGAGTGAATCAATAATTTGCATAGTTCAAATTTTACGGGGGGGGGGGGGGGATGTCTGATGACTATTTTGCCCTCTTATTGCAGGACAATACCAGAGTAAGAGTTAGCTTTTCCTTTTCAGAGATGCTCTTTTCAGAGATTCCATGTTAAAAATAATATATTCTCAATGCAATCTCATCATTCTTTTCTTATTCTAGTTATAAATCACTCTCTTCTCCCAAACATATTTTTTTCACTGCACAGGTCACATTTGGATATGATTACAAGCGCTTAAAATTCATACAATGAAATTAAAATCCATTTAACATGGTTACGTGTATTTCACCTGGGAAACCAGTCTGCGCAAAAACTAAATCATTTTGACTGACAAAGAAGATGGTATTCCGTTTCTATCTTTCTTGTTGCCTCACAAGTTACTTACACAAAGTCTTCTATATTACTATTCATGACATAAATGGGAAGATCTTTTTACTGAGACTGTGATAACAAGAGAAATAACACTAGAATACAGGAAAATCGTACAATAAAATCATTAATTGTGGCACAACACTTGTTATTTATAAGCACATTGATATAGAATTGAATGTTACAAAGATAAATACAGGCCTAAATCCTCAAATTCTAAATGCAGTATAGCAAAAAAGCCTGTAAAATAGGCATATATAGGTGAAAAAGGTGCAGTTCCCACTCAAAACCTTGATACAACCAAGGAGTTATTGATACAACATATACAACAAAACACAGGTAGACCACGCTCAATTAGCCTTGTCACAAAGTCACTACCAAAGAACTCCTTGGTCACACATGGTTTGTATTACAATGCTTACACGTCAGGACTATATCAACTTATTCTGTACAACTACATAGGACATACAGGTGTACATACGGCAAGAAAAATTCAATACTGCACATGTCGTGTGGTTAAATACCAGCAAAAGTCACAAAGGAGATCAATTTAGGTGAGTATTGTCCTTCATATCAAGTACAATCATGAGAATTGCTCACATATTGCACGCTAAGATAAAAGCACAGGGGCTTCAGAAATATGAAGAGAATAGGCCTACATAATCAATAATTTTGTGGATGTTACACCACGGCTATATCATTTTATATGCAAATGTATATTCTGCACTGAATACTCTGCAAAATAAAGTGTTCGCATAATCAACTTTCGTGCGAACACATGCATTGATTTATTGATGTTGTTTGTTGGTTTTATCTTTTGTTTGTTGATATCAATATAATTAAAACATTCTTGCCCGGTTAGACTGCATTTTTAGTACTCAATCGAGTGTGTCTTCCTAGAAATATTGATTGTAATTAATTACACTTCCGCTATCTTTTCATCATGTTGTAAAATTGATCAGACTCAACTTCCGTTCATTGATAAATTAAAGGTATTTCTAATTTCATTTGTATACCGCAGGTGCAAATAACCCAGCTATATAAAAGGTTCACAATTACTTTGAGCCAGCTTAACTCAAAATGCATTCTATTACCACCAGAACTCAATACAAGTTTTAAAAGAATTAAATGACCCACAATTATCTTACCAGCAATGTAGCACCCAGCTATACTGTGTGATAAAAGGTTCACAATTACTTTGAGCCAGTTTAACTTAAAATTCATTTTGTTACCACCAGAACTCAATACAAGTTTTAAAAGAATTAAATGATCCACAATTATCTTACCAGCAATGTAGCGCATGCGAAGTCGTTTCAGAAAACGAACATTCTTGTAAGATGCCATTTTCCAGACAGGGGAACGTTTGCATGACAGGAGCAGGTTAGTTTCTATCTTCCTACAGCAGGATAAGGACATTGCATCTTAAATGAGAATCACCTCCAAGGACTCCTTAAGTTCAACTATGAAGTTTTCAGATTCCAAACAGAATGAATTCTCTAAAATGATTTACAATGTATTTCCTCATACACTTTTCCAGACACATTTGCAGGCAGGATAGCCAGTCATGAGCAATGTCCACAAAAACCGACATCCACAAATCCTAGATCCTGGATCGGTTTGGGAGAAATTAATCCTTGAGGTTTTAACGTTGATCCCTTGTGCCTTGAATAATACAGGATTCTGATGATGGGATATTCTCCCACGGCTCCACTGATACGAGACACTCCCACTAGCTAGCTGAGCAAAGGTGGAACTTGAGCTTGGTCGTTCTGGTTTCAAAACCAAAGGCAGAATGCCTGAGAATTTTTACTTAGGGGGAAACTTAAACCATGTGTGCATAGAACCACAAAGGAAGAGGAATTTCCACCTGACTGTACATAAGGTATGGTCATAGTGGACATAAATGTAGTGGATATCTTTAGACATATCCTTGATGGTGTTTACCCTCTTGGTGTTATCTTTCACTACATCCACAAAGCAGGCTGAATCACTGTCAGGTTCACCTTGTAGTTAGTGTCTCAATTACTCGAAGGTCGCACACCGATACAGTGTCATTACAAACCTGTAGACCAAAATCCAAGGCATGACGTGGAGGTATTTTACTATAGAGACTGGGTTCTTGGCAGCAAAGTTGTCCCAGAAATAAATGGCACAAATTCCATGGAATTCTATCTAGTAGACAGTGCTTTACCTTAGGAAAGCAAAGTCTGCTTTCTGATAGGGGTTTCAATAGGTTCTCTCAATGATCCTTCACAAACAGGCAGTAGACTGGAACAGCAAATATTGATGATGAAGCACCACTGGGCCCTTGGCAGCTCATCGACACACCCCCTGACTTTAGGCACAGTTCCTGGTGTTCCTTGAAAACTATTCCACAAGAGGCATATAAAACTTTCAGTAGCTAGTTGGAATGTAGTCCACAGTGTATGCTTATCACTGCACTGAAGGACTAAGCCCAAACTGTTAGGCACTCACTACACCGGGTCGGTGAGGTAAGAAAAGAGCACTGGAGCCTGGTATAAAAAGGGGGAAAAAGACCTCTTTGCACTATAATGCGGTTTGCTTTGACATGGTAGTTCCACAATAGCTGGGGCCAGTAGGATAAAAAAAGGAAGGGGATAAAGATTTCTCTTCTACTCAAAAGGCAAGGGTTTTTTTTTTCTTCCCCCAGCTATTCTCTTCCTCTCTTTTCCTTTCTCTCCTCTCTTCCCTTCGATCGCTCCAGTGTCTCTCCTGCTCTCCCCCTTTCTCACCTACTTGTCATGGGGAAGTTGGTTTTGGCAGCAGCGCCCATGCGCGGACCCATGAAATGGTGGTGGGTTCACGCTCCGAGGAACACCGGCAATGGGTGAATAAGTGCCATTATACCGGTCTCCACTGCTTTAGAAGTGTTTTCACGCGAAGATGACGACCAACAAAAGGATCTGGCCCAACAATGGAGCTTAACATGACGAGGAGACAAGTTATTTTCCATCACCAATTGCTTCTTCTCCTCTTTCTTTCTGTCCCCCCCCCCCCTCTCTCTCTCTCTCTCTCTCCCTAGTCTCTTCTTTGAATCTCTGAATCTTGCTAAAAAGACTGCCTAGTACATGAATTTCTAAAAATAAAATGCCTTTGCTTATTTGAAATTATGTGAACGATATAGGAAGAAAGATTATTTTTGCTAAATTTAGTTAGTTTAAAACAAATACTTCTTTAATGAGGTAGAAGGTAAACTATATTACGACAGAGAAAGAAATTTCTGGAAATACTAAAATACCTCTTTCGATCTTCAAGCGTTGGCTGGCGCTTAGTTTAATGCTCAAGATTTTATGCAATTATTGCTTCAAGAGTAATTACCCTGGATTAAAGATCCCCTATAACCTGGCGATGACTTGAGGTTGGCATGGAAACTTGTGAATCATACAAATCTGTGGTTTCAGCCACAGCTTTGATATTATCCAAAGCTATCAAGGCCAGACTGTGTCATTGGCATTTCCACAACCATATCTCAAAATTTCTTTAATTTCATCAACTAACAACATTCAGGGAAGAAAAATAAATAAATAAAAAATAAAAAATAACAGAGGGGGGGGGGGGGGGGGGGGAATTTGCCCAATTTTTTAATAAAGGAACTCTTCGTTCACATTGGCTTTCAGTAGCTCTAGAAATAACAATTTATATTTTTCTTCACGTATAATTTTTAATTTTTCACCCTAGAAATAATTTAAATCTTTCACGTATAATTTTTAAGTTTTCACAGTTCTCACAGGTGTTAGTTTATCAATGGAATTTTCTTTAACCCGTTGACTACTGAATTCTCTCATCCCCATAGGTATAATACAGAGACCACCTGGTTCTCGTGGGTAATGGGTTAAGAGAGTGTCAGTGAAAGAGTGTGAGTTTCAGGTTTCTCTAGTGTATTAAGTATACACTAAAAATTATCAAAATAACAAAAATTACATTCACACTACCAATGTGAAATGCAAAAAAAACTGTATATGAAAACCCAGAGAGTTTGCAGTATCCTGTGCGAGGGGGAGAGAGTCAACTGCCCTCTTATTACCGGCCGCCAAGTAAAAAACTCTTTCAAACTTAGTGAAAAGGCACTTTACAAACGGACAAGTGATTGTTTGTCCTCGTGTTTGTTGTTTCTTTCCTTTTATCGATCACATTCCATACGCACTCAATGAAGAAAAAATGCTGGTCAATTAGACACCATATTATTGATTTCTGTCTGTTGTTCTTGGGTGGAAGTGGGTCATCATCGATACTAATAGGGGTCCTGCTGTACCAGGGTACCCTCCACAGTAACGATTCCACGAGAAGTCAAAAGAGTCTAAAGTCAGAAAGTGGGATGTGTATGGGGACAATGGAAACACTCCCTGCTGTGCTGATAATAGAAATACATTAGCCTACAACACTTATGTTGTTTTGGCCACTTGATGTAACAAATGAATTAATTGGTTTACAACCCCTCAAAATGGATAAACGGTGTAGAAAATCAATGAGGACTGTGAAAATTTGGTAAAAGTTCAATGGAAACGTCCCTGCTGTGCTAATTAAAGAACTACATCAGTTTACTACACACTTATGTTGTTTTGGCACTAGATGAGATGAATGAATTAATGGGATAAAAAAAAAATAATGAATGGAGAAGAGGATCAATGATGACTTTACTTTCCTTGAAGTCTTTTCTCATTCAAGAGACAAATTTGGAAAAGTTCACGACAATGGGTCTGCCCCTAATCTTGTTTCGCCTCCTAAAAGCGAGAGACAATGAGAAGGGTTTAGGAAAGAGACAAGCTGACCCCACCGTTTCTTTTCTTTGATTCACAACAATTGGGATGATTTTTGTTTATCCTGTAATCTTCATGCGTAATTGACTTTCCCCAGCTCTCGGCTTTTTGGGTTAGTGCCAAAATGGACCCCAGAGGAGTAGTAATACAAGTTGTGTATTACGTTCTGGAATGTGACAAGTCCTGCAAGAATTTGAAAAAATATTTGAAGTAATTTCTTATGCACTGTCAAGCATTTTATGAATTGAATGAATATCATATAAAATAGATCTAAGTTATATACGTAGAAAATGTGGGGTATAAAGATGGTTTATCATTTGATAATGAAAAACAACAATTACATGTATAAAGATTTTTTTGGTCAGTGTTTTCCAATAGCTGTACATTTCATTTTAGTATGTTATGTTCCAAAACACTTTTATATTAATCATCTCCATGATGGACTTTTTTCATATCAAAAAAATTTAAACTGATATTCAATCCTCCTCAAAAGGCCCCTTTTATATAATGACATAATATATTCATACTATTCTTAGAGAAAACCAACTAAAGCTTCATTAAAAGTTTTGAAGGAAATTACCAAAAAGGAGACTGTAAACAGGTAACACCAGGGCCCTGTTTCATAAAATTTGTTATGAATAACAAGTTGCAATAACTGTTATAAGCTACTGAAATCCTTGCATCCGATTGGCTGAGAGCAAATTTGTCATAGAAATGTGGCAGTTGTTACTGATAACAGGTTTTCTGAAACGGGACCCGGAAGAAGCAAATGGAGACTTTCTTTATTGACGTCAGCATAAAGAACTGTTCAGTGGCTAATCAAAGAGAGAGAGAGAGAGAGAAATCTATTTCAGGCAACACTTCAGTCACAAACACACTAATTACATACTAACAATCAACTTCAAAAAGTAAAGGAGAGGGAAGCAGCTTTCTAAATATAGGGTCAGAACTGGAATAAACATCCCTGAATTAATGAAGGTGCAGGAGAAATATAAATAGAGAGGAGGATGGGGGGGGGGGGGGGGATAGCTTTTGGTCTCTGGGTGGAAGAGAACGTATTTCACCTGAAATTGAATGGTGTTGGGGGATTCACGCAAGGGTCAATTCAAAGGGTGTCTGGTCAATGACAGTGCCATTCACACTTGAAAAAAATATCCTTGCTTTGCATCCACACACACTGCCTCTATATTTTAGATGAATATCTTGAACAGCACATGTAAATTATACCCTTGATTCACTTAAAAGTACTATCTAATATTTTGATGTATATATATGTTGTGATGAAATTAATCTTAATTGTAATTGAAAATAGGCATGAAAATTTGTGGGAAAAAAAGAAAAAAGATCAATATTTAGTATCAAACGAAGAAAAATCACTGTGAATTTTCAACACATGGTCAATGAATATTTTATAAGAACTGGCATGGATACCTCCAATATCATACATGCAGATATCCTAACTAGGGAAGAAATTACACAGAAATTCCAACAGATTTTCACCAACATTTTAGACTGGTCCCCAAGCTTTACCTCCAGGTATTGGATGTGAAATGGGGATGCTTCTCTTGCATCTCACGGGTCAGAAATAGAAAGAGATTACCGTTACGATCATTGGAAGCCGCATCAACATTTGAAGGGTTTCCTGTCCCAAAGCGCTTTGACAAGATGCACAAATGACGTCATTGGGAATCTCCACAGACTAGGAAAAAAAGTGACCCATCAGAGACCAGCGTTAATCTAGTCTTCAAATTCAGACACTGTGGGATCCAGGAAAGACAACAAATAAACGTGACAAGGTCACCGATGAAGTACACCCGAAGGAAATGTCCAGGTAAAATAAGTGCATACCAGACCTATGAATTTGACGACTACACAATACCAACCAAATTTACGCAAGACTCATTTTATCTTTTAATCTTCCTTTCACTATTTTTTCCACTTTTAAAATAATAATTGACTTGAAGCAATCTACTAACAATTTTGTATAACTATGAGTCTAACGAAGCTTTCCCATGTAGACCGGAGACAGGGAAGACCCTGGAAATAACAACAAAATCTAGATTTAGCAACTGTATCGACTATCGAATGTTGACGTCACACTTCACTAATTTGAGTTTTCTTGGACAGCTATTTGTGGACGGTACAAAAATACAGGGAAACTCTATTCTTGAAAGCCTGGCTGCTATGTAACTTTCTTCCCTTTCGTCCAGAAAGAGTTATACAATCAGAGCTTACATCACGCTATCATATTAATGTGCTGTTTTTATCTTTTCGATAGAAAAAGGCTGAAAACTTATATTAGAACTCAGAAAACTAACACCAAAAGGTGTGCATAAAACAAAAAAAAAAAAAAAAAATTTATGTAGACCTACACTGATTTTATTTTGGTGATCTTCGTACGGATCTGTGGCCTCCAACCCTGATATCAAGTTGGTTTTAATAGAAGCAGAAATATTTTTAGAAACACATCAATGAAAGTTTGAGCAAGATCCGATAGAAAATAAGAAAGTTATTAATTTTTGAAGTTGTAATCGATCAAACACAAATTGGCAACTCTAGGCCCGTCTTCATCAGCCCGAGTTTCCAAAATAGCCCGCTAATTCTGATCCGGGAAACTAACCCGATCAGAACTAGCTCGAGCTAGTTTGTAATGAAGACGCAATTAACTGGCTATTTCGTGGGTTTCTAGCTCGAGCTAGAAGCCTAAGTCAACTCGGGTTTTTTTGTGAAATAGCGCGCTATTTGGCGAATTAGCCCGCTAATTCGCAGGTGAAGACGCACTCGGGTTTTGACTCGGGTTAATTTATTCATGACACCAATCCTAGAAACGTTATTTTCCTTATGTATTTCTTGATTTTCTTCTCTCTTTCCACCTTTTCCTTATGTATTTCTTTGTTTTTCCTTCTTTCTTTTTTCTCCTTATGTATTTCTTTGTTTTCCCCATTATTTATTCTTCTTTCTATTCTAATGTATTTCTTTGTTCTTCTTGCTATCCTATTTTCTTTATATATTTCTTGTTTTTCTTCTCTCTATTTGTCTTTTCCTTAAGTATTTCTTTGTTTTTCCCATTTTCTGTTCTTCGATCTTGCTATCCTTTTTTCTTTGTTTATGTATTTCTTTGTTCTTTCTGTCCTCTTCTCTTTATATTTCCTTAAGTATTTCTTTATTTTTCTTTCTATTCTATATTTTCCTCATGTATTTCTTTGTTTCTTATGTATTACTTTGTTTTTCCTTCTCTCTTTTTTCTCCTTATATATTTCTTTGTTTTCCTCATTATTCATTCCTTCTTTCTATTCTAATGTATTTCTTTGTTCTTCTTTCTCTCCTCTTCTCTTCATATGTATTTCTTTATTTTTCTTTCTATTTTATCTTTTTCCTTATGTATTTCTTTGTTTTCCCAATTTTTTTATTGTTCTTTAATTTCTTATGTATTTCTTTGTTCTTCTTTATGTATTTCTTTGTTTTCTTCTATCTTTTTATCCTTTCCTTTTGTATTTCTTTGTTTTCCTGTTGTCTACTCTTCTGACTTTTTATATGTATTTCTTTGTTCTTCTTTTTTCCCTTTTCCCTTTATATTTCTTTGTTTTCCTTCTCTATTTTTATCTTTTCCTTATGTATTTCTTTGTTTTCCCCATTTTCTGTTCTTCGATCTTGCTATCCTTTTTTCTTTGTTTATGTATTTCTTTGTTCTTTCTGTCCTCTTCTCTTTATATTTCCTTATGTATTTCTTTATTTTTCTTTCTATTCTATATTTTCCTCATGTATTTCTTTGTTTCTTATGTATTACTTTGTTTTTCCTTCTCTCTTTTTGCTCCTTACATATTTCTTTATTTTCCCCATTATTCATTCCTTTCTATTCTAATGTATTTCTTTGTTCTTCTTTCTCTCCTCTTCTCTTCATAGGTATTTCTTTATTTTTCTTTCTATTTTATCTTTTTCCTTATGTATTTCTTTGTTTTCCCAATTTTTTTATTGTTCTTTAATTTCTTATGTATTTCTTTGTTCTTCTTGTTATCCTCTTTTCTTTATGATTCTTTATGTATTTCTTTGTTTTCTTCTATCTTGTTATCCTTTCCTTTTGTATTTCTTTGTTTTCCTGTTGTCTACTCTTCTGTCTTTTTATATGTATTTCTTTGTTCTTCTTTTTTCCCTTTTCCCTTTATATTTCTTTGTTTTCCTTCTCTATTTTTATCTTTTCCTTATGTATTTCTTTGTTTTCCCAATTTTCTGTTCTTCGATCTTGCTATCCTCTTTTCTTTGTTTGTTTATGTATTTCTTTGTTCTTTCTGTCCTCTACTCTTTATATTTTCTTATGTATTTCTTTGTTTTTCTTTCTATTTTATCTGTTTCCTTATGTATTTCTTTGTTTTTCTTTCTATTTTTTATGTTTCCTTATTTATTTCTTTGTTTTTCTTTCTATTTTGTCTGTTTCCTTATGTATTTCTTTGTTTCTTATGTAATACTTTGTTTTTCCTTCTATTTTTTTCTCCTTATGTATTTCTTTGTTTTCCCCATTATTTAATCTTCTTTCTATTCTTATGTACTTCTTTGTTCCTCTTTCTATCCAGTTTTCTTCGTATTTCCTTACATATTTCTTTGTTTTTCTATTTTGTTTTTTCCTTATGTATTTCATTGTTTCTTATGTATTACTTTGTTTTTCCTTCTCTCCTTTTGCTCCTTATATATTTCTTTGTTTTCCCAATTATCTATTCTTATTTCTATTCTTATGTATTTCTTTGTTTTTCCTTCTCTCTTTTTATCTTTTGCTTATGTATTTCTTTGCTCTTTTCTCTTCATTTATCCTATATATTTTTTTTAAATTTTCCATCTTCGAAGTGCGCATGCTCTGAAGCTCGAGTTTATTCCAAGAACGAGCGGGAATCGCTCGACTCGGGCTGATGGAGACGGGGTTTTTCAAACTCGGACTTTTTTGTCGAGAAGCTCTGATCGGGCTAGAATCTCGAGCTTGAGCAAACTCAGGCTGATGGAGACGCACCTTCTGTGACATATCTTGCGAGGTCATCTCCTATTTACTCTGTACTAAAAAACTATTGTAAATTTCCATTTTCTCAAATGAAAATATTTTATTGTATCGCACACCTAGTAATTGAACATATGTTTTCACACAAAATCTGTATGAAATAAATCTATTCCTTCATCAACAACTAAGAAAATGAAAATTAATGAAAATTTTCAGTACAAAGCAAATGGGAGAGGACCTCGAAAGATACGTTGAAAATTTGGTTTAGTGTGGGATATTGCCCATGGAGCAATCACCACCAGAGCATGGTTCATACAAACAACACCACCCCTATACATGGTACATTCAATGCAAGAAGCAGTAAGACAACCTTTTAGAGAGTTTGCACAGCCTTTTGATAGAAATTTAGTATTTCAAAACATCCAGATTTGTGTACGAGTTTTCATATGCATGCATAAAACACTTTGATAGCAAATAAACATGCCTACGTACTTCTACTGCAATTATCAGAGAAAAGAAAAGGGCAATGAACGGGCTGGGAAGAAAGACGTGGACAGAAAGCAGAGTACATCTAGATCTGTAATGGATACCTGAAGAGCTGGATGTTTTGTATCGTTTTTCAGTGTGAGATTTCTTTGTCGTACTTGGTAAGCTTCCCCATTTCCAATGCCGACCCCGAAGCCACGGTTGATGGAATGAAAGGATTTAATCAGGATTTGGAGTGCTAAATCTGATATCGAATTTCAAAGTTTAAGCAAAAGAGGAGAGATGGAAAGGCAATGCAGCAGCAAAATTTCATAGCATAAACATAAAATTTGAGTTTTTTAAGGTAGGGCATGCTGTATTCAAAATAACACATCCTGAAATATAAACACAGGAGCTGTTTTTAACCCCCTCCCCCCCCCCCCCGAAAAGTTCTCGTTTACTCATAACCGACCATACGGTTAGTTTGCTATTGACGATTTTTTTCATTTGAAATTCCTATTCAAAATGACCTGAAATTTGTGAAATATTAGTTGTATCGGTAGTACTTTATGCTTGTAACAATGTCTTTTCATGAAAATAAAAAGTTTGAACAGGAATTCATATCCTGGGGTTTGCTAGCTCCACCTTTTCCTGTATATGCCACTGATGGAGACCTATACACATAATACCAAACAACTCCCTATACTGAAATCAAACCTATTCTGTGATTACATGAAGCATGAGATTGGAAGACGATTGCACTCGTAAGCCACACTTTCTTTACTTTCTGATCGTTAGTGAGCAAATTTGCCTGTATAATGACTTCTGAAATTGAAAGGATGCACCCCTTGTGAAGCAATAATCTTCAGTTCTCTTGCACTGCTCGATGTGTGTGAATATCAATGCACACAGGGCAACACCAATGGGGCGGAACCGAAGATTATTTAACTTAATTCTAAAGCAAATCTTAAGGGGCAACAAGCACCAGTTATTTTTGGTTCTTCCATTCTCAGAGTTTTCTTCTTTTTCTATTCTCTTTTTTTTAAAAGTTCAGCCGCTTACTGGACTCCTTTGCTTTCCTTAATGCAGTTTACTTTTTCCTCTGGCTCTAGATAAAATAAGCTTTGCTCTCATTTATAGATGGTATATCTCTTTCACAGGCCTAAGATACACATCATTATAAAAAGATGAAACCACCTTCAGAATATTCAGAATAGGCAGTGAAAACTACATTTCATAAAATATCATTAACATTAAATTTGAAGTAAATATGCCACAGCTTATCAGATAATGTGGATTATGGAACCACTGTGTAACACTTAATTGCCATCCTGTATAAAAAGAAAAGAAAAAAGAAGATCCTTCAACAAAATCCATCTGAAAACTAGATTTGTCAAAGAACTCTGGATCGATTTCTTTCACAAAATTAACTGATCAGATTTGTTTTGTTACAGTGTCATTGACAGATTCAATTCAGTTTTTTAATAACTCAAGACTAGACTTACCTCCTAAAATAACATTCTTTTTCCACCTGAGATGAGGCATATTGTCCGCTTTGATAATGTTCTCCTCGAGATCAAATTATGATGTTACGATCAAAGCACATTTACGCAGAACAAATTTGAAGTACAGAAAAAATTTCATGAACACACACAGACGACTGTAATTATCTTGAAATATCAAATCTATCCACTCTTTGCATCTACCAGATAAGGAAATACACCTTTTCACATAGCATGAAGTTTTGAAAACAAACTGCTCCTGTTATAAAGTGGAATGGAAAATTTTGACTCTCCAGGGTGATTAGTACTATAAAGTGAGTTGAATAGTAGCCATTAATAACCCTCTGCTAGAAAGCAGCTATTAATATCACATGTAACTAACTGCATTGTATAACAAATGCGATAGTGTTTTTTCCAATAAACCAACAGGATGTAGCACACAAAAATACAATTGTTCAGATGAATTGTGACTGCATAACAATGCAATTGTAATCCACTTCAAGGGCACAATGTAAGCAAGTATAATGACCAAAGCGAAAAAGATATCATATCAAATATTAACTATCTTAATGATGCAAGTCTTTCTGAGCTAGTGAATTCACAGAGATGTTGTCTTCCAATAGGGCAAATCTAATGATACATGTACAACATACCATTACAAATAATAATCAAACATATTCAAAAAAAGGAAATTCCTTTGTCTGCCGTGACCATAAATCATATCCGTTTTGGTGCTTTTGAAGGTTACGGGAAGACTGCAAAAACAATTAAACATTTAATGTGCCCTTGAATTGAGTTTCACATCCAACACCTTGGCCAAAACAAATACGATTTTACCTCAATTATCTATCCTCTGTGAGTCATGTCTTTTTTTTCAACATTTTGAAAAATTAATAGTTATTTTGTATCATTTACCAAGTACTATAAGGGCATTTGACTTTCAAATAAAGTTTAGGCATTTTTTTCTTCTTCTCTCTAAGCAGACAATAATATTTCTTCTTATAAACATGTTAGCTTGCATGCATAGTACATTACAACGTTGAGCAAAAATATCTTCAACATTTAAAACAACTATCATGTTTAATTCTCATGTTTACTGGTATATGTTCAAATTTGTGACAACATACAGGATGTTAGGGTTTACATGAAGTTTGGGAGTTATAAATAATGTGTCAATGAGCAAACTTTCAGGAAATTTACATCTATTACCTATGCATTTGGCAGTGGAAATGATGGCGACACTGACCATGAATTATATATTCATGACGTTAATTAATAGAATGACCAATTATTCCAACTATATGCCTTGATGATCCTAATTAGATATTACCTTGGTTTTCCCAGATTTCTAAAAATATAAAATACAGAAAGGGTCAATGATGACGAACTTTTGGCAGACAAAAGGTGGTTCCACCATTTCACGTGTTGGAAACATGAGAAACAAGTACCAGTACAAATCTGACTGAAAAGGCTAAATTTAACATTTCCTGCATGGTGAAAGCCAGAAGGGTAATTCCACGGTAATGGAAGGAATTCAGACACATTTTACCAACTTCAAACCATAACTACAATCTTTTTTTTTATATAATAGTAGAACATTTCAAACATCAGAGATCTAAGATTAGATTTTGATTTTCAAAAAAAATTCTATTATGGCCAAGCAGTAATGAAACTTGCATATTAATGAGGTCGGTAATATTTTGATGTCCTTCCGTTACCGACCTCATTAATATGCAAGTCCCATATGTCCAATTTGAATTTCTCAAATTTATGTGTTTTATTACAAAATTTAGCCAGAAATCACAATCCTTCCTTCCACTTAATGCAGTTTAGGGGAAAAACTTTTACATAAACCACGAACCAAACAGGACGATGAAAGGACAAACTTAGAAAAGAAAGAGAGAGAGAGAGAGAGAGAGAATACAAGAGATATTGAAAGAAGCAGGAGACAGCAAGACCATACCATGACTCAAGAGGAAAAAGAAATCATATATATCGAAGAAAGTGCAGGAAAACAGCTAGATTGAGAGAAAGAGAAATAGAGAGGGACTGAGAGGATAGATATGGATACAGACTTAATTGACACATCTACAAAGACTCACAAAACAGAAAGAACAACAGATGAACTGAGGAGTCAAAATCATCAATGGATCAATATGCTATTGTCATGCTTCAAAGAAAAAAAGGCACCAGTTCTTTGGATGAAGAAATAGGGAGGCATGAAATACATAGGAAAACAATGAATCACCCCTATTTTCAGAAATTTTTACAAACTGTGTGTTTGAATAACAAGAACACCATTTATGGGGTGAGTTTATTATTGTTTGTCACATCTTCACAAGTCTTCTGTCTATGTGTTTTTGTGTTTGTTTAACATCAAGTTTGAATAACCCTGAACTACAAAAAAATATAAGTCTAGAGCATTATATTTTTCTGGAGATTATTTTTCCAGCTGTGTGTAGAAAAGATGCAGTCAAAATGGTGGAGCATCTTTTAAAGTTCTTCTACAACAAAACTGCTATGCATTGCATCTATTGTTAGTATTGATGATGTCACTTAAGTAAACAAAGTTATTTTGAAAATAATGCAAATTAAGTTGATTATCTTTCAAGGGAATTAAGTAAAATGTATTTTTTTTAAAGCAATGGATTGAAGGTAATGCCATACACTGTTTAAGCCTGGCAAGCTGTACTTGTAGTTGTAGCAGCACCTTTGTGGACTGCCCCCGATGGCCTACATTGACAAGCATGTCTACCACTCAGGCACTGAAATGAAAGAGTGCCCTCTATGCTAATATACCATACAGTCTAGAGGCAGTCCTGCTAACATGTGCTAGTGTGTTTCTTCCTTTTCTTCCTTGGATTGTAAGGGATAGGATATAGTCCATCATTCTCATTCTAACTTGGTCTATCACACCTTACCCTTCACTCTCAAGGCTGTGTGACTTAACTAAAAACAAAGCAAATCAATACCCATTGGTACATGTAGATGTAGATTTTAAAAAAAATCACACCTGCATGTATTGTTTAACTTACAATGCCAATTTCCTTGTAAAAAATAGCATGTACATGTACCTGGAACGCAAGATAGAACAGCTTTTAGAGTTACCAGCAAATGTAAAACAACTTTGTGGATAGAGCATAAACAAGACTATTGTATATTGCGTATTATCAGATTTGAAAGCAATGATAAACAACACAGGTGAGAATTGCAACAGTTTCATGAAAACTTTTAGGGCAGCTTCATCAAAGAAACATCATGATGCCTTCAGCAAGCGTAAGAAAATGACAAAGAGGGAACACCAACAACAGTTCAATACATGCTTGGTTCAATGGAAATTCATTCAGAAGTTACTCACTCTTTATCCTTTATCCTCTAACAAGAATCTCAAAAACAGGAGAAAAGAAAGAGACTAATCATGCTAATAGAATTCAGGAAGGTGAAGAAAAAAAAAAGCTTCTACTTTATAGCGCCTTCATGGGACACTTCACAACTTCCTCTGACTTTCTTGTCGGCACTGTGGCAACTTTCAGGTAAACTTCTACTTTGATGGAAGCCTTTTTTTGAGGAAAGATAAAACTTTCACTGAATACATCAAGAACAATTTTGTTGGTAACAAATCTGTAATAAAATGGGTAATTTATGGGAAATTAGCAGCAAATAAAAAGAGAGAAAAAGAGTAGAATTAAGAAGTGTTTGAAACTACTGATCAAAAATCAGAAATGCATGATCGTATGTAGATCTGGTCCTTAAGGCTAAACTGACTTGCTGTATTTCAGTTAATTCATGGTTTTCAGCAGGCTTCAGTTACTTTGAACAAATCAACAGCCATAAGGCTTTGTATTTTAAAGTGATATAACATGTGTCATCGAGATGGATGGTTCTATTCCAATGTTATGCGCTTCCCATGCTTGAAACACATGCTCTTTAAGATGTATCCCCAAGACCATGCAACTCCAGTTTTGCTTGATGGTTCAGAATATCATTAAGACAGATTCAATTGAAATGCAGTAAACCAAGAAGTAAAATCACCTTTGAAATCTAAAATACAAGTATTTCCCATTTCATTATTTTGTCACACTTCGTATCAATAACACTAGCTTTGTTTAACACAAATACCATCCTCTTACTTCCTATTCTTCCTTAGCTTTTATCTAATTTCCCCCTACTATTCTCTACTATAGTCTCTCCTTGTTACTTGACGGCCAGTACCTCACACCACGGACACTTAACAACAATATGAATGCTGTGATAGTTTTCTCATCTTTTCTAATCCTTTATCTTCTATTTTCTTTTTCATCCCAGATTCTCTTCTATTCTAATCCTACTTCTCGATGGCCCATTACACCACACCATGGACACTCAATGACAAATTGAACCCTGAAATCGCTTTGAATCCCTGAACAAAACCAGGAGAAAGGACCGAAAACACTTGAAAGTCTGCGCTGTGTATAGCTCTGACTATCAACTCTTGTTCTCCTGAATGACTACAGGTACATCTCAAGCAGCCACTGACCCCCCTGCATTGTCAGCCAAGGAAACTGGATTTCCATTAATTGTGCATATTCCCCTCTTATGCAAAAAAATCTGTTCAAAAGAAGGTTGAGTTCTGGTTGAACTGAAAAATGATTTTTTGAATTTTCTCATTCTTTTCATTCCCACAAGGAAGTATATTATAGTAGATAGAAACAATGTCATGTGATAAGGATTCCCCTTGAAATGCCCTGATATTGAAGATGTGTACAGAAATAGCCCACAACTGGGACACACACACACACACGCACACACACACACACACACACACACACACAAAAGTGCATTATTCCATGATTGAACTTTAATAGTGTATTAAAGATAAAGTTGAGTTCTGGTCATGCGATTACATTGAGCAAGAAACTGTCTCAAAACAATTGGGAAAGGTTGATTTTATATATAGTGCATAAGAACTGGTGATGCTGTAAGGTTTTGGAATCACCAAAATGAGAAAAAAATTGACTCAATCCAGGTGAGAGTCACATGCACTACACACAGAAATGTGTATATGGGACTGCACACACATGTTCGGCCCGAACATTTCAGCTGTTTCTTATCATATTTTGAATGTGAGGACATTAGACGTGCAATACTTTTAAGGGGACATTTCTACTATGATAACCTTCTAAACTGACATAAGGAGAAGGAGAAAGCTCACAAATAATTTTGACCTTTCCCAGAACTCAACCTTCTCTTTAAATATGGAAATTCTGTTGTTTTTAAAAATATTTCATGTTATGTTTTTTATTTGGTGATTTCACTATCAATACCACTTTGGACAAAAGCAAATGATTTGAAATATTGGATGGCCACTTTAAAGTTCTCCACTTATCCAATTATCCAAATCCCTGTTTCCATGATTCTGGACGGCTTCCCATCAAATAAATCAAAACTCCAAATCAAGAAACTCGAGCAAATCAAGAAACTCGGCCCGTCTATCATTCTAGTTCCATGGGAGCACAGTTCACTGATAACATTCTTCCTTGTCAATTCCGAGCCACGCTCCATTTAAAAGTTTCAACAAGCCCCCGCTGCTTCTCCGCAACTGAAACTAATTCCTCTCAATAAAACGCCCACAAATCGTCTGAAATCAAGAATTTTGCAAGCAAGATGAGATAGCAAAGAGTCACATGCTGGCTGAAAAGAACTCCTGTGATTTTTCCTATCGAAGGGTCCATTCACACAAATGAAAACATTATATAAAGTAACACTGCAATGTATAGAGTAATGTTACATTCACAATAGTGAAAAGGGTATGCACACAAAATAATTTTTTTTAAAAATATACATTGTACAAAGATGCTCGTTTTGGAGAGAAGTGGACTGTTGTGTACTTTCTATTATGCACCCTTAGTTCTGGTCATTATGGTTCTAGAGAACATTTTTCTAAAGTGATTCACCATCATAAACTCTCACCAGAACCATGGGTTCTGAGGAAAAGCCCAAAGTAAATGGGCAATGAGTTTCTCTGCGTGCTCGATACAAACACATTATTTGTGAATTTCACTATCAAAATCAAGTGCATGACGCATGACGTATGTCTGTAAAGTATAGGGGCCTACATCATGTACCCGGACAGATTGCAGATATAGACTAGATACGCCTACCATATCATTCTGGTCACCAAATATTTACAGAAAGAAACTGGAAATCCCAGGTGGACTTGCAAAATGAGTGATACATCCTACGGTAATGGAGGAGTAAAATTCCAAGGATTCCTCTTGCAGTTACATTTTGTCCTCTCTTCTTTTGTTATTCTACCTACGTATTTCCAAGGTGTTATCAAACCATGAACAAGATGTACTTGCTATTCTAGTTGTCATTTTTATGCATGCAGTAATACAGCTTTTTTTTTCAAAAACAATCACAGCATTAATAAAGTTGTACTGCATGAGTGCTTCCACGTACACTTTATCCTTTGCAACTACCGGTAGTAGTACAGTATTTGAGGAGTTTTGGAGTGGCGCTCACCCGAAACCTTCAAATTTAACATTTACAGATATCTGATAAATTTGAAAACTCGTACTTGTATTCTTCAAGAATATCTCACAGGTACATTTTATAAATCTACTGGATAAAAAGCTGGGGATGACAATTAAAAGGTAATTCAAAGTAAAAAGAAAGCATTCAGATTATAATCAATTTCCACAGATATTCATTTTGATAGTTTATTTCATACCAGCTTGAATACACAAAGAATTCTGAAATATATGCGTGCAAAGTGAAGTTTGACACAGGCACCCAATTAAGGTGGTCAAATGACCGGAACCGAACTCAATGACAGGTAATTTTGTTACCCAAATCCCTTGTAGATTTACTGAATATATCACCTACTGGAAATAAGTGGGGATCAAGGATTTCAATTAACTATTCAAATGAGAGGCAATCACACAGAACAGTAAACATATCATTAACGGTTGCAGAATCCTTTCATATCAAAAAGTTATTCCCCATACTCCTCTTTTGGAAAAAAGTATGCTGCAATATAAGCAAACAAACTGTGAATAGACATCATAGAAATTGTGGAGAACTGTTGTGAAATTAGACATTCAATAATAAAAACAATTAATCAGGATGTAAGTTTTTCAATACTAAATATTTTTAAATAGAAAAATCAGTTCAAAAGTCTATGGGCAGATTTTGGCTGATGACAACTAGGTTTAATAAGGAATTCCTTCGATATTATTCATCTACTTACGGCAAAGAGTGATAACTCCTTGTTTACAGCGATACATGTACCCATGACCATTGTAAATATAGAGTTATTCTTGAAAATCAGCATAAATTTCCCTCTATAGATTTCCTATACTGGACATTCATTTTCTTTACACTTTCAGGGATGCTTTTTCCTATATTCTACGAAGAATTCACCACACTGTTAAAAGTTCAATTGTTTTTATATTTTTTAACACCTTAATTAAAAATTATTGGTTGCAGGAGCAGTTCCATTACCAGTTCATGATTTCAGAGCAAGCAGTAGAGTCCACAGTGCAAGCGTGAGAATGTTAAAAAGTATGCATTTTCCATTTTTCATAATACTGAGAGCTATGATTAATTGCTACGATTAATAGATAGATGTCATGTACATGCACTGTTCATTGACACTGATTTACATCGATGTGAATGGGTACGTGACATCAGTGGATGACAATACACCCAATGTACAAATCAGGATCTCTGTTTACAGTCATGCTATCTTGATCAGAAGAAAAATCAGTGAACACTCACTCTAGAAAAAAAGCAATTACACTTATTGATTTGAGGCAATTGATTTCTGGCATGACCTAAATGCACTGAAACAGCAGGGAAATGGCTTGGAATACTGCTGCATAATATGTACCATCATTACCTTGCACTGTTGTAAAGATGAATTTAATTCATGAAATTAGATAATCTGAAGGTTCTTTATCATGTAAAAGGAATGGGATTACAGAAAAAAAGGTGTTAGGTGTTTGTTACAGGTATATGACTTATCGTCTCTTTCATCTTGATATGCATTCATCTTCTAAGGGTGCATTTATACTCCCATTTTAAGGCCAGAATGAGCCTTTTGTTACGCGTTTAGTTCAAAACACAGTTGCGTCCACAGTCATTTTCGTATAATCGCAGATTTAACACTTTCGAGACAATTGACCACATTTTGTGGTTTGGCCCAATAACTTTTGATTTAGAGCCTTAAAAAATATACCAGATGCATGAATAGAAAGAGCAAAAAATTCTGCACATACTGTGTCCATTTTTGTTGCATAATCATATTGCGTTTGATGACAGGAATTTTAAAAAGGAGAATAAGATTGAACATCCTTAAATTGGCAACACATTGAGAGGTTCAAAATCATTGTTTTTTTGTCCAAATCGGCAACTTTTTCAACTTTTCAACAAAGTTCCTAACCATGTATATTATTTTTCAAGACATTACATCTTATTAGAACCACGTAGCACTAAAAGAAAAATATTATTGTTGCCAATTTGCAGAGCAAAATGTGATCAATTTAGCCCTTAAATAATTCTTGTCCTGAAAGGGTTAAAACAGCGATGCAAAACTCACAAAAAGATGCATTTTGAATTGGCATTTCTCCAAAAACACATTTTCTGGCAAGGCATAAACGCACAATCATTTGTAAACGTGTTTATATGAGGTCATATAAACACAAGCATGCACAGTGAGGTATGTGAAACCAGCTGCAGAGCTCGCATTCGCGTGGAGAAATGGGGAGAAAAGAAGTATAAATAGTACCCCGTTAAAACTGTGTTTTAGATGAGCATTTCAAAACGCTCATTCTGCCTTCGCAAAGAAATTATAAACGCACCCTAATTCTAACTGCCATGCTTTCCTTCATTCTGTTTTTCTCCAAATATTACGGCAATGAATAAAATTAAATGCATATGTCTTGTAAAGTCAATGTGATATAGGATAGGATAAGAGGACAGGGAGGGAGAGAGAGGGAGAGAGAGAGAGAGAGAGAGAGAGAGGGAGGGAGGGAGGGAGGGAGGGAGGGAGGGAGGGAGGGAGGGAGGGAGGGAGGGGGGGGAGGGAGGGAGGGAGGGAGGGAGGGAGGGAGGGAGGGAGGGAGGGAGGGAGGGAGGGAGGGAGGGAGGGAGGGAGGGAGGGAGGGAGGGAGGGAGGGAGGGAGGGAGGGAGGGAGGGAGGGAGGGAGGGAGGGAGGGAGGGAGGGAGGGAGGGAGGGAGGGAGGGAGGGAGGGAGGGAGGGAGGGAGGGAGGGAGGGAGGGAGGGGAGGGAGGGAGGGAGGGAGGGAGGGAGGGAGGGAGGGAGGGAGGGAGGGAGGGAGGGAGGGAGGGAGGGAGGGAGGGAGGGAGGGAGGGAGGGAGGGAGGGAGAGAGAGAGAGAGAGAGAGAGAGAGAGAGAGAAGAAGAAGAAGAAGAAGAAGAAGGGGGAGGGGGTTAAATGGGAGATAGAAGTAGAGAAGGTGAGTTGGGGGAGTTTCTTAATACACGAAAAAGCATGCACTACATTTGATGATTCCCTTAAATATGATGATATATACAGCATTACACAGATTTGTCATAATTACCATCACAGAGAGTCCGTCCATAACGACCTTGCAGTATTATTGCAATTAAGGCCACAACTTATTGCAAATTACCACTCATCATCATTATGCAATAAATACTACTATCATCAAAATGGCAAAAAAATTATAGAGGAGATTTTTTATTGGAAATATATTTTGATCAGCTTGAAAGCATTAAAATAGCAATTTACATTCCTGTTTAGCAAATATCAATTGGATAAAATGAGAATAAGTTAATGGAGTTATTGGGCAAGCTCAATAAAAAAGAAGCATAAAAGATTTATCAAGCACTATTTAAAAAAAAAACATGGCACTCATCAAGAAAAAAAGATATATATATATATATGACATATCCCAAATCTGGAGTGTTATGAAGTCAATTTTAGAAAGACAGCTTTCCTCAAAATTGAACTTTGCATTAGAAATTAAATAATTGTTACATTCTTTGGCTAATAAGAATGATCTTATGTCATCATGTTGAGACTAAAATAAAAAGTGCAGTTGTTTAATGAAAAATGATGAATAAGACAGTAAGACACTCATAAAAATGCACTAAATTCTCAAATCTGAGAGTCAAACTTCCACAAAATTAACTATTCAGTTAATGACAAAGTGACACATTTAGGGATTAAATCCTTCCCAAAAGGGGCATGAGAATGCCCCCTTGTGGGAGCCACACAAAAGGGACAAGATTTATACCTTCATACAACCTGCCTTTTGAATGAGTGGCACATTGTGAAATATCAACAATTAGAGTGTGTCCATACAGTTTTATTTAAGCTGACTGAATAATCTAACTCAATCAAATAATTTGAGAAATAAATCAGGGAATTGCTAATTTGAACAATGCAAGGGTATTTTATCTATATAAACTAATTTTACCTCATCACAAAAACTTAGGCCTAAGCTAACTTTCCTGACTGCATTGTAACGCATTATTGTTGTGTGAGGAAAACGGTGTGATTGTGAATTTTCTTGCAGGTTAAATAAAGAAGAACTGCCCTCTCTAAATCAAGAAAAATATATGTAAATGCAGTGAGGGCAAAAATATCCTCCTGACTCAATCAACTTAGAAGACTGTCGCTGTTTCGCTGTTCATACAGATTTATTCCTGATTCCAATAGAAAATCCAAATTTCCAAATTCAAACAGGTTAAAAGGCCATAATATGGACTCACTTTCACTTATTTTTTTTCTTTCACTTTTTCCTTCTTTCCTCTATGGGATATCCTGGCTAAGGATAGGATTTATTTTCTTTCTTCCCTTGGCTTTTATTGTGAGAGAAGGAGTAAGATCTCTTGAGCAAATCTAATAGCAGAATGGAGGAAAGAAAAGGGGAGGGTCCCACCAGTGTCTTTTGTATGTGTTTGAGCTCAAATTAGAACACCTCTAAAGACTATCCACAGCAGATAGACCTTCTAATCGAGAGCAATTGCCACTATAGCCCCTTTTCTTGAGTTCAGGATTATTTTCATTATTAAAGTAGATAGCTCCATTTTTTCTTGGAGGGTACCACTGAAATGACAAAAAGCAAGAAGTTATACAGAATATTACATTACACATTGAAAAGCATGAAATTATGCACATACTGATTTTAAATTCTTCTGACTACCGAATCAATTATATTTTCCATTTTGACTAATTTTCAGGAAGGCCCGGGACTCCGGTAAGTAGTAACGTCGAGTCCTTCCTTCAGGCTGCTGGTACAAAATTGTTCTTTCTAAAATTCTATGTCAAGTTTAGGCCTTGGAGCACTACCAGAAATTCTACTTTAAATCCAACTGTTCCTACATTCATAAACTACAACGAAGTCCATATTTAGGGGAGTTGGGAGCCTGGGAAGGGGGGGGGGGGGGGAGGGAGATATCAAAGACTTTCATTCATTCAGTGCTTGACTCTGAATGAAAGAGAACGTTCAAAGAAAGCAAGATGAGGATCAGGCATGTTCCAAACAATACATTCGGAGGGAAATCGGTTTGAATTACGCATCTCGATCTCCTCTGTCAAGAAGTCAACGTTCTTGCGCAAATAAAACGTGAATGATTTCTCTCCCCCTCTCTTTCTCTCTCTCTCTCTTTCTTTTAAACTCTCTGAATTCCCAGATGTGTTCTATTCTTGGACATTCAATATTTGAGTAGGGGGTGTGAGAAGGGGACACAGGGCAAATACATCAGGTGGACATACAAGCAGAGGCTCGGCTGGCCAGCCTGCAAATTGGACAAGATGTACTTGATTTTGAGCAAACCAGAGCACAAATGTGCAGCGTCATGGATCTCTTTAATATCTAGACATCTTTTAAAGTATATCTTACTTTTTAAGAATATGATTAATATAATTATCATAGGCCTATTCATCTAAAATGTTTGAAATCAAGAAAACCACCAAAAAAAAAAACAAATGCCAGGTGAAAAGATTACCAGTATAGTATTTTTTCCAAAATATACATAGTTTCCAACATGCGTTAAAAAAAACCAAAACAAACATAAGAGGAAAAATTTCTCTTTTCCCACACTAAGCAATAATCTTCATGTATGACACACTTTCAAATTCTTGTTAAAGCATTTTAAGATATAGGTCTTTATAAGAACAATTCATTCACTTTTATTCTTCACTAAATAAGTAAAATAGCAGTACATAACAACTTTTGAAAGTTAAAACACTACCCCCCCCCCCCCCCCCCCCCCCCCCCCAATTATTAAATTAAACAAAACATCATAAAGAGCAAGAAAATATGAAGACGGTATATTCTTATAATTTTATTTCATAAATGAATTCACATGTGTAAATTCAAATACCAATTTTCAGATTAGAACATTGCAAAAAGTTGGCCTTTAATTGGAAAACTAGATCATAAGCAAAGTCAACATATATTTCCCAAATGACTCCTCAAATAAAAGCATATTTGCTGAGAGGACACTTGACAGGCTTGGCATAAAGCGAGAACAAACACGGGCCTTCAAGTACAGCTTTGTGGTTAATCATTCAGAGATAGTCAGAAAAGGAACAAAATCCTGTAGTGAAGGTCATTGATCATACAAAGTCATCTGTGAAAAGTTTGTTATTCTAGCTAGTTTTTAAAAAGTTTGTTATTCTAAATGATTTCCATGATGGAATGGAAAAGCTAATCACTGTGATGACTCCATTTCAATTGTGCTTTGATAAATGTAGATTTATATGCCTCACTGAACGATTATCAGGAAGTCACATTAGTGCAGTTTTCGTGGATTTGTTGCTGTTTTTCATTGGCATTTATATAGGCCTCTTATAATTAGTTGCCCTTGATTTCAAGTGTGAAATGATAAATGTTTATTTATAAGCACAGTGATTGATTATGAAGAAGTCAAATTAGTGCAATAATGACATCTTTTTTGAATCATGTACTTGAATCAGCTGTCTTTCTATCCCAGATTACATGTATATTATACACGGTAAATGCAAGTTTGTAATTTCCTGCTTGGGTCACATAGTGTCATTTCCACTTCTAATCAATCAACTTCACAAAAGACTGTTTTCACCAAGGATAAATAAATCATTATGGGTCATTTAGAATCACCAGAAAAATTAATAGGGGAGGGGCAAAAGAGGAGGGGGCAGCTTTTTGAGGGTTTAGGGAGCCAACTGCCTACAGCACCCCCTGCCTATTTTCTTTGCTGCCTCCTGGACTATATTGTTCATTGTCCATCCATTTGTTCTGTCAAATGCATGCATGTTAATATGCTTATCTCAGAAAAAAATTGCATTCAGGCTTGAATTCATTACAGAAATATTTAATTCCATATATTGTCTGTTTGGAGCCAGAAGGGCGTAAACATAGAATTAACGCCCTTCTGGCTCCAAACACAATTTACAAATTACTCCATTAATCTAGAAGCCTACCTTTCTCTGACGTTACATATTGATCAAAGTGCCATGAATTCAAACACTATTTGTTTGCTATCACATACCAGAGTTACCCTTCTGAGTAAATAGATCAAGTGGTTGGAAGAGTTCTTTCAAAGATTGACAGCAAGCGATTGATTTCAAATATATTCTGTATACAAATTTGTGTGTTTTCTCCCTTTACTATGTATGTTCTCTTTACAAAAAGTTATATTGCAAAACTGAGGATACATCAACAAATATACTTATTATTGGTTTTATGTAAAATATGAATTTCAGTAATAATAAATAAAACCATCACACAATATGTAATAGTGTATCAGTCTGAGTCAATAAGTTTTGTCAACATAAATTGCATTTATAATTACCATGAAAAGTTTGACTGTATTTGAAAGAGACTTAATGAAGTTATTTTGAAAACAAATGTACCAACTTTAACATAGTCCTAAAATGTTAATTTTTTTTTTATTAGACAAATATTGAAAATTAAACCTAAAGAAAAATAAATCTAATTAATGGTCATAGTTCGCATCGCTGAAAGCTTTTAGATTTAAGCACCAATCTAGGCTATGATTGCAAATTCAATAGCAAAACAGTTTCATTATATACCACCCATTACAGCACAGCTTCGAGCAAAACAGTTTCATTATATCACCCATAGCAAACAAAGTTGAGTTCATGGCTGACTTCATGTCAACAAACAAAACTTTTATTAAAATGAAAGATTAATTCTCACACCTACACTCCAAAAATCAACTCATAATCAAGACTTTTTTCCCCTTTTCTTTTCCTTTCTAATGTGGGTGTTGTTTGGGGTACTGTTTTAGTGTGCTTGAGACATTCTTAGTTACATTGCCCTGATTGGACCATATTTTCTTTGTGTGCTTTGTTTTCTTGATGTGTTTACTAAATATATGTTTTAAAATGCCAAACTTAAAAAAACAATTTCATTTTCAATAATAGTTGGTGTTGGTGTACTATGCTTTATTTTACTGCCTATCAAAATTTGAACAGATTCTTTTGTCCTAGCTCAGAATAAGTTCACCATTGTACTATATGAACTACATGTTATAAATTCATAATGTCTGGAACAAAAGCTAAGAAGCTTTTAGAAATGTTTTGATTGGAATAATGTGTTTATACATGATTTCCCATGTTCTGAGCCAACACATACATGGGCATACATGGGCATCCGTTGTTATCATACCCAGGTCAAAGGAACACTTCCTCATAAATCGATTTCAGATTAGAAGATAAAGCAGTGAACATAAACCAGCACTAAATCCAAACACCTACATGTATTAGTTGTAATGTCTTCTCTAATAACATTCCAAAGGGTAAGGGCCATCGGAGATGACACAAATGATAATGAAAATGGAAATGAATATTCCTGGTTTTATAAGCTCAGGTTGATGACCTCTGTAAAATCCTACACACATTATGATTACTAGCATTCATATTTCGCTTCAAAACATGCCTCTTCAATCTATCATTCCAAGTACACAGCAAGAATTTAGCTTGACTAAACCAAAGTGGACAGTGGAACTATTTTCATAAATCTGTTTGGAGCCGAAAGGGCATTAACTCATATACTTTAACACAGAGTTTAAGCCCTTCTGGCTCTCAACAGATGATATACACGAGAGATGAAAGTATATGGATTTATGAGCACAATATCTTATCGGCACAGCTTGATTCATCTCTCCCAATAAAATAGCCCATCTGTTCCCTAAACTGAGTTTGGACATAGTAAGTTATATCCTACATGACAGTGTATTTTATGAGAAAGCGCATTACAAGTAATACAAGTGAACTAAAGCTACATTTTACCATGTTCTCTCTTGAGAGCTAGAAGGGCATTAACTCTGTATTAAAGGAAAGGAGATAATGCCCTTTTGGCACTCAGCAGGCAATATTTTGAGTTACATACAATCTACCAATACCCAAATACTCTGGGACAATTTTCCATTCTGAACTACATGCACTTCAACCCTATAAAGCTTTCATCCTCCCCCCTCATTTTCAATTTTCAACTTGAGCCCAATTTTTTTGTAGAAATTTAAAGAGGGTTGGACTATCGAGTACAGAAAGGATTGCAGCATGGTGAAATATCAGGGAAGCACACAGTTCAGCAAATTGATATTCATTGAGAGGAATAAATTCTCTTACCATGATATTTTGGCTTAAAATAAGATGATGTTTTATATTTCAGGAAGTTCAGGAAGTTTTAACAAAATTGCAAAAATGTCAGAAGAATATATCTTTTATAGAGAAGGTGAAAAGTATTCATATTCAGGAATTCTCAGCTTAATGCATGTATTCCAACAAATGTTGTCTGCACCTCACCACAAAGACAAATTTTTGGCACAGAATGGGAAATGAGAGCAAAATGACAATAGGATCCAAATGATTCATTTACAGTAACTCTTTGACTACAGAAAGTTGGGATAGTTCCAGCTTGCTATCAGATATGGTTATATATATCACCATGAATTGAATGGATTTTACATAATTAATTAGTCAAAAAGTATTGATGACTGTTGAGAATGGTGATGGGGAAGTACACTATCATGTAAAATGTCATTAGGGTGTTGTGGTCTAGTGGATAAGTCCTAGGAGTGTGAACCATAAGGAACAGAGTTCGAATCCCTGACGCAGCACAAGTGTCTTTTGGCAAGACATTAATCTAAATTTGCCATACTCAACCCAGGTGAGGTAAATGGTAACCTGGTAGGAATAAATTCCTTGAAATGCTAGAGCACCGTAAGTGCAGCCATGCTAATGCCGGGGTAATAATTGTGGAGCACCATGGTGCCATTGCATGAAGACTTACTATGTAACTTTGCCATCAATGGTAACTACCATGGTAACGTTGCTCAAGAGCCAATCAAAATCCAGTATTCCATGAAAAGTTACTATAATAGCAAAGTTACTATAATAGCAAGTTTTATGCAACGGCACCCAGGAGTGTCAAGTTTGACAGACATGTGCGCTATACAAGAACCCACTATTATTATTATTATTACGATATTTGATTTTCTCACTGAATGAAGTTTACCATGACTTACTTGAGCATGAAGGCAAGTACAGAACCCCGTCCTATGTGTACATGGAGACACATTTGGACTTTCTTTGATGGTGATTCAACAACTAAAAGGATAAAAATTACTAAAAATAGTATTCAAAACATATAGACATATATATCAAAATACTATTAATGATATCCTTACCAACCACTACAGTGATTATCCTACAAAAAAAGGTATGAAATCATTGTTCTTGACTCACATTTTCCCACACTATTTTGAGTAGCTTCTTATTTGGAATATACACATCACTTCTTATAAATCCTTATTATTATTATTATTATTATTTATTTGACCATTCATAAAAATAAGCACAGGTACAATACAACAAGGCAAAATACAAGTACATAATAAGAATGCGGAAGATCATGTAAAGGACATGTAAAAGGATTGGGAACAACAAGTGGGAATATACACATCACTTCTTATAAATCCTGATTATATTGGTAGTCGTCTCCCCCAGCTCTCCTTCACTTGCACTAACAATCCTGTACCCTAACTTTTTAAAGTATTTGAGTACAGATTACATTAACAATTTTTGGTTGCCAAAGTCAGGCAACTGACTAAATTAGGTTGCCAAACAATCCATTTCTGACTGCCATGTCTGCCTGTCATGTTGTCACAAGTTACTCAAACGTGAGGAGGTACGATGGTACAGTGGTAGAGCAGTGGTCTCGTAACTGGGAGGATCCCGGGTTCCAAACCAAGTGAATGCGCTAGTGCCCTTTGGTATTAAAGACATTAATCCTCACTACCAAGTCCCTTGGAGAGGACTTAAAGCCCTTTGGTCCTCTTGGCCCTCTTGGTTGCTTACTTAAAGCATACAAATGCTTTCTTAGCACTAGCAGTCAGGTAAAAATAAACCATCATCATCATCATCATTCTGTTTCCTCAGAGCTAGAAGGGCATTAACACATACCCCAAGTTAAATGTGCAACTAATGACCTTCTGGTTCTCAGCAAACAGTGAATACACATTGGAAATACAGAATATTTGTACCAAAAGTATGAAAAGAAGCTAAAAATGACAGATGTACAATGTATGCAAAGAGCTGTATTTTCCCAAGAGAAAATACAATGTTCACACTTTAAAGGGAAAGTCCAGCCTGATTACAAATTGGTTTTAAAAGAAGCATAAAAGTTAAAGAAACGGATCAGTGAATGTTTGAGCAAAATACGATAGAGAATAAGAAAGTTATGATTTTTTTAAAGTTGTTATCAATCAAACACAAATTGGAAACTCTGTGATGTATCTTGCAAGCTCCTCTCCCATTTGCCCTGTACCCCAAATATCATTAATTTCCATTTTCTCTAAAGCAAATATGCAAACATACATGCACCTTAGATCATTGCTCATATGTTTTTACACAAAACCTGTATGAAACAAATTTACTTCTTCATCAGAAAGTACTAAGAAAATGGAAATTTATGATTTTGGGGGTACAGGGCAAATGGGAGAGGAGCTCACAAGATACATCACAGAGTTGCCAGTTTGTGTTTGATTGATTGCACCTTTAAAAATTCATAACTTTCTTATTTCTCATCGGATTTGTAATCAGGGTGGACTTCCCCTTTAAGACCTGATTGATCACTGATCATCACGATCTATTGCTGACAGCAGTATGCAAGTAGATAACATCTTTTCTCACATTTGTTTCATGGCAGCACGTACACATATAATGCCACTAAACCCTCCTTTCAAAAGATAGATTCATGAAATAGCTTACATGTATCATGAAATATGGATTCATGAAATATGCAACTCCTGTAAATTTCAGAATATTTTCACTCAACTGAACAAGCTCACTCATACAGGTGATCTGATTAAAGAACACATTTATTAACAAATTATCAAAATTGTCAATGTCCCAATAGTGAGGGAATGAAGGAGGTGGATGCAAGCTTTTTAAAAATTCTCCTCAAAGGCGATTTCAGTTTTGTATGTATTGTATAGGAATACCTTTCAAAGCAATGTAATATTGTTACACTATCCTTTTTGTGTCAGATATTGTAACAATCTGTGATATTCATGAGTGCATTTGTATATTTCTTTCTTGCTTAAAATGATGATTCAGGGCATTCAATTAAGTCGGCATATATCAAACATGAATTTTATTGATGTTTTTTTAAGTACATTAAATTGTAATTTGTCATGGCATTATTCCGTTAAGTCGATAAATGTTCCTAAATTGACGAACACAGTTTGCAGTTCATGGTTAGAAAGTTCACAGCACTGTACATACTTTGCAAATGGCCTCTTACATACATGTGCAGCATGCGAGGGCAGTGACATTTGAAATTGGATTTCTCCATTGAAGGTCTCTCCCTTTTACCACCCTCATTACCGTGCAAAATCAATTTTGAAGTATGCATGAAACCGGAGCAGATTTGCAGCATAAAAACGACTACAGTGGGACTACACTCAATTTACAAGAGATTGAATCCATCTAGTAAGAAAACATTTTCAAATTTGATGACATGAGTGTAAAGTGTCAGGGTGCAGAGTCAAGGACTGAAATTTGATTTTGGAGTGTGTAATTTGGTATCGCTTGGTTGGAGGTCGGCTCTTCAACCGCCTAACTGAAGAATAAAAGGGGTGGAAAGTTGTCAACTACTTTATGGGACATTTAAAACATGATACAATAATCCTAATATGGGCTTGAATAGGTATACTTCTTGTGTACATGCATATTCATCACTTTCACTGTTTTCTGTCACCATGTATTAACTTCTGCCTTTTCTGGATTTTTTCACAGGGAAAATACAGGATTTTGTAGATGAACAGGTGGAGCCCCCAACCCCTCCTCTAAAAAACAAATATTCAGTTTGTGAAGGTATTTAAAACTTAAATACCTTCACATGAAGCAATGTCTGATGAGTGAAAAAAATTGAATCTCCATCTTGATTTCAAACTTTGATTTTTTATCTCATTTGATAAATATTCTACATTTTCCTCTCTTTTCTTTCTTTTTGCATCAATTCACCCCTCTATTATACACTTTTAAAAAGTTTGACACTACCAGGGGTCTGCTGGAAAATGACCTGCTAAAAACTAGAATGACCTCCTAAATCCTGGTAATCATTTCATCAAGATATATAGCAGTATACCCCCTTGTTTTTTCCAACATCCTTCAAATGACCCCTTAAATTTAAAAAAGTGTTAGTATATAAGACCTGCGTTACAAAAAAAGTCATCAAAAGTGTAATAAAATTCAAAGGCCCGTTTCCATTAGTCGGAGCATCAACATAAATTTAGATCACTGTTGGCCCAAGCTAACTTGTTTTGAAGACACAAATACTGAGGTTACCGGACTATTTCATTGATGCACTTGGAATATAGCTCAAGCTACATGTATTATCCCAAACAAACTAGTCCTAGATTATTGACATAACCTGCATTTGACTAAATAGTGGGCTAAGTTGGAGCCTAATTCTGTACATGTATATGTCGCTCAAAGCCCAGAGCCAACAGGGATCACTAAACTCAGGCTAATGGAAACGGAACTACAACATCGTCAGGACTATTTTCTTGAGAAGCGCTGGCCAGTCTAATATCTCAATCTTCAGCTTGCTTCGGCAATGGAGAGGCACCTTATGATCCCAATGTTTGTAAACCACCATGTCAGTGACAACAGCTAATTAAGGGTGGTCTGACAGTTTGTTTACCTGGATTTCTTCATCGTCCCTAGTAACGCCAAGTTAATGGTAGCCTGGGTTGGATATCAATCCTCTCTGTCCTATAATCCTCTGTTTTGGCTCTTCTCTATTTTATTCCCTTCTAAAAATGTGGCATTCAACACTACTTCATGACCTGTGTAAGATCCTGGAGTACTGTATGACTTCTAAAATTATATTAACCTTACTTGATGCTCACTAGAGGTGACCCACATCTAAGAAACAATGAACAAAAACAAAAAAAAGATGTTGAATTTATAAACTCTCTGCTGTAGCTTTTCCTCATCTACTTGATATTAGTCAGGTTTGTTTGGCACTTAGTGCATTTGTCTTACAATAATTACTGAGTAAAAATGAACAGCATGAACTATTACTAATGCTCAAACAGGCCTGTATGGCAAGTAGGCCTACATGTAGTTGTACATAGGTTTAGGCCTACAACTCTAGGTAATGTAACACCCCTTTAAAACCAAGCAAGTTCAGAGTTATGCGGAGAAATGTCCAGTCTGAAAGGAACAATGGCAAAGTTATCCGCGTAAAGCCAAAGAATTTTCACCGGGATAGTTAAGCAGGGAAACTAGTTTGAAAGGAGTCAAAAGATGCTAGAGGTGTGTTGCCGAAGTAACTGAAAAACTACAATTTTCCCCATGAATACCTTCAATCCGATGCATTCTTGATTTTAAGGCCCGTACACCTCAAAGTATTGAGCATGACCCCTTGGCCAATGTCAATGACATTTAAACCTCACCACATACACATTAATCAACACCAGAAAATGGGTCCATATGCAGAGCTCACAAGAATTTGGGCAGCTCACAAGAATTTGGGCAGCTCGTAAATATCACAGGAATCATATTGCCTTTTGCACAAACACTAGTTACACTCCATTAAAAAAGAGGCCTTGACTTGAAAACGAAGTGGTAGAATCTAAAATGAACCACCCCTGCTAAACAATAAATCCATTATTATCAAACAGAACCCAGGGACCTGCGGAAGCTATTTTTTTACCCCTCTTTGACCAGGTTGCCTAGGTAAGTGACAGCTAATCTCGTCAGAAGTTGGAATTTGACCCAAATATGCTATCAACCTTTGGGCATTTTCAGAGTCCATGGGCTAGTGTTTGTGGTAGTGATCTTGGACGTATCAGGGAAATGTAATTCCCTGGATGTGTTATGCTGGTGTAGTTATAAGTCAACACTCCAAACACATAAGCTTTCTTCAGGCAAGGTCTGAACTGAGTCTAATGTGTTTCATATACAACTGGTGAGCTGCCAAAAAAGTGGAGTGTGGCAAAACATAAGTGACCACATTCAAAAGTCATTAAAAATCATAACATTAACTTTATAATCTAGAGACCTTTTCATAAGCCTAAGATCCTTCTATGATATAGAAAATAAAAAACTGAAATGCCATTGGACTATGTAGGCCTATTATATAGATCAGCCTATTTCCACATTTCCCTCTGCATATTGCTTAGCAACCTGGCTTTACAGTGTATACCTAAGGAGGTAACATTTCCCATGGCTGCTATTTTTGACAATTTTGTCGTCTTGAACAATGTACAGTGAATTTCAGTTTTCTCTCAAAATAATTCATCTGCTGGGAGCCAGAAGTGTGTTAACTCATGTACTTTTACAGAGTCAAAACCCTCAACAGACAAATTCTAGTTTTCATACTACCCACAAAACTACAACATTTACAGGGAAATGTTATATAAAGTAGATCATGGTCAAAACAAGAAAAAGAATGATAAAATGGAACCAGAAACAATATGGAGGGTCTACTTATCCAGAAGCGGTGGAAGTTATAACTAATGTTTTTTCTGTCTTGATTTGGACTGGCTACTGTGACAATGACCTTTGGCCTTAGTCGTGTAATCACTGGCAGGTGGTCCCGCCCATATCCATCTGGCCGCATACTGGGCAGTGGTCACTCCAATGCCTGTAAGTATGTAGCATATTTGACTATAGGCTTACATGTATGCTACATGTATGACAGAACAGTTCCACTGTACACTCGGTAACCAAGATGAATCATCCACTGAAGAGGCCACCCTGGCTGATAATATTATGAATGTATGACTAAAAAGAAATATATCCATCATTACACAATTGTTCAATATGGGAAAGCACAATATTGATATTTAGGCAAAACATCTGAATCATAGTCACCATTGTTATATCCCCAAAATGTTTGCCAAAAGAAGCAAATTTGAAGGCCACATGTGTACCTTATCGTCCATCGCAAAATCTTGGAACTACACTGCACTTGATTGAAACAGAGTTACATGTACTTACAAATGATATCAGCATTAACATCAATAAATAGTCTACTAGGACTAAGAGCCAAAAGGACATAAACTCATATAATTTTACAAAGAGTTAATGCCCTTTTAGCTCTGATGTGAGCAGATATTACGTCCTGTAAAGTATATTAATCAGTTTTGAGATGGAATTTTAGTTTGAAATGGACACCAAATGACCAATCAATACCTATAACCCCTAATCCAGCTGATCAACTAATCAGTCATTTAACCAATCAATAAATCAATTGCCCCAACATAGGCCAACAATCAGTTAATCCATGCATATCTCATCCAAAAGGCTACTTGTCGCCTCAGATAATCTCTAGTATTAGTTCTGGTAGCAAAATGAAAATTTGAATGAAATTTGCCTAATACATGTATGCCCAGCCAAAATTCCAGTTGCATCAATACATGTACATATGCAAGAAATGTTGATTATTCTTCCATGATTTCTAATAATTTTTAGTTAACTGTCTACAAAGGAACAGCAAATTGAGGCAACCGAGTTATCCGAAGCGCACCAAACAGCAACCTCAGAAAGTTTTATACAAATCTATGGACACACTGCTTACAGTTTGCTTTACACCTGGTCGTTGCTTATGAAGGAATCTATGTTTTTGTACATCCTGGCCCATGGATGCAAATTATTTTCATCTCTTATTTGTTTGATATTCCATTTTATGATGTAAAAGCTTCACAGCACCTTAGAATTGTTAGTATCTTGCCATTTATCATCTAAGAAATCAAATAAATCCAACAAAAAGTTTTGAGGCCCTATGGGCTCTAAGTTATAATACAGGCCTATGTAGGCTACAGGCAGAGCCGAACTTGGATCAGGTTCTGTTTGATCTTATTTCCAGATTCAGATCTACAGCCAGGCACATGGGGGATGACCATGCAATGTGTTACATTCTCCACTATCTCTGCAATGTTTAAGATCTGCAAACAATTTGTGTTTACACAAGGCACATAGAGAGCCTACTACCAGAAATACAAGGAGCAATGGGAAACAGTCACAATGATACCAAACAATGTGATTTTCAATGTATCAGCTTGCATTCATGACAAGTTACATAATCAAAGAGGTTGCTCACCAGCATGATACCAGTTGCTATGTCGGGCAAGCTATACTGATTGATGTGTTTGTAGCACAATACTCAGAATATGTTTGCCAAACCCATATTCTATTCTAAGTGATATCGCCTACATTAACAAATTAACAAATTAAAGTTAAACTTGATCAATCTGAAAAAGGCAAATGGGCTCTCCTATGCTCACGTATCAAATACATGTATACAAACTATAATCAGACAATGCTAGAGCATTATAATGACAAAGCTATTCTTAATCATGTTGTATTGAATCATTATCCAAACAGACCAACATGTATCTTTTATCAAGTTGTGTGGGTGTTACTAGAATTAAGATGTGCTAATTAATGAGGAATTTCCAAACAGAACACCTCTCAGTTGCTACAGAAACAACTCTGTTTATGTATTAATCCTGATTAAAACTTGAAAGACATACTACAAAACTTGAAAGACAAAATAATTTGGAGGTCTTTACAGAAATAATTACAAATGATTAATGAAGGTTGGGTCCATATGTCTGATGGCAACCACATAACTAGGGAAAGTGATAAGCCCCTGCCCCCTCCCCCCCCCAAAAAAAAAAGTACACTTGAAAAAGAAAATCCCATTTGAAATATTACTCACAATAATAGGAAATACCGAAGAAAAACTCAACACAAAAAAAAAGACTTAAAAGTGAAAATATCAACTTCAGTTTTCACCATATCTAGCAAGGAAAGTTTGAAGCGTCAACAAACTAGTGATGAACACCATTAACACCTAAAATGTCCTTAACCAAACTCACAAAAATCCTTTCCCCTAATACCATTCCAAGGTAGATTAATTCCTTCCATACCTACTTAGCACAGGTTGACTGATTTCAGTGAAAGCAGTAGACTCCCAGGATCAACTCCAGTGAAATCCAACCACCCTTTCCCCTTTTCAACTTTAGTGGGTATTGATTGTCCTGTTTGCACACAAGGAGATCAAGTCTATTGATTTCTGCCAGGGGACCCCATGTCGATAAAAGCTTTCAGCAAGGGCAGCCCCCTTGCATGTTGCCTCTTTTCAATACCCTCCTCATTTCCTGATATTGTCTTTGGGTGGGAAGTGGAAATGATGACGGAGGATTACACAATAAATGCTCTTCCTCAGATTAAATGGGGTCATGTGATCTCATCCTAAGCTCTAATGAGTAAATATTTACTTTCACATCTTAGTTCCCATTTTATTTTGAAAATTCTGACCTCTTCTCAAGTTACATGTTCTATTGAACATTCGAAATGAAATATGTAAAATCAATATTTTCTTTTACAGTCATGCATCATAAATGCTCAGATTTTTTTTTCCTCTTAAAAGATAACATTTTGGAATGATAATTACAACAAGTTTCAGGCCAATTTTATTTCCCAAGGACTGTTTGCAAAATCAATATAGAACATGAAATAAAAGCTGTCAATTTCTCCATAAAGCTCAAAAAGATCTTTCATAGTTTCTGAAGCATTTTCTGATATTTCAGAACTGATTAAGCTCAGCTTATACCTTTGGAGTAATTGCTTTTAAATTAGAGTTAAATGGGAATACTTATTAAAAAGAAAACAAGCTTAGCAGGCCAAACAAAATAAAGATGGTGCTACGTGACAGTATTCTGCCTATCATCAAATCATCAATGTACTGTACACCTCCAACATCTTCCATCTTTGAGCATACATGTGATAGAAATGATTGTCCCTGTTGAGGACCATGTAGAATCTGTGATGATAATAAGGAATGACATTAAATGGGCCTGGAGATACAAGGAAGTCATGGCCAATGGCTTGGATTATTACAAAATGTACTTTCCCTTGTCAACTGCAATCTACTTCTTCCGCCAAAGTCCAATATCTACATGTAGTAACTAAGAATAGATAGGTTACTCAATTCATCTGCTCTCCAAGATATTCTAACTGGCTTAGATTCCAAATGTTTAATTCTGGTGCAGTAAAATCCCTTTACATTGATATTTGGAAGGGTGGGGTTTAATAGAATATGAGATCTGTAATCAGAAATCTGGAAAAATGCTGATCAAATTAATTAATTTCTTGATACATTCTTGCACTATAACCTATTCAGGTTTATTGCTTGATAACCCAAAGTAATAGTGAAGATACCCTGTACTTAGCAGTTATGCTGATCAGAAAAAATACTATTTACAAGGTTAAAAATACCAACAACATGGGGTAATTTAAGTTAGATATTGTTGTAACATGAGATACCACTGCCTTCTTTTATTGAAAACTTCAAACTTGTTTCAGAGAATCCATTGCAAATGTCGCCACTTTTCCTGCATCATCATGAGATCTTTCCAATTGGTTTGCTTCCAGGATTAGATATAAGTAATGTCGATCTCTTCTCTAAGTGCTTCTAATACTTCTTTATCATGGATTAAATTAAATGCCTGAATAGATTCTTGTAATGGATCTGATCATGAATAAGCTCTAAAGCCATCTATAATAGCCCAATGGCCAAATAAAAATCACTCTTAAAGGACACCATTAAGACCCCTTTTAACAAACGATTCAATCACTTTCTCCCAATCTCTAAATCCCTGTACCTGTGTATATTTGAAGAATGATATTTTTCTCCTTTTAATGCACAATATTGATGTGATTTGATTCGATTTGACTGAGAGATCACACTGATACTATTTGCTTTCATCCACTATTAAAGACTTAATAATCTATGAATTTAGGCCTACTATGCCGTCTCCCTGTCATAAGATGCATTGCGTGTTAAAAGTCAAACCACATTTACTTCCTTGATCCTAAAAATAATTTTAGTAACATGCAACTTTTTCCTGTCTGTTTTTGTTTTCTGGGCTATATACCAGCACTTCTTTCACCTTGATACATGTAGAAGAAACCTTATTAGGATCAGATTTCATTTTATGGGCAGGTAGGATTTCCCCAAGTGAATATTGAATGTGTATACAGAGACAATGGCTACGTTCATACGGGACTTGTGGTTACGGGACTTGTGGTTACGGGACTTGTGGTTTCAAAACTTTAAGCTAGCAAAACTTTAAGTTAACGAAACCACGACTCCCTAACTGCAATGAGGGTTCACACGAGCCTGAAACAACGAGCTAAACTACAAGCCGAGCGATCTTTGTAGTTAACCCCGGGAGTAAATACTACCGATTGTGTGTACAGTACACATACAGATCCTGTGTTCATAATTCGCGCGAAGGGTATGACCCGGAAATTTAACATGAACAGCAAGGTCATCCTTAACCATAAGCTTGCGAAACTTAAAGTTTATTCCGTTCACTTTGATGGAGGACCCCCCCCTCCCACCCCCCCCCCCCCCCAACTGCTCGTGGTTTCAGCCTTAACCACGAGCTCGCTTATGGTTGTAGAACTCCAAGTAAACTTAAAGTTTTGAAACCACGAGTCCGTTCATACGGGCTGAAACTACAAGATAACTACAAGTTAACTTAAAATTTTGAACCCATCGTGTGAACGTAACTAGTGAATGTGTATACAGAGACAATGGATACATATTCGTGATCTGTGCATGTAGGACCATTATATTATATGATCAATTTCCTACTTAGCAATGAAAAAGAAACGTTGGTTACCAATATATATGGAGGTAAGATGGATCGCTGGTTAGAGAAGTGATCTTGGAAACATGATGAGGTCCTACATGTACATGTAGGTTCAAATGTAAAACACAATCATTTGTACTTGAATAAGTAAACTGCAATCACCTACTCCCTCTACCAGAAGCTGAAGTTTGTTTTCAATCTATAAGTTCATCTGCCTACACGCTTTCTGAGCAGCAAGATAAAATAGTCAATCTGGCAAGCAGAACAATGTAAGTTCCAAACTTACAATATTTAAGTGTTACACTTGTAACATACTCATTATTGTATTATCAACTAGGTGGCACCTTACATGTTGTTACACTGTATATTTAGATAATTTGTTGCAAAAACAAAACAAAAATAATAATATTGGCCTAATCAAAACATGATTAACATTTTCAACCAAGTTCACTTCTCTGTCCTTTGCAACACTGCTTCTTTAAGTGGTGCTTCATCCAAAACTACACTGAGACTTTCGGCAGATTATACATCAGTTGTCACAAGAGTTTTCAAGTTCAGTTTAGCTATGCCTTTGACATATGTGAACATTTAACTCTCTGCATCATGGCTCTGGTATTCAAGGGTCACTCAAAAGTGCAATTTTGTCAGACAAAAACTTTTAATAAGGACAAAACTAGTCGCCTTTCACTGAAGTAGAACTGATTGATATGACTGGGTTTGGCTAGTGGGTTTCCTATCTTTCTCCTTTTCTCTTGAAAAACAAAGTCGTGCCTGGTAGAACTTAGGACGTTAAACTAAGCATGGGAATTCTTAACACAGTAAAAATATACATGTACATGTAGGCCTACACAACATTTCTTAGTTAGATTTTGTTAACTTTAAAAGAAATCGTGTGTTATCAGTATCACTTGACAATATCTGAAGTCACTTTTTCTTGTAATACATATCATTTTACTTGGAACTTTCCAATATGATTTCCAAAAGCTTTTCAAAGGGAATTTTATGCACTCTTTAATCTTTAATTGTATGCACTCTTTAAAATTTTACTTGAAATAATAATAATAATAATAATAATGAAAAAAAAAAAGAAATATATATATATATATATACATACATATACAATTTAGGGACGGCACCTAAATTGTTCTATCTATAATCTGACATTATGCTTTACACAGTGCTGCTATGTAAGTGTACACTAGTGACTAGCCTTGGGTTGATTCGAGTTGTTTGAATCTAAATGGGTTTCTCCATTACAACCTTCAACCGCTAAACACACATTCTATTTTTCTTTCAACTACCTGGGAAGAGCAAGCATATAATGAAAGGTCTCAGTAAGAAGCTTACAATAAGCTCTACCAATGTTATGTTTTCTTATCTTATCATGTTTAAACTGATCAGAGGAACTTTGAATCATCTGTTAATACAAGTAACCTAAACTATAAGTGGTGAACAGAAAGGAAAGAGTTTGGTCATAGTATGCCAAGAACCAGACAGGCTTTGACTCAATGTAGAGGGTTAACATCCTTATGGCATGTAGTCAGCAAACTATTTATGTACCTTTAGTCCTTTAAAGTGGTTCATGATACATAATTCTGAGAATTTATTTTTACACCAATGATAAATTTTGTAGACTTTGATGCGGTTATTGAGATGTGACAAATTGCATATACAGTGAAAAGGAAAAAAGAAACAAACAAATGTAACATTAATTTACAATAAGTCTCACAAGAGATCTGGAAAAAGAGAACAATATAAACATCATTACCGAGGCAATCTCACCTTTTCTCAAGTAGAAAATTGTACTTTTGAAACTGCGATGTGATGTGGAGCTATCTGTAGACCTCAAAATTGTAGGTCCACTAATCCCTTCCTCGGCATCTAGTTATTATGAATGCACATGAACTTTGCTTACATTTCTCTTTACGTCATGCTTCACAAGATGAAATGGAGATAAACCAAAATACTTCAAGGAAGAACGTAAATGTTGCATCTGAACGACCAGCTTTGCCAATTTACTACCGATTTAAGAATGTCAAGTGCATGTACTACATGTACCTGCTTTCCTGGACCAAGATGCATGTTATTCCAGGGACAGCAGAACTACCTCCACCAAGCTGCTGCGTAAATCACGCACAGGTTCAGTAATTGGTAGTCCGACTGATTTACGAGCATAGTAGGATTTTCCAATTGCTTTGTACTTTGAAGGTTGGATGAGAGGCATCTTATTATCCTCTGGGGGGTAAGCTAGAATGATCCATATTTTGGGATAAAAAATGAAATTCATAGCAGGTATATTTCCCCCTTTTGGGGTCTATTTATGGCTTGCCTTCAAGATTGATGATTTACATGTAGCTGCATTTTGAGTCTCTGATAAGGAGAAAAATTCACATTTTTTAAAGATCTATGGAAGAGGTCAAATATCAAGTGCCAGGCATCCAGGAGGTACTAGGCAACTAGTACCTCCTTGGTGTCATCAAGGAGTGATAACTCCTTGGTGTCATGCAGAACATCTACAACTATCAGTTGACAATTTATCTAATACTTGCCCAATGTACGTAATAAATGTGAATATTATAAACTTATGATACTAAAATTGAAACTACATGTTCTCTTCATTAAAAAATTTTGACCAAAAAAAAAACAAAACACATTGAGCTGACCAACTTTCATCTCTCTCAGTCTCTCTACTGGCACCACTTTTTTTCTCTCTCTCTGTCTCACCTGTCATCAAACACTTTCTCTCCTATCTTTTCTCTACTGATATACTCTCCTTCTTATCTCTTTCTAATTTGCAAGGCAGAACTGCAAAAGAAAAATACAATCTATCCATCTTGTACATGCATCATGCTTTTTTTTTTTTTTTTAAATATATAAACAGTATTCCGCATAGCAACCACTGAAGTGACTTTGTGTATACATGTATCAGTTTACTCTGATCACCATGGCCTGAAATCATAAATATGATGGTTCATGTTTTCAGCTGAAGGTGCCAATGTCGGAGGGGTCATCGAGTCAAGGCGGGGTCAAATGGCCCTGGGGCAAGCTTACCATGCCTACTGCTTGTTTGCCCATGCCTGCTTGCCAACTGAAACCTTGTAAATGTATTGTAGCTTGACTACATGAATTGAAAGTTTTCCCCAAAATAATGTTCAGACTCAATTTTGATATAAAGTTTTCAAGGACTAAAATGACCAAGCTTGAGCAGTTGTCTTTAGTATGTTCTCTGTATATGGTAATAAACTCTTCAGTGATAATTCCAAGAAATGTCCTTTCTGGGCATATTATGTATTAGGCCCAACATATAGGAAACAGTTGTTTTTTTAAGACAAAAAAATTAAAAATTCAGATCTAGATCTACAACTACAAATTTGGAATCATACTGTTACCAAAAAAAGCAACAACCAGAAAATGTTATTGAATGGTTAAATGCTTTGAATTGTCATGTCTCTTCTTTTTGCCATAGATTCTGCTTGGATATTCAGAGCAAATATTGTCAATGAATGAAAAACTTAAAGCTTGTACCTGTTCTAGATGAAGTCCATAAAACAAATGAAAGATTCAGGTAAACTTCTTTCCTCACAAATTATATCATTATCATTTCAGATGCAAGTAGACCTACTCCTTTTTCTTCTCAAACACAACACTTTACCACGCCAAAACCCTCTCTACTTCAGCTGGAATTTGGAAACGGGCACCAAAACAATCATTTCCACCAATCCATGTTTACCTCACTTATTCCAAAACCAAGTGCTCCCCTGACAAACGATGCACCCTCACGTTTGAATGATCAAAACAAATCATTCCACATTTCAAACGACATATAACATCAACTTCACACTGCCACATTTTGGCTCCATTTTTCTCCATGGCTCAAGTTTCTACTGACCTAAAAGTCGTCTGCTCCTGTTTCTGTTCACGAAGCGGTCCCAGGTGTTGGTCTTCAGCCGGACCTTCGGGTCGCGGAGGCTGAGCGAGCGGGAGAGGATCTTCGACATAGCTCTTCCTGAAATGGGCTTCCCGGGAAAATACAACTCCTACTATCAGTCACCTGAAAATGCAAGCCTGTTGGTCACAAGATCCTTTTACTTTACAGCAAAATCAGTTATAGTTATATTATATCCTGGAAGGCTAGTCATATCCTCACATAGTTCCAGAAAGTAGAGGCGGCCTGCAAAACTCCAGTGTAGAAGACTAACAACGGGCACTTATTTCACTATATTACGAAACTAGCAGACAACTTGTGCACTGATTTTTCTGGAGTTAAGTTGGGCGCGCGGGTAGTAGGTACACGGTGCGTGCGATTGAATGCGAAACCACGCACTGGTTCCGACTCCACATGCTACACATGAATGGTTTTACACACACAACACTGCCTACCCGTTTGTTGACATACACACTCGGTGCACGTGCGTTGTGGAGGAGGGGGAGGATGAGAAACGAGGAGAAGGAGGAGGAGGAGGAGGAGGAACAGGAGGAGAAGGATTGGGGGGGGGGGGGGGGGGGGGGGAGTTGGTGGTGGTGGTGGTCAGGGAGGGCGACAGAGGATATTTTTAAAGATATGCAAGAACACATCAGACTTAAAGATACAAACTTACACTTGGCCAAAGTGATGGTAAATGGTTAAATACGATTAGAGACTTATCGATTCAAAGTTTGGCCTGGTTCAGGAGGGGCATCAAAAAATTCAAAAATTCAAAAAATTCAAAATGAACATTTATTTCCATCTTCAATTAAACAATCAATCAACATTCAGAACAATTGTATAATAAACTGCAGAGTAAAATAAAGGTAGTCGTACAAAAGACTGAAGACTAAATACATGTGGTTCTGCTAACAATGTGGATCATCATCTGTCATCTTTCTCATCGTGAGACAAACACGTTTGTTGAATGATTCCATCATTATTTGATTTTGAAAGCAGCATGTTTCAGTCTACTCTCCCCTGTACAAGTCCGAGAATAATGGCCTCACTATTATGATGAATTATCATCTCACATTGTGGCAGAGAGACTGACTCGTTAATGTTTTATATCTTGCCTATAACTGATGAAATGGTTGGCTCGCACACGCAAAAATAGTCATGAAATGTGCCTCGATGCCCTTGGATGGTTTGAGAAACTAAAGTGTTCCCTATTACATCTAAAATCTTTCAACTGTTCAGCTTCCATTTTTCGTTATCTTTTTAAAATATTTAGCAGCTGTATGCCTTATCTGCCTATCCGTTTCAAAATATCGGCTGACTGCAAAATGTGGGGGTGATTTTGATTTTGCTATTGCTGTTGTATAGTGTCGTTTCCGTGATCATTATGTTTCCCGCGCAAAAAAAAAAAAAAAAAAAAAATGATTTTAGAATTTAGCGGGGTAGAAGAATGCCATAATAATAAAATCGTTTGTTTCGATTCTTCATGCATAACGCTATCGGGTCGATGATCGTGGGAGTGCAGGTATCAGACGAACCGTAACCGACTGCATGACCAAAAACATTTAACAACACGATTTTATCGTCATAAACGAGGAAATGATTATTCTTCACGCAAACTCATTTCTGTATACTATGATTAGCTGTTGATGAGCGCATAATCGCAACACATTTAAACTGGTTTAATCTGATTCTGCAATTATAACATTATAGTGACATTGATGTTGGCAGTGATGTTGATGACGATACTAAATTAGAGCATGTTACCATGGTTATGGTGTAGACCAACGAGAAGTTCAAAGCACTTTTGCATTAAAAAAAAAAATCAACAACACACATTTAGAGAGGCCTAAAAGAACAGGAACTGACGCTAGTTTTGCCAGTGGTCCAGATTTGCGAAAATTTCATGCCGCAAAAATATTGAATTAAAACACTGAATTTTTACAGTTCGCGAGAATTTCTGCTTTAAAGGCAGTGCTTGGAAATCCCATTCATGTTTATGAATTAATAAGTTCAGAAGCCCATGCATAATCTTAAAAACTCCACTCTCCAACCTGCTGAGATAAAGGTCCAAACCTAAACCTATATACGGCCAACAAATCTGAGCTTTAATTCTCTTTGAATCATAGGCGCGTACGAGGCGGGGGCTGCAGCCCCTTAATGATTTTCAAAGTTCCGATATTCGGGCAACCATCACCTCATAATTATTAGGGGCAGTGAGGTGCCCGAATAAGTGTCATTTCAGTACATTTTCACTACAAGTCTCTTCTTTTTTTCTTTTTTTTGCTCGCGAGCGAACGAAACTCGAAAGTTGACATTCGGGCAATAGGCTCCCCCCCCCCCCTCCCCTACCCAAATGCGCCCGTACAATATTATTCGTCAAATGAAGCACTCCTTGGGGGATCATTTAATTTCATACCAATAGATTTAAACTTCACTGTATTTCTTCCCATCATGTTCGTTTGTTATCAAACGCAACTGGGTTGCATTGAGGAATGATTTATTTATGATTTTTGAAAGTGATGACAAAATGAAGCATTACTATCGTGTTTTCCGTTGTTTCGACACATCGACTTGAAAATTCAAAAGCGTACCGCCAAAAGTGGTTGCCCTCTTTTTTCTCTCCCCTCCACCTCTCTCTCTCTCTTTCTCTCCCTCTCTCTCTCTCTCTCTCTCTCTCCCTCTCTCTCTCTCTCTCTCTTTCTCTCTCTTCCTGGTGCATTTAGGCTCGTGACCCGAGTCAAAACCGTGTCGACCTCTCCGTAATCGATACGAAAATAGGAATTTTCATTTTTGATTTGGGTACATTGTTTCACTTTTTATTGGTGTTACAAGATCAAACCAAAACCGCTTTCAGAAAGATGGCTTATAAATCATGCGACACTTCTCGCCAATTTTATTTTTGTATAATAACCAAAGTGCATATTAAATTTTCAGTCTTAAAGATGAGATCTGATCTCTGTGGGTAAGATGTAGTGCATTTGTTAAACGGTCGTCGTCGAGAAAGGTGAAATAAGCTTAAAAAAAAATAAAATCCGCCAACGTATTTGATTGAACTGGCTTTACACATCTTTTGATGTAGTGGATCCAGGGGCACACGGGTAGGGAATAGGGAAGGGCACGGGTCCCCCCCCCCCCCGCACCCCAATCTGGCAAAACCTTCAATATAATTAAAGGGAAATCCTACCTTTATAGCAAGTTGCTTTGAAAGAAAGAGGAAAAATCAGAGAAGCAGATTGGTGAAAGTTTGAACGAAATCGGACAAGCAATAAGAAAGTTATGAATTTTTGAAAGTTGTAATCACTATGCATATGGGAATTTCAAATTGGCCGAATAGGTAATGTCACTGTGATGTAGCTGTGGACAACTCCCCCATTCGCTCTAACACACAAAATGACTAAAATGTCACTTTTTTTCAAAATGCATTACTCGGTAGGATCTTTTCGCTAAAACAATATGCTATCTCCAATATATTTTGAGTATACTGCCCCGAGGGTAAAAGCGCCTCGAAGAAAACCGCAAATGTCCACAATGTGAAATCATCTTGTGAATCACATCTTCACAGAGTTGACTATGTGAACACACTGTGAACACACTGTGTTCTTTCCGGCAGGGATATCCTGAAATTGAGACTTATAATTTCTCATATCGTATAATTATGAGGAATAAAATGATATTCACAGTTGAAGTTTATTCAAACTCTCTCATCTCTAAAATTAGAAACTGTAAAACGGCAGACAACCATTTTTGTTTCCGATTTTGATTTTCTTTTTCAAGGGAATTGTGTTAATCTTCCAGCAGAGAGAAACGTAAAGCATGACTGCATGAGGGAGGAAGTGATGAAGAAAGAAAGAAAAGGGGTATAACGACCCCATTATCAAAATGCGTTTGTGCAATTCCATGATTCGATTATTCTCTATTATCTCCCTCATCCTATTCTTCTTATTCTCTACGTAGTTAAATAAGTGACCACAAAAACCACAACATATGAAAGGAGAGAAGTAAAAAGAGGCGGGAAACGTCTGGCCGTGGCGTGGTGGGAAATTGAACATACGGCGTAAATGGAGCTGTGTAATAACACCAGGATCTGATAAGAAAGAAATGAGGACGTTGGTCGTAAAACTTAAAAGTGGCGCCGCGCCTATGATACCGTTTCCATTGCCAGTTTTACCTGTATGGTATCAGATGACTATTTATGTTTCGTGTTAAAGACACCATTCAACATTATTTTATGGCTCTTAGGTTGGGGGGAAATGATGGAAAATCCGTCCAAACTATTTTATTATTAGATATTCAAGTATTAGATAACCTGCAGGTGAAGCATATACAATGAGGTATTACGTAATCTGATGATTTCTTTGGGATATACAATTTAGGCTACTGAAATTGCCCTTAAGCTGATTTCTCGAATGGCTTTGCGATCGTGTTATGGATAGCATACCATACTTTTAATTCAATATCGCAAAAAAAGGTTGATAGACTTGAACAAAAGTTATGGGCCAACGCTTTTCTTTGGCAGTGTGAATATTCTTGCGCGTGCTTCCAAGTCTGTGTGTACATGCACATCGATTATTGTGTTGATTAAACGCGTCCAATATTTTTCTCAACAAATTAGCGGTCACTATTATCATTATTCCTTTCAATGCGGCACATCTGAAATAGTATTTTTTCGATTAAATCATCCATCATAACTAGTTTATAAGGCTTCTGTTTGCGTTAATCGGCACGACTGGCTTGATTATACCAGTCTTTATCAAGATGATTCGAATCCGAAGGCAAAATAGAAGGTCTTCTCTCTTTATTCAAACCGTTATTTCATTTTATTAACTGGCTGACCATTTTTTAATTTCATGAAAGAGTATGATTTGATGAGGAACCGCACTTCTGTAGTAAAACTGCTTTGGCCATGCATAGAGTGGAAGGCAAGGGTGGGGTTGAACTTTGTTTTTCAGAGAGGGGGTAGGGGGAGGGAGCAGGGGGGGGGAGAGAGAGAGAGAGAGAGAGAGAGAGAGAGAGAGAAAGAGAGAAATAGAGAGAGAGAGAAAGAAAGAGAGAGAGAGAGATATAGAAAGAGAAAATGTGTTGTCAGCGTTATGTGGATTTATGGATCAAAATTATAGCTGTACATCTATACACTGCATTTTTTGCTGAATACATGAAGGGATACACTATTTTTTGAAAGGGTGGGGGTGAGAAAGTTGAATACGTGACGTTCGATGAAGAAAGCATGGATGAAGAGACGAAAGCCAAACATAAAACATCAGCAATGGCACCTCGTTGTTGATGCTGGAGGCTGGAAGCTTGAAGAAGGATGCGAGCTTAGGGGGGCATCGTCGCTAAGGAAAGACGGCGGAGGATGAGTTATGGCGGAGGAGACGGGTATAGGAGGATGTCGGTGGAGGATGCGTGGAATCGTTGCCATAGTTTGGATGACAGATCCGTGGAATTATAATGCCTCAAGGATGGAGAGGAATCTTCTTCAAGGCTATGGGCTTGGATCATTGATTGCATGCGTGCATGACAAGGGAGCAATCATGAGACCCGCTTCTTCTTCTTCTTCGAGTCAATTACATAAGGTCTCAAATCACCCTCATCAATTTTACTCGTGTATGCAATGGACCAATTATGATGGCGTAATGCATGGGGAAGAATAAACAGTCTCTAATTACAAATCGAGAGATGGATCATGGATGACATAATTGCGTTCATCCCTATACCCTGACCCCCTCCCTCTAGACATCGAGCCCAATGCTCTGCAGAAAATCTCCATGCAGAAGGTTTTATGTAATCAGGAAATTTTTTACAGCATTATTCAAAAACGTTTTCACGATAGCAAGCAGGGGAAGATAATCTGTTTGGAGCTAGAAGGGCGTTAACTCACATCTTTTGTACATAGTTAACGCCTTTCTGGCTCCAAACAGACACTATCAGCAAGAAGGGAATAATGGAATCTCTTCTGAACTCTATATAGATCATTACATCAGTATTAGGCCTGTATATGCATGATATTGCATGAAAGATATCAGTCGGCATAAGAATCAAGCACTTTCTTAATCTTTAACTTGAAATCGAATTTACTTCCTTGTAGCATGGGGATGTTCAATTTCCAAGGTTTGACGTATGTAGCTTACTACCGCAGCGCAGTCAGAGTAAGATATTTACAGAAGCTTTGGTTGACGTCTTATTTGTTTCAAGATATTTAGGACATCTAGTGTTTTTAAATCGGTGGTAGAGAGTGGTTCCATTCAGGAGGGTAGAGGTACTATATATTCTCAAGTTTTGTCCATCTCCATTTCTCCCAGCCCCTATCTCCTCTTCTATTTAACCATTCGATCGGGGAGGGGTGGGGGTGGGGTGCTCAACCACAGTACCCATAATCTTTATAAGTCAGTACATAAGCTCAATTTTGAAGAAATTTGTGATTTAGACGTAGTTACTGCTAATGATGATATTCATGATCATTATCATTATGATTATGGTGACGACAGTTGAAACACTTCACGATACCATTCAGATCTGGCTACATGTATTATCATTGATTGAATTAATGAAAAGAATAGGATGATTTTATGGGTCTTTTTGCCATTCTCCCATGCAAGTTTGAAGTGTATTTGAAACCTGTAGAATAATCTAATCTTCAGTTTCTCTTCAATTCTATTTGAGTTTTAGATTACCTTTGCCACGCTTATGCAATAACAACTGAAAACAAACCTAATCCCTCACATATCTAATTATGCCTTCTATAAATCGGCGGATCTCCCATCAATAAAGTACCAATTTAGTCTCAGTTTACGGGGTTTTAGTATTTGTTTTGGGCAAACAGAACAACCAGAAACTACCAGTTTGCTTATTTGAACAAATCTGGTGTAAATACCTAAGCTGAGATAATATATAGACCTATCTCACTGGATTTTATTGAAAAAAGGGGATATATCAGCAAAGTAAATGACCCAGCTAGGGCAATGCGTTTACAAAGCCATGCTGTAAGATACGCCTGCAATATTAATGTAATTCCTTTTTAAATTTAATTAATTGGCTTTATCTTTACAGGTTGCAATAACTGTAACCACTCATAAACTTGGCATGGTTTTGTTGATATCATTACAAACTTCAAGGATATACATTTCAAGTTCAGTATTACAAAAAAAACAATACACTAAAAACAAGTGGTATATATTGAAGGCAAGACAGCAGCTCTGATGCATATTTGTTCACTACGAGAACTTACTCAGATGTTTCATTTTTCTCTTCTGTTTTAAGATGATTTTGTAAGTATTACAGTGCAACATTTCCTTTAGTCATCAGTCAACCCTCTTTTCTCCAAGTGATAAATTTTATCTGACTATCGTAACACAGCTTTAATTGGGTTTAAATACAGTGCTCTTTCTCCTTTACTTTCTCATTTTCAATGCAAATAAAAACAAAAAAAAACAAAAAAATCTGTGAATGATACAAAGTCAGAAACAAATTGGAATTCGCTCTTATTCTCCCATACCCAAAACTTAGATAATATAATCAAGGAAATCTATTTTCGACCCCTTAGTTGTTTTGCTAGGTTTTTACTGTCACTGCGCACTGCTTTTAGGAAGAAATGCTGATCTTACATAAATCTTATCATGTATGTTACATATAATAATGTTACATAAAAATGGGAAAAAATTCTCCAAATCAATCAAATTTGATTTACGAATATGTGTGGAAACTTTGTATAGGTCAAATGAAGGTAGCAGCTGTGCATATGCCCACTCTCCTAGCCGCTGATATCAGTAATTGATTTTAACACATGCTCAGTGACGATTAGCAGTGTAATGTATTGACTATACGCCTGCACACCACAGACACGTGTTTGAAGAGCTGCGAATATCATCTGGGAAAAACACACAGGTGTGAATGTGTTATAAATAACAGAGTATTATATGTTATATCCGTCATATAAAGAATATGTATGCTCCAATTGCTTGTAGGGACAGTGGTGTACCCAGCATGGCGTAAAACCAGTGTATCCCCCTTCCGAAAATACCATTCAGATATTCAGATATTTTGTTTGGACTTCCTGTGGAAAGAGGGAAGGTCATAAATAATAGAGAGATAGAAAATAAAAACAAATAGAGCATATTAAATACATATAGGTGTGGAAAGGAAGGAGGGGGAGAATCACATAATAAAGTGTACCAATCACCTAAAAACATATATAATTTGTGTAAAGCTAGAATGTATAAAATTAACCTCAAAACACTTTACCTGGACTTCTCTGGGGTAATGGTTGAGGAGTATAAGGAAAATAAAGGATCACAGAAATCCCCCTCTCACAGAACCCAACTGAGAGTCTCTATAATGTATATCAAGAATTTGTTTTAACTTGCAATATCTCTTTATAGAATCAACATTTAAAGCTCATGTTTTGAATATATTATAGCGACATTGAAGCTCTAACATACAGAGCGAAATATTTTTTTTGGTGATTGGTACACTTTAGAACTAAAAAACACAGCACAATACATTCTCCAAATTTATACATTCATAGACAAGGAAATAGACAAGGAAATAGACAAGAGACACGCTTTGGTTGCGATGAAAAATCAAATCTAATTTATCATTCTACTATACATAAATGATACAAAGTACTCTACAATGAAATAACTCCACTAGGTCACAATAATAATGACTGAAAAGAAAATAGCAAACAAATAAAGAAATGTGAAATACATAGCACTTATCATTCTTAAATTAGTTTAGTACCATACTAAAGCCCTTTCAATTATATCATAAAACATACTCAGCAATGCAATCATTTCAAAAGAAGAAAAATAAATGAAACGAGACTCAAAATCACATACAAATCTATACTCTTTCATGTCGATGCTAAACTCTGTGAAAGGATTGCTCTCCAAATCTTACTTCAACCTAGACTCAGTGATGAATGACCAATGAAATGATAACTGACAACATACTAAATCTAATCACAGTTAATGTAACAAAATTTGAGTGGTTTGGCAATCATGTTAACCTAATAAACTATGGTGTTCTGGGCATGGAGTACATGTAGGGAATAACACTAGCTTTTTTTTTTTAAAGGTACGCGTCAACTTGTTGGTATTTCATTTTCATCTATCCTGCATTTCCACTGGGTGTAACCTGGTTCAACCAGAGTACTTGATATCTCAACTATGCAAGTAGAGGTAAAAATTCACAAGTTTGACATCATTAAGATTTAAAACAAAAAAGTTTTCATTACAAAGTATGCCTCATAGTCATTCAGAAGTGATAATTATAAATTACATTGGTTATTTGTAACAGTAACATGTCAATAAAATTATTTTTTGATAATGAAAAAAAAGTTACATTAGCACAAATAAAGTAAGGCACATTATGGGACTATTTGTTTGATGGTTGATGGTTTATTTTATCTGACTGCAAAGAAAGCATGTGTATGCTTGTAAGTAAGCAACCAGGGGACCGACAGCTTTAAGTCCTCTCCGAGGGACTTGATAACAAGGACTGATGCCCTACCAAAGGCCTCTTGATATGACCAGTCAACCCATTTTCCTCTTTGTCATATGCTTATTACTCAGGTTATTATACATATTCTAATAAATGTGCTTTTTGCAGATACCATCTACTTGTATATTATTGAACTTCAAAAACTTTGTGTGTTTTTTTGCATTCTGTAAGAAATTTACTTTTCATCATTACACAAACTAGTTTGAAGGCTACCTTTAAAAGCTTGGGATATGTACAGAATTTCAACAAGTGTGATACCATGTACAGTACTTGTTAGGGCGATGTTTTAGCAATCATGTTAAATTTAATAAAGTCACTCAGTTATGGCCTATAATGGGTATTAGCAGGTGTAGCTGTTCACATCCTTGGCTAGGATAGAGATGTACATGTGTTAGAAGCAATATGGCAAAGACATCAAATAAAATTCCCTGGAACACCTTGTCTTTGAAAGTAAACCTGTTCTAGTGAGAGAATAGTCTAGTTCTGGACGTTTGTAATTATTTTGTCCGTAAAATAGTGTGCGTGCACGCAACGTAGAACCAGGGAGGTGGAAGAGAGACGGCGCGAAGTCCTCTGATTGTTTGGGAGAGTGAATGGGAGGACTTTGCGCCGTCTCTCTTCCACCTCTCTGGTTCTATGCTAGGTGCACGCACACGCACACGGGGTTTTACTGACGAAATCATGACAAATGTCCAGAACTAGACTAGTGAGAGAACCGCTATTCCAAGAGAAACCAGTTTAAGGTAACTCTTGATTATCGATCATGCAGTAGATGGGTTTGTTTGGGTCAGCAAACTGTAAACAAACTCACGGAAATACGGTGAAATATTAACAGGAAAAAAAATTGGAACACATTTGGTACAATGTATTCTTATAATGAGGTTTATAAGCTTGATTTCTTTATCTTTTTCTTAACTGCTCATTTCTCTTATAATATTATTATACACTATCCACAATTTCATAGCGATTTTTTTTTTTTTTTTTAGTCTTCAAAATTTTATGTAAGTTTGGTTGGATTCTGAGAGAATTTTTATTCCATTTCATCATCAGAACTTGTGAATATAAGTATTATATACTCTAAGGCATACTTAAATGTCATCCCGGAGTCAAAGGTTTAGTAAAGTGACTCACTATATTCACTCATTTAGCTAAACATTTCATTTTTATTGGGCTTACTATGAGCAGCGGTTGGACAATTTACTGGTACATACACATAACCACACACACCAGAGACTACATCAACATCTACCTAAGATTAAACAAAATTCAAGTTTCAATGACCATCCTTTATCTTTGCGTATGCAGAAAGATAATGTTTTATAAAAGCAACTTATAATACAGAAAGCAATCAAGTCAATGGCAACAACACCAAAATTGACAGTAAGATGAAAATATTGACCCCCCACACACAACATTTCTTTCTGTGTCGTTCACTCACATTAAAAGGGAAGCTTGAGTTCTGGGAAAGGTAAAAAATAATTTGTGAGCTTTCTCATTCCTATTATGCCCTCACATTCAAAGTATGACAAAAAACAGCTGAAATATTTGGGCCAAACATTGTGGTAGTCCCATATACATATTTCTGTGTGCAGTGCATGTGAATCTTAGCAGGATTGAGTCAATTTCTTATCATTTTGGTGATTCCAAAACCTTACAGCATACACCAATTCTTATGTGCTATATAATCAACCTTTCCCAATTGCTTTGAGACAGTTTCTTTCACAATTCAATATCATGACCAGACCTCAACTTTATCTTTAAATTTTAACCTTTTTTCTTTCTTTCTCAATCCACAGATCAAAATGTATTTCAAATATAAATTTCTTTGGCAAAAGCACACTGATATCAATAAATAAATCACAGCTTAGACCTGTAGAGAAAAGGAATCTGCAGTTTCTTGAACCACAAAGCTGAAATAAACATGCACTTTTGATTATGTTTTGAAATTGTATTATTCATGTCAAAACATACTCTGGACTTCCTTTAAAACAAAACTGTCAGAAATTCCACATCTCTATTTTCAGTGCATTCTAAAAGCAACCGCAGGTATCAAATGACTGCATACACAAATAAAATCTGCAGTGCTATGTTGTAAAGCATGTCCATATGTCACATATCTCCATGCAATCAGGGCTAAATGCATTTGCAATCCAAACAATATCATCCACAGGATGAGAGGTTTCTCGTTCTGTCAATCAACACCTGTTCATTTATCTCTACCTCCCATCTTCTCACCAGCCTGGTAGAGAATGTTCATCTGTTCACTGTGAAGACCATTCTGGGCTTTACATTACCAATCAATCATGATCTTAAAATCTTATTTTACAATTTTTACAATCTTACAAATTTCAGTGAAAATGATTAAGTTTTAACATCATTTATCTTATCTTTTTCCACCCTCTTTTTAGTTTGTTTATTTTTTTAAATTTTTTTTTTTACAAAGGTTCGACATAAACCTACCATTGGGCTGAATTATTTATCATGCTAAGCCACAAATTACCAATCTGTTTCACTGGATAAAACTCTCTTCTTTTGATGTAATGTAATATATATTTTGCAAAGCCTCTTAGAATTTGTGAGAATATTCATAATTTGTTGAAATTGATAATGTCACAAATGATAATAGAGTTACAGGCCCTGTTCATGTTAAAATCATTTCCTTCAAAGTTCATAAGGAGAAAGTGTATTGCATAAGATATCACCACATCTTATGCAGCTTTTGAAAAGCTCTTATATTCACTCATCAAGTCTCAGAGTATCCCTCATCCACAAGATACCATGCTTTGGTTCTGGATCAAAATCTTGTATCAAGTTTTTGGAAGACTAAAGCTGGCGGGCTGTCTCACGCCATCTTTATCCACATGCCACAATTCTTCTACCTTTATTTCTCTCTGTCTCTCTGTTTCTCTCTCCTCATATCACAATATCTTATTCATTCCATTCGTATGATATGCCCATCACGTTTGGCTACAAATCATGTAGAAAGCTAAGTCAATCAGAAACATGTTTGTGTTTGGTCTCTGTTCTATATCTTGTTTTCACAAGAAAGACACCATCCCTTCTCCGACTGGGTATTGAGATGTGGGGGAACATTCCCCCGTCTGTCATCGCAGCATTATCATCTTCTCGCCAGAGTGTTCCAGGATTTGCTTCAGGAAAACATCGTCTTCATTCCTCCATGCATGCTCATCACTTGCCACAAAATGTGTTCTTTGTAGACATGGTGTCCTTTACAAAACATGCCTGAAACATTCTCGGGGAATTGAGGAGTCAAGGGAACATACTTGCCACATTTTGCTAGTTCTCGTTTACTTTTCTTTTTACTTTCACCTTACGGATATAGTGATAAGAATTCAATTGAAGTTAAAAATGGACCACGGGGTAATTGTCACTGGAGCATACGGAGTACAATCTACGGATTTATTGTCACTTCTTTTGATTTCATTACATGTCAAAACTTCACCCCATTGACAATTTCATACATATAAATCGCTATATTTTTTTTCATAGTTTACCCATCATTTTAAAATGCAAACAAACATTTTACTTGGCATGTGCTTTGTAAGGACAAACTTAGGGTCATCTCATTTGATATATTTTCTTTTCTAAAAAAAAAGTACAATGACAGTACCTCCCACTTGATAACTCATCTAGTAAATTGGTATCAATTAATTAATTGAGCAATCAAGTATCCATCAATGGAATGGTAAGATGGTGGGAAAGTAGCTTCAGCTGAACAGACCAATGTACTATCCATGTGTCAAAGAGATCAGTGGTAACAACAGATGTTGTCATGCATGCAAGTGCACCAATCTGAATTCTAGACAGATCAAGAAAGGAGTCCTTAAAATAGATTAAATGAAGCCAAGATAGAAAGTGAAGACCTACAATAACTTTTCACTGAACTCGATCAGTATCAGAGTTCTGGGGAAAGGTCATTGGCAAGCTCAGGAGACAGATCTCTTTCTCTGAGAGAGAAATCCGTTAAACCCCAATTAGAAAAAAAAAAAAAAAAACAGATGTAGGTATTATGACCTCTGGGAGGCAAGAAAGCTGAAATTCAAGTTCAAACTTTATGTATCTGGAGCATCATTTAATGTTAAAGAGATATTCACAGTCATACAGGATTTAAGTAACATTACTTTGTTATTCTCTCTTTTTCCCCTTCATTCCGCTCACCCCCCCCCCAAAAAAAAAAACAACAACAACAACAACAACAGCAACACAAAAAATGGAGGGGGGATTAAAAACAAAGATCTATTATAATTATTGACATTGCATGATTCTGTAATTGTGTATTTGATTAATAATGATTGCTGGAAATGGTTATTGTTGCTGTTTGAAATTGCTAATTGCCATCAAATACCTTTGTGATTATTATTGCCCATGTAAGTATTTATGATTCTGAATTGGTGCCATGACTTTTTTTCTTTAAAAATTCACAGATCCACGATCTGACAATGATTAATGTTCTTCAAAGCAAAAAGGTGCATAAATCATCAGCACCGTCAGGACCTTTACATCAATCCATATCTCAATGGGACTTCCAGTGATGATGACGATGATGATGATAATTATAGTGATGATGATGATTATAATGATAATTGTGTGAATGGGGATGATGAATGGGGGATGATTAATGAGGAATGTTGATGGTAAATTGGTTATGATGACCATGGTGATGATGATGATGATGATGATGCTGTTGTTGATGATGATGATGATGATGATGATGATGATGTTGCTGATGATATGAGTGATATTAGTTACGTTCACACGATGGGAGATAAACTTTAAGTTTCGCTTGTAGTTTCAAAACTTTAAGTTAACTTGTAGTTATCTTGTAGTTTCAGCCCGTATGAACGGACTCGTGGTTTCGAAACTTTAAGTTTACTTGTAGTTCTAGAACCACAAGCGGGGGGGGGGGGGGGGGTCCTCCATCACAGTTACGGCCCATGTGAATGGAATAAACTTTAAGTTTCGCAAGCTTGTGGTTAAGGATGACCTCGCTGTTCATGTTAAATTTCCGGGTCATACCCTTCGCGCGAATTATGAACACAGGATCTGTATGTGTACTGTACACACAATCGGTAGTATTTACTTCTGGGGTTAACCACAAAGATCACTCGGCTTCTGGTTTCAGCTCGTTGTTTCAGGCTCATGTGAACCCTCATTGCGGTTAGGGAGTCGTGGTTTCTTTAACTTAAAGTTTCGAAACCACAAGTCCCGTATGAACTATGAACATAGCTATTGCAATGGTGGTGAAATTGATGCATATTTTCATTATGATAATTTAGATAAATGAAAAGGACATGGCACCTATTGTTTGGATAGTTCACTGACCTTCCCTTTTACCAACACATCACATGTCAGACAAAGCTAAAACATGTCATAATTCATGTTTAAATCAAAGACTTTCATAACATCTCTCCACCTTTGTTCAACAATACAAATTTGACAACAATTGCTCATCTATCAAAATGAATCTTTACCCTGACCTCTCCCTGACTCGATCAAAATCCAGGCACTCAAGAATGCAACTATCCTGACATTCTCCAAAATACAGCTTCTGCCTTTTTGTCCTGACAGCTGACATTGTGACCCATCTATCATTTTAGCTCCAACAGAATGCTGATTTTTATTTGATCATGTACACCTGCTCGGATAAGGATATCCTTGTCTCTGACATATATCATATCTGTCCCCTTCCTTAGTATAGAAATATGGTGAGATTAAATTAGTGCAAAGAGAGTTTGCTTCCGTTTATAGATTTGGTGAACTGTCAGAAGATAATTTACCACCAGGAGAACATGAGGAAAGGGTGGTATTAAGAAACATTATTCCTGATTTGGTTATAGTTACTTCGAAGGAACATATCCTTGATTTGTAACACTATAATTTATAGGAACCTCTCTTACCAGTCATTAGCTAGTTCATACGGGACTTGTGGTTTCGAAACTTTAAGTTAGCGAAACTTTAAGTTAACGATACAACGACACACTAACCACAACGAGGGTTCACATGGGCCTGAAACAGCGATGCTTATTGTTCTGAAACTACAAGCCGAGCGATCCTGATTGAAATCATCTGGGTGAAGGGAGCATGTCCAGTCCTCCTGGTTTATGGGCTCTCTTGAAAGATAGGAGTCATTAGCTAACTGGCATGAAGGTCCTATCAATTGAGAAGCTATTTATTGCTTGAAAGATAGCTTGATCAAAGTGTGAAAACTGCAGAATGTCATGATGACATGAATGGCAGTGGGGGAGGGAATGAGACAGAGTAAGATTGGAGTTAATATGCTGAAGCATTGCAATAACAGAATCTAAAGGACTGCCCAACTTCATATCTTAGGCTGATTATAAAACTCTCTCTCTCTCTCTCTCTCTTTCTCTCCTTATCTCTCTCTTTCTCTCCTTATCTCTCTCTTTCTCTCCTTTCTCTCTCTCTCTTTCTCTCCTTATTCCTCTCTCTTCCTTCCTGCTTCTTACTAGCAATCTTATCTGCCTCCTCCCTTTCATCTTCTTTCCCATTCTCTATCATTGGTTCATTGTTTATAGCCCTCTCTTCTCACACTCATACCCTCCAACACTGGCCTCTCCATAGTTTGCAGGCACAAACCCTGGTCAGTCGTAAAAGAGTGTCTGCACTGTAAGACTACCATAGACCCTGTACTATATAGCTGCTCCTATATTGACACAACCAGTAAGTTGCTGGGTTAGGCTTCTCTCAAGACGCAATGATTATCTGATAAAGTGTCAAATTAGGGTCTGTGCTTGAAGACTAGTTTCTCCACTCCTCTCTCTCTCTCTCTATCTCTCTCTCTCTCTCTCTCTCTCTCTATCTCTCTCCCTCCCTACTTTCCTCTTGCTGCACACCTCACTCAGCTCTTTTTCTCCTTCTCTCTTCCCCCTTTTCAACCCCTATGCTAATCCCCACTCTTTCTGTCCAACTTTCTCACTCTCTCTCTCCCTGAATATCTGTAGCCTACTCTCTCTAAAAGAGAGAGAGAGAGAGAGAGAGAGAGAGAGAGAGAAGTGAATATTCCCTCTATTTGCACTCCCCCTGGAGTCATATCAGTGATCACTTGTTTAGGAGAGAATATCAATTTATTTTAGAGTGTTCTCTGAAAGAAAAATATTCAGTTTTCACTGTTTTCACTCCATTTTCACTCCCTCGCTGACGTGACTCAGCGAGTTTTTAGAGAGAGTATATATACTATATTTCACGTATATTTCCACAAGGTCTTCATCATTTCCAAAGTTCGAGAAAAGATTTCCAAATGTATAGAGGGGAATCACAGATCCTATTGACCACCTCCTCAACCTTTCCTCAGAAAGCAAATAAATGACACTTGTAGACTAGCACATGATAAAATCCCTTGATGACAGATACTGAAAGAAAAGTCTCTAATTATGTCCCAAGTCGACAATCAAAGGTTTGTCAAATCAACCCATTATTCCACCCAGCCACATTACTTTGTCTACAAAAAATGAGAGGAGACATGTTTGGGCTGGCAAAATACACTTTCGTTTTAGGGTAGCTACCCTATTTTCTGGTATCCTAACGTAGGTAAATATCGTCAGAGTTTTAACAATCTGAACATGTATGGAATCATGCAACCTTTAAAACAAGGTGAATTGGAAACAGAAAACAGAAAAGTAAGAGGAACAGATACAATATTGGACAGGCAGTAAGAAAGTTATGACCTTTTTTTTTTGCTGATACATTTGAAACTTATATTGGCACACCAGAAGCATACCAATACTTTTGACACTTTATTTTGACACTTTCATACACATGGTTTGACTTTTAGGAGTGATCGAGAGGAAAAAGAAGGAAAAATGGAAGATGTTGATGCAAATAACTCACATTCATTGCCCAAAGAAAGCAGGAAAAAGAAAAGAAATAAAACTATATTAGATAAAGTCTCAAAATGATATTCATCAATTGAAGCCATGCACTTCATAATCATCTTCATCTCACTTCATGTTTTTTAAAAATAAATTCTAACCCCAAGTTAACACTCACCTTGTCAAATAGGATAAGAAAGCTGATCAATGTGTATTTCAAACTTCAAAACAATCCTATCACTCCTCACCTGATAACATTTCACAGCTACTTTCTAAAGTTGCCCCACTTTCATGGGAACAAAATGTAAAATATTGCACTTTACATCCGATGTATGCAAGGGAGAAAATGATTTGCATTTTTGCTGGCTACAGTTACAAAGACGGAAGGCGACGAAGAATGTGCAGTTCCTCAGCAAAACATGCTTTTGGCATCTTTTGTTTCAAAATGCACTTTACTTGAAATCTGCTTGAAAGTCTTGCTGAATCCATGACAACCTTGACGAAAGTAGACTTCAAGAAAAACACAAGTGGCATTGCATTACATTAAAATTTAGTTGTTTACTACTTTTCTATATCTTCCAAGAAACATACCCTGAAATTGAGTGACTTTATGGTTTGTTGGTTTGTATTGTAGAGAAACTGTCATGAGCACCAATATTCAAGGGGGGGGGGGAGATGGTTGAATTATATATATATATATATATATATATATATATATATATATATATAAATGAGAAGAAAATACACAAGGAATACTGCATGACAGGTATTATGTGGAACTTTTTATCTATATCCTCCATGAATTATCTTCCAAAACTGATTGTACTATACTATTAGTTTTATAAATGAAAGTCCATGATATTAAAAAAACAAAAAAATGAGGGGGGTGGGCAGTTGCATAAATCTTAAAACTGGAAACAAATTATCCCACAATACATTAGCAATTGGCTATTTTAAAAATAAAAGAAAGGGGAAATAAAGTTTGAACAGGGCCTATCATTAGCTTATGGCGGTCTATGCTTTGCAAACGTAGTATTATACCTTACAGGCTTGTGCGTCTCCCAGGAGTGATAGTAGATAGTAGGGTCGTAGTCTCGTGGCATTTTATACCAGCACCATTATGGGAGCTAAAGAACACTAATGAAAGATATATATTCTTGTGATGAGGGATTTATTGCCAATGTAGTTTACTTGAACTGTCTGATATAAAACATATTTCAGAGAAAAGGCCTTCTACCAGTCCACCATCTTCCCTTGATGAGATTGTGTGGTGTGGTGAGTTCAACCAATCTATCACTTAAGCAGTTCCTTGGTTCAACAAACTTTGGATGATTTACAAAGAGAAGAGTCACAAGATGGATAGAGAGGTGAAAGTGTGAGGTGTACCACCAGAGCAAAGTCATTTAGAGTGCTTGCCAGAAGGGAAGGGGGAAGAAGGGTAGAGAGAGAGAGAGAGAGAGAGAGAGAGAGAGAGGTAGAGAGAGAGAGAGAGAGAGAGAGAGGTAGAGAGAGAGAGAGAGAGAGAGAGGAGAGAGAGAGAGAGAGAGAGAGAGGGAGAGAGAGAGAGAGAGAGAGAGAGAGAGGATGTGGTGGGGCAGGGAAAGACAAAGGAGAAAGAGAATATGAGATGAGTGAAGAAGAAGGGATGAACATGGAGAGAGAGAGAGAGAGAGTTACAAATTAAGGCAAATACAGAGGAAGAGGATAGCGAAAGAGAGAGGGTGGATTAGTTTGACAAATAATTATATCAATTTTGCAACATCAAAAGATTATTTTGTCCCCATTCATTACAAGTACATACCTGCATGCATGTGATTGTACAAAATACAAAAGGAAAGTCCTTTGAATGAAAATGGAATTTGGAGAATGCCAACATTGCCAACAATTACAGGCTTCAATTTTCTTTTCTTGTCAATTTTCTGTGCGAGAGTACTCCATCAACCCCAACCAAAAGACCATGACAAATGTTTGAAGGTTGTAAGCAGGGCCCTAGGGAGCCTCTGCCCCCTCTCCCTCCCCCCTCTCCCTCCCCCTCCCCAATACCTCATTCACATTTTGCTTTTCAATGTCATGACCCCGTTCAGACCTTGTGAAAACAAAAGTCAGGCATACTGTCCAGGATTAAAATATTTGAGTAAACTGAATAAATGCACAAGACACATTCATGTATATGTCCCAAAATGTGGATTGAAATTGAATGACCTCATTACTTTTTTTTTTTCTTCACAGTCCTTTACTTTTGAGATAATTACCAAAAGTCCTCCCCCTCACAGTTGATTTCTTTTTTCTTTTTTTTTTTTTACATTGCTGGTATGGTGGATGTGATTACTTATCCACCCATCCAGTTATAACACTGACATTCAAATTTTTGATTTATTATTAAAAAATACATTTACATCAAATATTACAGATTCATTTACAGTGCTGTGAAAAAATGAGAGATTCTGGTGATGTTCCAAATCGGCAATGATGGTTTCCAAAGCCATATGCTACCAAGGAGGTACTAGGCAAGCTTAGTACCTCCTTGATGCCACATGTGTTCTTTTTAAGTTCTTTTGTAACTTGGATTGGGGGGGGGGGGGAGCCAATGGTATTACCAGTATGAAGGGGGAAGAAATATAGTCAAACAGTCTTGGAGGAGTCCACTTCATCTTCTAACATTACACTTCTGTCTCTCTCTCCCATTCTTTCTTCCTTATCCCCCATTTTTTTTCTTTCCATTTTTATTGAAAGTAACCTGACATAACAACCATCAATATCATCAAGATATGATTAAAACAAATAAAAATCAACAAAAATTGAAGAATCACAAAGAATAGAAGAAAAAGGAGCAACATATATACTCAATATACATGTACAGGCAGGCAGGCATGTACAAAAATTACAAATCAAATCTCCATTTACCAACGATGTGAATAGAGTTTACCCTTCTTTTACCTTCACCCTTTTAGATTAGGCTAGGGCACATACCCCCTACCCCCTCTTGTAGCTCCATCACTGGGGATAACCTAGATGTTATCTTAACCTCATCATCCAAAGATGAAATATCAGAACTATGATGCAATATGACATTATGGGGTCAATTACGCCCCTCTATGACCACAAACCAAAGCCGACAGCATACCGACCCCACTGATTTGATGACCAGGAATGAAATTCCCTTGGCATAACGGTGATAAGTAAATGAGTAAAAAATGAGGGCATACAAAGCTGTTGGGACATATATTCCATGATTTCAGAGAATTTGAATCCTTCAGCTGTTAAATGCTTTACCCTTGAGTATGGACAAGGAATCAGAAATGGAAATGCCAAAGCTTTTAAAGGATTTTTAAAAAAATTCTTCATAATACGGTTTACAGGGTATAATGATGGTGGCAGTGGGGGGGGGGGGGTGACAGAATTTGGAGTGGCAATGATAACAGACTACACTTCATTTAATACTTTCCTGTAGATTTATCAACCGAGGAATCATGAATAGAAACTATAGGAAATTATTTTATGAAAATGGAAAAAAATAAACATCTTTATATATAATACGCTAAGGATTTGGGGTCTTTTTTTGAATTCGAATAGGCGCCTCCCCTGGCTCTTTAGGTCCCCACCTTTTGGTACCCACGGGCGGGGAATAGTCCCCAGATGGTTGGGAGGTACTTTTTAAGTGCTAAAGTGCCGTCCATATTTCATAAATTCATTTTTAAACACTGAATTTCCGGAGGGAGTAATATTTCTGTCGATGGAATAGCTCACTGTCGTAGCACGGAAAAAGTACCTTCTGTTATGCCTCCAACCCATACCAATTACCTGTGAAAGGGAGAAACTTCATTGGTGTATTGCCAAAGAACAACGTGACGTATTCTCCATGGCCATATCCGCATGTGCATGTATATTGGCTTCAGTGTATACAGCACACGTGTTATTTGTTCGCACATGTACATGTACTGCTCCATATATTATTTGTAGCTTCATGGTTACATAACAGTTTAGTGCGTGTGTAACCCTATGGTTTCACGGGGGGGGGGGGGGGGGGGGGGATGGGGTGGTGGGTGGGGTGGGTGGGGACATGTCTCATTGAAGCTGGTACACGTACATGAAAACGGATAAAAAGGGTACCTTTTCAAAATAAGCGCATAACCCGGATTAGGGTATCAAAAAAGCAAAAATCAAGAAAAAGGGTATAGCAAATTCAGAGATGATAGATCCGCGGAAGGGGGGGGGGGGGGGGAGTTCGGTAGTGTGTTCCAAAGTAGGTTAAATTTCTTTTACGGTTCCTTTTTGGCTAAAAAGAGGTCTATGATGATGATGATGTAATGCTCAAATAGGATGTAAAATACCTTAAGCAAGATATAAAATCGCCGTTAATAATGGTATAAAAATCAGAGATTGACGGGTTTCCCTGTTTAGAATATCAAATCTGCTCCTACTGCAATCTGCTTTTTAATTCAGCAAGTGATTTACGCGGATGATGTACAGGTCTCAATGAGACATCTGGGGGGGGGGGGGGGGGGCGGTCGTCGCGATCGATTCGGATCGATTCTGGTGCCCGTAAACTTTTCTGCCTTTTATTTGTGAAAATTCGGCTCCTTTGGAAGTTTGATTTATGTAAGCATTCCATTACTTTATAAATTGAACTTTCAACAGGTTTTTTTGTTTGTTAGTTTGTTGGTGTTTTTTTTTTTTGGGGGGGGGCTGTTTCTTAGTTGAACTTAATTCTTTCTGTGATACAATTGTTTTGTTTGTTTTTTGTTGTTGTTTTTTTTTTTTGTGGGGGTTGATGTTCAATGAGACAGGGTGAAGCCGGGAGGAACATGTAACTGTTAGATGTAAAAAAAAAAAAAGGGGGGATTTCGGCCACTTCATATTTTAGGACTCTTTATTTCACTTAGGAATATTGGTTGCAACGGTGTAAAGAAGATGCGCCCCCCCACAAAATTTCCTTCGAAAATATTTCCACTATGATAAGAATACGTATAGGATACTAGCCCTCGCGCTGGGGGTGACGGGAGGCCGATGGGGTGGGGGAGGGGGTACGGTAGGGAAAGGTCAATCCGTCGGTCCTCCCAAGACTTATAAGGGGGCCATAATCCCCCTGAAAAGAAAATGACAATAAATTCATTTTCCCCCTAATTTTTGCGTCCGTTACAAGGGATGTACCGCTAATTATGCATGTTATGTTTTTATGGCCTTAATTTCTCTGAGTATTAAACCACAGAAACATGGCAAGATCAAATCGCTCACTCTAGCTCTATTCATGGATATACTATTCGAACATAATTATATCCATACTCTGTGTGCGAGAATCCCGCCCAGGTGTAAATGAGATCGTGCCATCCACAGGCCACAGGGCCGACGTAACATAAATAAATATCATTATTCAGTCATTCATAAAGTAAAACAATCGTCATTTAGTCTTCATCAAGATGGAAATGTATTTTCTTCAGAACTCATGCAAGATTTGGATGAATAACACATACTCACATGTTGTAAATACTTCTTGGTAAAAAAAATAACACATTACCCGACTTTTTTCTTTATTCACTTGATTATTGTGACAAATATACGGTACTGTGATTAATCATAAACACAGCTAGCGCCCGTGGATGATATGTCCACGGGCTGCTTCAGCTAGTATAATTATACTGCTAGAACTCACATGGTAACCAATCAAATGAAATGCTCACATAGTTGATAAGTCATTCATTCATTATCAAAATAAACAAGTGAATGAGTAAATTACGCAATGCGGAATAAATGTCCCCGCCGGAAGTGCAGATCTGTGGAAATTAACTAGCCTGAACCTTAAAACTTCAGTGAAAAACTTTAGTGAATAAAATAATAATGTTACTGCATGCAAAAGAAGAGAATACCAACAATGCATGTATACAACTGAAATATAAAACATAAAAACATTATGAACCTTCAGCCATTTTGAATAAATTTGCATAAATTTGCATGAATAATGAATTTCAAAATTCTGTGTAGAAGTTTGGAAGCCCCCACCCAGCCCTATCAGATAAAACAATCGGAATCAAAATCCGATGTGAAATAGAGGAGAAGTAGCATTTTTCGTCAATTTTGAATAAATTTGCATAAATTTGCATAATTAATGAATTTCAAAATTCTGTGTTGAAGTTTGGAAGCCCCCACCCAGCCCTATCAGATAAAACAATCGGAATCAAAATCCGATGTGAAATAGAGGAGAAGTAGCATTTTTCGTCAATTTTGAATAAATTTGCATAAATTTGCATAATTAATGAATTTCAAAATTCTGTGTAGAAGTTTGGAAGCCCCCACCCTGCCCTATCAGATAAAACAATCGGAATCAAAATCCGATGTGAAATAGAGGAGAAGTAGCATTTTTCGTCAATTTTGAATAAATTTGAATAAATTTGCCTAATTAATGAATTTCAAAATTCTGTGTTGAAGTTTGGAAGCCCCCACCCAGCCCTATCAAATAAAACAATCGGAATCAAAATCCGATGTGAAATAGAGGAGAAGTAGCATTTTTCGTCAATTTTGAATAAATTTGCATAAATTTGCATAATTAATGAATTTCAAAATTCTGTGTAGAAGTTTGGAAGCCCCCACCCAGCCCTATCAGATAAAACAATCGGAATCAAAATCCGATGTGAAATAGAGGAGAAGTAGCATTTTTCGTCGATTTTGAATAAATTTGCATAAATTTGCATAATTAATGAATTTCAAAATTCTGTGTAGAATTTTGGTAGCCCCCACCCAGCCCTATCAGATAAAACAATCGGAATCAAAATCGGCCAAGAAATGACGGAGAAGTAGCATTTTCTAACATTTGAGCACACACGGACAGACGGACGGACGGACGGACGGACGGACGGACACACACACACACGCACACACGTACGGAGCCCGTTTCATAGTCCCCTCGCGAACTTCGTTCGGCGGGGACAATTAAAGGAGAAACAAAAAATGGTACTAAACCTACAAAGATTAGATATGACAGAGCTATGTTCATTTATGCCAAATAATCACTAACAGAGTCATTGCTTGGTAAACATATATCATGTTATAAAGCCAGAAGGGAATTAGTTCTTTCACTATCTCGTTAATGTCTTTCTGACTCTCATCAGATGATTCACTGTACCTCTGCAAGGCCAACTTTGAGATGATGTCCCCAAAATTTCCACATCTTGCAGAAGAAGGAAAATAGAATAAAAACAACTGTTATCAAAATATCATTTACTCCTGAGTCACAATCACAAATTTTGATGCCCTAAATACCTTGAAATCAGGTTCAACGACTTGATGGCAGGACTTGCTCTGCCATCGCACTCCACAACAAAATCAACCTCAGGATTACTGTACCATTTTCCACTTAACCAAGTCATCAAAGGCTAGACAAAAATTGAAAGATTTTTCATATTTCTAATGAAAAAGGAACAAATCCCCCCAGGGCTTGGACTATACTGACATAGTTCTGACAAAACTAGTACAAGGTTTCTCGCTAAATATTTAGCTTTGAGAAGGATCAGCGCAATCTCTATACATCGATGATAGATGGCAGCAGTGTAGCCATCAGTGATGAGGGGTCATGGCACGATGACATACTGACCTAGTAGGAACAGAAGATGTAGTTCTGCTTGGAGGAGTAACCATGGCAACGGCCCTATACATAATCTTAAGGGTCTATAGGCATATATTTCAAGGGACTAGCATTATTCTAGAGACTATGACAAATAACGGGTGTCTTCTGTAAGGAATATTCTTTACATCAAGTGGTGTCCAATTTCAAAAGATTTTGTAGCAATTTCACCATGTAGGCCTTATTTTCTTTCATAGATTTAAGATGTTAATACATGTAAGAAGGGATAATCATTGTTTTTTAGGTTTCATAGGTCTTTCGGAAAGACTAGAAATATTCAATCAAACATAGACCAAAAATCCTCAGACCAGTAAGACAGTAAGCCTGTTGTAGACAAACTAGGATTAGACAAGCTTGATATTAGACAAAAGTGAATTGGACCAAATGACAATAAAATGTTTTGCCATACATAAAGATATGCATCATAAACTTAAACTACTAAAAGGGAGTGTCCAGAAAATATAGATCTTTCATTCTGTTTATTCATCTTGTTTTCTGTACAGTGTGTTTCTTTAAAAAGGAAACCCAGATTTTCCTATAAATTAATAACAAAATGATTATGTCCTGATAAATTCTTATTACTTATTTCAAAGTTCAATTCATCTTCTTTTATATGATACCCAACAAGTTATGATATTGTCATGCATGAATAAATTTGAAGGGTTTTAAGGAAGTGATTTCAGAGGTAGTTTGCGCACAGATGTAATGTACAGTGTAATTTTGTGAAGTACAGTACAATGCAAAGAAACATGATATTTAATGATGTTTTCTTATTCATCTGACAACATGTATGCAACCTTAAATGAGATATGAGTGTATAATTAGCCCCAATGTCCTTTCACATGTCTGCCTTGTCTGTCCATGCAAGTGTGTGCTCTAGTCAAGACAAAAGGGAAATGAAAGTAGAGTGAGGCACAGGATTGAGGTGCACAAATCCTGTGCATGCCACAAATCAACTTTCACATTGCTGGTTTTAAATTTTTTTAGGTCAGTGATTCCAGGCTCTGTCATCACAAATGTGGTATTATTATGAAAGGTGATGAAATTTCCTCTTTTTTGATGTATCATAATAAATCTAGTTATTTTTTTTTTTATGGAGGTGTTGCTTGAGAAAGTTGCGTTTTCCTTTTTTTAAGAAACACACGGTATTTCTCTTCTCCTGGATCTTGCCTTGAATTATCACTACAATGTTTGATTTATTTGGTTGTTTTGCTTCTTACGTGAGAAATAAGGAAAACATTTTGACCTCTTAAAATGATTTGTAAGGCAGTTACCTTACTCACAGTGACAATTGGAATCATTTAAAGCAATTAGAGAACAAGCTTTCAGAATGGCCATGATGATGATGATGATGACGTCGTAAGCTTCGATTAATCTGTAGCATCCTCTTTTCTGTAACAGTTCTCTCTTTCTGGCTCATTTGCCTTTCTCTGAATGTACCAGATAATCCTATCCCCATGTCCTTGGTATACATTATACAAAGAGGAATTAAACCAGATTATGTTAAGCCTAATCTATTGGTAATAAATGGGCCAGAAACCACAGGCTTTGTGAAATGGATTATGACCATCTGCAAACTGAAAAGGGCAATGAAGCCACAATGGTATGGGCAGCATGAATCATATGAAAATTACCAAAATATACTTGGATTTAAAAAAAAAAAAATCAATGTATGTGTGTGTGTGTGAGACTATCTCTGTCTAGTGGCGGTGCCATGGTCTAGTGGAATTTCAGTTATCTATTTAAAGAAGATGTTACATGATAATGTGCTTTATTTGTTATATACTTTCACTGAAATGTTGATTTAAGATTTATGTATAATTATTGAGTGGAATCAAAATAAAGATCATTAAAAGAAAACAAAAAATCTCTCAATCTCTGACTGTTTCTATATTTCATCATTCTACCTTTCTTATACTTCTCTCTCTTCTTTTTTTTTTCTCTCTCTCTCTGCTTTAATCCATTCCCACTTTCTCTTCCCCCTTCCCCCCTCTCTCTCTCTCCCTCTCCCTCTCTATGTCATCTCTGTCTCTCTCTTTCTCTCTCTCTGAGAAAACATATTTTCAGCAAACACCAATGGTTTTGATGTGTTCTATCATTTCATGACATTGAGATTACAAATTTAATGTTGATTTCCAAATATAATTCTGTTGCTTAATTTCTTGACAATGGTTATATCTTTACAACAAAATCTGCTTACAGTGGATTTCATATAGATCTTTACAAGAAATTATAATTTAAATAAAACAATTAATGGGGATGGGGTGTAAAAACCTAGCCGAAGACTAAAAAATAACTATTAAATTAAAGGGCTACATATAAATCATGAAAAGTTGTAAAATTAAATTTTAGTCCCATATTAAACAAAGCAGGGTTTTCATTACTCAAAACGATAATCAATGACAAATTCAATCATTTCTCTAACCAAGTTTCACAAAATACAAAGGAAATACATCAATATGTATAAAACAAACCACTGATAGTCCACCATCACTATTATACTATCATATTCATCATTATTTTATGCAGCCAACTAAGTACCTGAAGTCACCATTTTCATACATCTTATATAGGCAAATATTTTGACTCTGCAAACATAGAAGTGTTAATTGTTTACATTCCATGCTCCAAGATAAAATAATTTTCATTTAATCCATGGCCTTTACCAACACTGAATAGTACCTTTGATTAAACCAGATCATGGGCGCAAATCCTGGGGGGACAGGGCAAATGTCCCCCCCCCCCCACCTTTTTGAATAACCTTTTTTTTTTCTTCATTTTTTTTTGCTTGTCAGAGAATTTTAGAGGCAAATGTCCCCCCCAAAAAAAAATTCAAACTGGATTTGCGCCACTGAACCAGATAGTGATCATAATCAACTTCATTTTCACACACTGCATTTACGCAGGTACTTTCTTACATATGTTATCAATAATGCATATCTTTGATTTTAAATTGTACAGTTTACATACAATACTTACAATCATCTAAACTGAACGTTTGTAGATAGTCTTGAAAAATTTATACAAATGACAAGAAAAGTATCAGGCAAGTCTCGGCTATATGTTCACTTTCTGTCCCTTACCTAGAACACAGTGCAATGACTGGCATCTAAAATGTCATTCTACCTAATATTTGGGCAGATAAAATTAGATATTTGGTATTAAAGACCAAGTCCACACTAATATCACGTAAATTTGAATAAATAGAGTAAAATTAAACAAGCATAAAAGTGAAAATTCCGCTGAAATCGGATGTAAAATAAGAAAGTTACTGCATTTTGAAGTTCGCTGAAATCGGATGTAAAATAAGAAAGTTACTGCATTTTGAAGTTTGCATTATTTCATGAAACAGTGATATGCATAACATGGGCGGTATGCAAATGAGTGAACTGATGATGTCACACACTCACTTTTCCTTATGTATTTTATTATATGAAATTTCAAATATTTCCATTTTTATGGATGTCATAAAAAAGAATCTCTCCCTTGTATCAAATTAAGTTACAATAATGATGACTTTACATGTTCCATAAGGAGTCAAACCATGTTTTACATTATTGAAGCCAAAAATTGAAATATATGATATTTCATATAATACAATATTAAGGAAAAGTGAGTGTGTGACATCATCGGTTCACTCACTTGCATACTGCCCATGTTATGCATATCATTGTTTCAAGAAATAATGCAAAACTTCAAAATGCCATAACTTTCTTATTTTACCTCCGATTTCAGCGGAATTTTCACTGTTATGCTTGTTAATTTTACTCTATTTATTCAAATCAACTTGGTACATGTATTAGTGCGGACTTTGCCTTTAAAAACAGATGGGGCAGAAATGACATTACAGAGGAAGTAACTTGAACTTGCTCTAGATCACAGGATACCACTTTACACTTTTAACCAAGATAATGGTGTCAGACTTACCAGCTCTCTGTTTGGCTGTCTTTAATCTTCCCGGCAATGCCTGCAATGAAACAAAACCAAAATTTTTTATATAGTTTCATCATTAAATGAATCAGTAAATTCCTTATTTGAATAGCAGTATGCTTGTGTTTTTCATTTTACCTGTTATAATGATTTATAGGCAACTTTCTTGCACGAAATATAGGGAATCTTTAGTAAAGAACATGTCCTGATACCTCCACTTATGTTAGCATTCTCGATCTCTCAAAATGAATTCTCTTGCATTATTTTCATCTCACTCATTCTCATCTTTTAAAGTCCATTTCCTCCTTCTGTTCCAGTCCAGCATATTTCTTTCTTTTCTATCTTGTCTTATTTTCTTCCAATGACAACAGTCATTTCTTCCCCCTCCTATTGTTTGTGTGCATGGTGGATTGTGCAACGCATGTGTTTACGACAAAAGCTCCATGGTCGATATTTTCTCCTTGTCACATTTCTCACTTCCACCCTGGACTCAACATATTTCACACTTACCCTAACCTTAAAGGTACTTCATCCCTTTTACAGACTTACACCAAAATTCCGCTAAACTTTTCACAGGTTTAGTAGTCTAGACATCTTGTAGATACTGCCTATCAAATTTCAAGATCACAAGTTCTATAACTCCTTTGTAAGAAATGAAACTCTTGCTTTTATTGCAGAGGGAGCTATTCAGAAATCAATGCAAGTACATGTATTAGTAAGGTCAAAAATAATTTTTAAAATTACACAATTTTACACAAAAACAAAGTGTTACCAAATTGTTTTTATTACTTACTTAAAAGCAAATTATAATCCTTTTCACATCTGTAAACGTTTTCCAATTATAATACATTTTGTAATTTATCGCATACTCACACAACTTCAAAATTGGGCTGCAAAATGATGAAGTACCTTTTAGCTCAACCTATCAATTCTAACTCTAACCCTACATCTTTGATGAGATGAAACAAGAGCAAATGTCACCAGAGCAATTGTCGGGAGAGAGGTTGTCGCAACACCCCAGTATGAACTCATCTTTCAGCCTTCTATATCATCTGCTAGGAGTCAGAAGGGCATTAAGTCTGTATAAAATGATATGACTTAATGTCCTTCTGCTTCTCAGTCATGTCAGCAGATGATAAACTTTGGACAGGGTCCAAACTATGACCAAAACACAACAAACATCTATTCACAAATTTATGAGACCTCTTCTCCAGAAAGATGACCACACATTACGATATGAATGGCATAAGTAGAGACCTTTTTACAGCCCTGTTTATTTCCACTTTGACTCGACCAGCTGCTCAGGTTTGCTGAAAAATGATGACTCATGTCGGCTCCTCCAACCAATTCATTGTCATTTTTTATCTCTTCTTTTACAAGAAACAATTTTATCCAAGGAGGTTTGGGAATTTTCATTTGTGAATTGCAAAGTTTAACCAGCTGTTTATCCTCAATATACAAGTCTGTTTTATCTTGTTTTCATATATTTTGAGGGGATCTAGACCCTTTTTAGATAATTTTGGGTGGCCACTTGGAAGTTATTATCAACCCCTCACCAAACCCTCTCACTCCTTTCAAATATAGTAAACAACAGACAGGTGACCAAACTGATTCTGACAAAAATAAATACATTAGAAAAAGGGACATTCCACAAATTTGGACTTCCCAAGATGATTTTCAAAAATTCTACAAATATACATGTACATTATGCACATGTTTAGAATATCTTGTACTAAATACACATCTAAGCCATACATGCCTGACATAAATACACATCAACTCGATCTTTGGCAATTTGAAGACCACTTGTTTGCAGGATGTCTTCAAGTTGTGATCATGATGTTTAACTTCTTCATAGCACTGATTTTTACAGTGTATACGGTAATGCTGTCACTGACCTGTCTACCGATGTACTTTTTTTTAGTGCTGTGGTAAAGGACTTAAAACAATATTCTAAGAAAGCAGGGATGTGAAGTTCAATTGCAGAAGAGTTTAACCATTCCTGTAAATTCCATACTGTGTTAAAAGTTTCCATGAATAAAGTTTCCAGAATGCTGAGTCACACATAGAACTGTTGTGCATTTCTTTGAATTGAAACCTAATAAATGAAACAAAATCCAACCAACTGATAATGACAGAAAAGACTCTCTGGAAAGTTTCCTAAAACATTAGATGAAAAAAGAAGTGCAACAAGTCATGCAAAATGTAAACATTCTCTCCAGGAATTCAAGGCAAAAGTTCAGTTAAACGTAATGCATTTTATACAGTAAGCCCAAACATAATGTCAGCAATCGCAGTGACATATGATCGTTCTGTTCCTAAGTGCCTTGGGGTTATCCAACATGAAATTCAGTGAAAACTGTCAGCTGGCGTCACTACATCACTCTATCATACCCATTCATTAGTAGATTTCAGGAATTTCAAGTATTTCTACATTCATCTCCAACTTCAAAAAAAAAAAAATAAAAAAATAAAAAATGTAATAATAACAGAAGCATAGAGGAAATAGACTGTAAAGTGCCACTGGCAAATACAACATTTTGACCTTCCCTCCATATTTCATGTGATGATCAGAAGATTTTGTTATAAACAGGAATATCCTCTCATTTTCCTGCTTCAAAAGCAGTGGCATGGAAGGGGTATTTAATAGAAGGATCCTTCCAATTTGAAATTCAGAAAAATGTGAGAACCTTCGGGGGGGGGGGGGGGGGGGGGGGGGGGGATCTTTCAGATATTTTCGACATTGTGCTCAAACAAGGAAATGTAAGATTTAGGCCTTATACTGAAATTAAATCTATCTCAAGGGACGTGAAAAAACCATTATTTTTATCAATTTCTTTGTTATTTCCTTATATGGGCTTACATAACAGATTGATCAGAAAAATATATCTTGGAAGAAATAATCTCTTAGGAAATACATCACTCCATGATATATTGTTTATGTCATTTGTGCACTTGTACTTGAATAGCAGTCGTCAAGCAATTATTTTCCCATAAATCACACACATCTATCTTCTTATAGCATTGTCATTGTATTCATTCTCCTCCTCTCAGTCCTGGTTTTTTTTCATCCCTCAGATCAACAATCCACGGAGAGTAGAGGTTGAAAAGAGTTATTTCTGATCAAAATAACAATTTTCATGACGAACATTTCTGGTGAAAAATGTCTTATTTTCACTAGTGGAGATGAAGAGGACAATGGACACATCAGATTTTCCTGGATCCCTCATATATTTTCCCATACACAGTGATAAACCTTGTGATTTAGAGGGCATTTTGGATAAATAAATGAGAAAACTGAATGGTAATAACAATTTTGGAATGCTTAACGAAATGTCCAGTACTTTTAACATTTCACTCCCCCCCCCCCCCTCCCCTCCCTTCCTTCCACAGGGTTCTTTTTTTACAAATCGTAGCATAGTCTTTACTTCTGGGTCAGAGCAATGGGAATAAACATCATATATACTGGTATCATTAAAAACAATAATCCATTAATCATACTAATCTCCTGGCATCATTTCCGTGAAATTTCTAGAATAGCTGCCTTTTTTTAAATATTACAAAATGTATACTTGTCTTGTACACATATTTTCAGATCCAGAGCACATCACTAACCTAGCCAATGCTGATAACCTTACCATTAATCAAAATAACTTATAAATTATATTTGACATGTTTCTTGTTTAAGATTGTTATCAGGTGATAAATTTTAAGTGCTACTGTTGCTATCATATGGAATCATAAATAGTCTATTGTTACCATGACAAGGGCAGTTTTCATAAAGGCACCTGGTATTACAGGATGAAGATTATACCACGAACAGGGTACTTTATATTTTTTTAATGGTCTTTCCAGCTTAAATTTCACATAAGCTACGTTCATACGGGACTTGTAGTTTCAAAACTTTAGGTTAGCGAAACTTAAAGTTAACGAACAAACGGCTCACTAACAACGACGAGGGTTCGCATGGGCCCGAAACGACGACGCTTGTTGTTCCGAGATTACAAGTCGAGTGACTGTCATTTAACATGAGCAGAGAGGTCATCGCTGCTTGGGGTTTTGGCATTAACTACAAACTCGCTTGTGGTTCTGGAACTACAAGTAAACTCAAAGTTTCCAAACTACAAGTCCATTCATACAGTCTGAAACTACAAGATAACTACAAGATAAGTTAAAGTTTTGAAACTACAAGCGAAACTTAAAGTTTAGCTCCCTTCATGTGAACCTGACTAAAGATGTCTGACAGAATGTCATTACTCAAGCAAATTTATTATCATTCAAAGTATTTGAGGAGGATCTTGCCATTTTGCTTTAAATACTATTGTGAAGTAAACACAAGACTGTTTGATTCTAAGTGTTTTGTGCCATGATTCTTTTAACTTTAAAAAATATGCATTTTTATTTTGTTGTTGTTCAATATATTTGGTATGTGCTGGGTTCTCATTCCATTTGATGTTCAAGCACATTATAATCCCTTTTTTTTTTTTTGGGGGGGGGGGGGGTATTAACATTGAGCTGACACTGCCTCTCGGTCTAAAGGTAGCATTAAACTTGTTTTATTAAAATGAAAGTGACTGAATTGTGCAAACACCAATATCAAAAAGTGTGTAATAAATGAATTAAAAAAAAAAAAACATGGAAAACTTACAGGCAAAAGGGTTATTTTTTAATGTGTGAAAACAGATATATGTCTTGAAATACAAATATGCCTCTTCTGTATTTCTGAATGTGGTTCACTGATGCACTTTGGGAATATACCAATAATTTGATGTCCTAGAAATGGCATTTTTAGAGAGAAATACTTCACCTGGACATTGTTTTTCTTCACAGCTTATCTTGATGCTCAAAACACTGTGAATAGATAGATTATTCTTCAAAGTTCAATATTACAATCAATACTATCTTTCACATTCCTTTCTCCTTTTTTCAACATGAATTGAGGACTTCATTCAAATATCTAGGGCACCTCTGTGTGATATTTCTTGATAAGAAGTGTTTTCCTTTCCTTATCTTGTCAAAATGCATATCTTGATGACCTAATCATACTTCAATGATGGTATTGTAATAAGCATCTATTATTGTTGTCAAAGGGTACTTTGAAGTTCACCGAAAAGCTTGACTTGCCTATTCTTAACACGGTATGTACAAGTGTATACCCGTAAAACAAACTTCTCTGAGAATGACAAAAATAAGAATTATTTATAATTTTGACTATTACCAGTTTACCAAAACTGAAAATATAACCTCTCTTAAAATCAAATGAATATTTGTATACAATTTTTGTGGTACAATAGAATTATCTTAAGTCAGTTTAGCTAAATGCAGTGACATATACTATGCTCTATGCCTATTAGTTTTTTTTTTAAACCAACACTCATTTTGTTAGTTCTACCATAAAAATAAACTGGTATGGACAAATATTTACTTAATACTGCTTCATGCAGAGTTCAGTTAGTGAATAATGTTAACATATTCACTGAGGGCATTATGATTAAACTCACACAGAGAAAACGCTGTTTAAAAATGCAAACAGTTGTTTACAATATGAACTGAACAACCTGTTGTACAGTTCATATTGTAAACAATTTGTTTAGAAGGGGTGGCGGCAAGAGGATCTCTGGTCTTATCTTATACAGGTTGTATAAGTTTTAAACAACCTTTGATTAACTTTGCCCAGGATTGAAAAAAAAAATCACTGTTCCAGCTAATGCTGTAATCATAATTGCAAACCTTTAGCTCAGACAGGGATCGCCTGAGTTTTATAAGCTGATCGGTCGTTTATATATCAAGATATTTACTATTAAACATTGATGTCGGGATAGAGTACCACCGAACCCTAAAGAACTCTTACGGTTGGCATACCTCGCTCTATCACAGAATACGGTACGGGCTGAAAACCCGCTCTGAAATCGCCAAGCGCTGGTGCTTGGTTTTTGTGAATGCAGCGCAGCGAAGAAGCCGAGCGACTTGCGCTAGAGATTGATCGCGATTTTCTCTATTTTTGGATTGTAAACGGGTTCCATTTTCTCTCATACTTTCACATATCCTTAATTATATATGTAGTTAGAGGACTGCACACAATTCACTGGCATTTGAGCTGATTTTACAATTTTTCACAAAGTTAATCAATCACTTTAAACAGTGTTCTTACTGTGCAGTGTTCTTACTGTGCAGTAGTCTTGCCAGCATCTCATCACATGTCGACATTAGATTTGAAACAATACAAGCATAATTACTAACAACTTTTATTCCAATATCCTTTTCACCAAGAGAATTAACAATTGTCTTTAAAGTTTTTGGTGGAAGCCTTGTTGCCATTTGCAAGTGGGACTTTCATTGCCAAAATTGTGACTTCATGGCAATGGAATGCGGACAAAAGTTTTGACTTTCTCTAAACAATCTGCTTCTTTGAAGTTTTCTAGTCTGGTTCAAATCCTCTGGATTATTCAAAGGCTATTTAGGGGCTCTGGAAATATGTTTGTATACAAGCTATATTTGGTACTGCTGTAAACTGTATATTTGGCATGTATTTAGAATTTAATAAATTCTACTGAAATAAATCATAATTACAGAACATTTGATTTTCATTTGTCCTCCCACCTCCTCCTTATCCAAGTACTTTGAAGCAAGATAGATGATGCGGTTCAAGAAGGATGATGTAGTCCCGGCTGGAAATAGGCTATCCTGCTACCAGACAGTGAAAGGAGACGTTCTGGTCTCTGAGATATTCAATCCAAGTGACTCTCGATTTGTTATGAAGCCTGTCAAAACTGAGACTTGATTTCCTAAATTCTCTTCTCACATTAAAAAAGAACCCTACTCATTAGAGGGAAAACCGAGGAGCCGTGTGAGTAATGATCTGAGGGACTGACAAACTGCAAAATGGAGATGGGTCCTTCTTGCGATTTAAAGGGAACATCTCACTGGGAAAACCCAGGAGTAGTGTGAGTAATGAACCGAGGGATAAGAAAACTGCAAAATGGAGATGAGCCCTTCTTGCCATTTAAAGGGGGCATCTGACATTATAAGAAAAAAAGTAAGTGTTTCTTTCAGTCCAGTAGTAAAGAAATTGTAAAATTTTAATTGTGTAAAATATGTAGAAAGGAGAAATAAGACAGTAATTATGAATTGGAGAGCTTCTAAAGACCTATGATGGAGAATCTCCCCTCCCCCCAAAAAGCTCTGTAAAAATGGAAAAAGTACAGATAAATATTAAAAGAAGCCCCTAGGAAATCCATAAATCAATTTTTGTCAATGAATTGTATGGGATGAAAGAATTGAACCTGATATAGCAATTTAAAAAAAAAACAGATTTTTATCCTGGTAATGAGCAAAGAGAAAAGGACCATTATACAACACTGTGGTTAGCTGAGAGAGAGAGTAGGCCACCACACATCATCATTCTCCTTTGTACAGTTATTTACACATTCTAATAAAAAGAACGTGAACATGAATACATTCCAATGATTTGAAAATAACTACCAATAGCTTGGAATGTTGTTTTCAATCAAGCTGACCTGTCCTAAAAAGTACATTTCAAGTTGATTCATACATGGAATTTTCTACCAAATATTGAGTCTCCACACCTTTTCTGATTAAAAAAAAGCCCAACCCAACATACACACACACACCTTTCAAGACAGCTCATACCGTCATGTAAATATCCAGAGGTGGTATTGCATCCCTTAAAATGTTTTTTCTTCCTAAACAAGTCTGCACTTTTCCATAAATGGCAAGAAAAAAAGGTCCCATTTATTTATATCACTTCATGAAAAGCAAGATAATAACATAGATTTTTTAGCTGCTGCAAAGTTTTTGTTTTCAGTGGTACCAGTATATTAATTTATAAAATGAAAAAAAAAAAAAAAAAGCAAATGAGATGGGAAAATGATTTGCATACCTGGTACTAATTTATATCACCTCTTACATTCCTGGTTTAAACAAACTGTCTCTGTCAAAGTCACAAGGTCAGAAAAAGGTTTAAGGATTTTGTCAATATTCAAAATATGTACATAATAAAAGTGTTTTCCATAAATATAATGCATCTGTACACATATCCTTTAATCTTTATGAACTTGCCTCAACTTTGTTTACACTTTACAAGATCAACCCCAAGTTATCTTTACATCTCATAGTGATGTAAGCCATACCTCCACCCACTTAAAACATCTCTCCACTGCCAAATAGTTTAGCATGCCGTGCACAATCTCTTTTGTCTGGGCATGTAGTAAAAAGAATCTCCATATCTGGATTCTGGACTAGTGTTTTTACAAAATGAGCAATTGCACCTTCACATTATGAAAAAATATCTCAAAGAACAAGGCATGCAAACAAAATACAGCAATGGGAACACACCCAGGTATACTCCTAAGCTAAGTCAACATGGAGATGGAAAATATCACACTTATTTCAATATTTACTCCTCGCCCCTAATTGATATTAATGTGTTGAGCTCTCTAAAGACCACTCTGGAATTAACAACTCTGTCACAACTGCATATGACCTCGACTTTTGAAACTTTGCAAATATGGAAGAGAAAGAAATATATTTGTTTGTGACAGGATTTGAGAAGAGGGGCCTAGATGTTAGAAGATGCCCAGAGAGGTGAAAATGCCTACTGAATTTAATGATGCCTGGTGAATTAATTGCTTGTGCGGTGTCAATTCAAAATATTAGTCATTGATCAAGAAATGAAATTATTTACTCTTCTCTTTACTTTTAAAGACAGGTGAACAGGCCTATTGAATTTCTACTCCTCTTGTCTCTTCCTCTTCCTCCCCTTCTCCCCCCCCCCCCTCTCTCTCTATCTCTCTCTCTCTCTCTCTCTCTCTCTCTCTCTCCCTCTCTTCCTCTTCCTTCCCCCTCTCTCTCTCCCCCTTCTCTCTCTATCTTTCCCTTCCCCCTCCCTCCATCTCTCCCTCTCTCTACATCTTGTCTTGCCTGTCTGGCACATTCAACGCAGAAAGTACATTGTGCCATTGACATATTTTTCAAGACTTATTTTTGTCTTCTCGTAAAGATACAAGGGAACATCTTTTTCAAAGTCTCCCCCCCCCCCCCCTCTCTCTCTCACTCTCTATATTGTGTGGGATTAAGATGTCAGTTGGTGCATAAACAGGGGTGTATTGTGTGGAGGAGAAAGCTGAGCTATATCCCTATTAATCCCCTGGCATTGAAGGGGAAACCATATCTGGGATTAACTGGTTCCTTCCCTTCAACCCCTGGTGTACCCTGAAGACCGATATGGATACCACTGCTGGGGTCAGATGTTAATTTGATTCCTATTTTTAGCAAAATACTGACTCTGAACTTTCAATGTACTTATAATGTGAGACCAAACGGACTTTCTTACATATTTGGGAATGTGGATCAATGAATGCATTCATTGCTTTCTGTTTTCGTATCTTTTATTTTTTGTTTGTAATTACTGTATTTTTTTTATCCCCTAAACTTTATTCTCAATATCTGTAACAAAAAGGCATTTATGTTCGGTGCAGCCAGTAAAGTATATGAATCATTTCAACTTCTTTTTCATATGAAAAAGTGAATTAATATTACCAATAACAGAATACTAAATATTTTTTCTCTTACATTTGAGTGTTTTGGGTCAAATTTCATTCTATAGTATTTTGCTCTTTAGTTATTCCAAGTAATTGTTTCACATGTTCTGTTATATTGCTATTCAATTTCCATTTTAATGTAATATCTTAGCTTTTTTTTTTTTAAATGCTATGAAGAATTTTTCTAGCAATTTCTTTTTTGTGTCATTTCTGTTGGAGCTGACTGCAGCAAGGGTTGAACAAAATGAACATAGAGGGAGCTAGAGCAATACTTAGATCAGAGCCATCTATACACAGAGTTTGGCCAACTTGATTTCAGTTGGGCACATCATGGCACATATTCATTTGTTACATGCTTGCCTAACAAAGCAACATGCACCATATCGTTACCCACTGGAGCCGAGTTAGCCATACTCTTTGTATAGATGGTTCTGCCTTAGATCATCCTACTCATGAAGAATGTATTGAATCTTTACATCTGTGCACTAGATCATTTATACCAATATTTAAAATATGGTTTGACAGCCATACAAAAAAAAAAGTGATTCCCCTTTCTTCAAGGAAGCACATGTCCACATATAGGCTATCCTTACTATCCTAAATTCCATGAACTATAAATGAAATTAAAGAATACCGATGCAGCAGCTGTAGTAGCAATTGTGGCTTCTGAGGTGTTGGTATTTGATATTTGAGGTTAACCAAAGCATCGGCCTATCTACATGTACTTTGTAAAATTGCTGCATTTACATAATACAGTTCTTCAACTAGCATTTCCTATCTGTTTGCATGTGTCTTCATCATTTGTTGAGTTTTAAAGGCATTAGTGGAAAATTGAAAGTGGTTCAATTGTGGATAAATCTTTATTAAACTGCATGAAAATCACAAAGAAGAGTTTCAATTGTGAAGTATGTCAATGCAGAAATTTCCCTCTACACACGTCTTTGTTTCCCTTGGTGCATTATAATCATATTTAGGAAAAATGACTTACAATTAATTATAAAATCTAATATTGAAGAAATTTTTATAATTTGCATTTCTTTTGTTCAGTGTCAAACTGCTTACAAAAAGAGTTTAGGGATTTTTTTTTGGTTATATTTATATCATGATAAGGGCATCTTCTAGAATAAATCTCCTGTTGTTTTTTGAAGTCTTTCACCTTTGAAGTCTTCAGAGGGGAAAAACTCAGGAAAATACAACAGGAAGCAAATTACATAATTTTTATGTCCCGTTCATTTTCTGTGGTATATCAAAATAGTAAAATGAAAGTATTTCATACCAAGGAGTTATCACAGAACTGTGATAACTCCTTGTTCATACTATAACTTTGTACCATATTTAATCTTTTGTTGCTAATTATTAGTAGAATTGTGGTTTACTTATGACAAATACTACCCACCTCTAAAGTGTGTAATGCCAAGCCGCAAAACAACTTGAGTTCTACGATGAGTGTTTTAATTGTCTTTCATTGCTCCAGTTGGTTGGTTTAAACATACAATTGCTATGAATACATTAACCACATTTTGAAGAAATAATAATTGCTTGTATGGAATGCCTTATCCTTGTAGTTCAGCCCACACAATAGTTCTTACAGTTCCTGATTTTCGTGGGAGGATCCATAAAATTCATAAAAGCTTTAGATAAAATGTGGTCCAAGACCAACATTGACATACTGTACATCTTAGATAATAGACAATCATTGATGCATGATATTCTAAAGTACAGATAAGATGATATCAGGCCTTTGGCAAACTAGGAATGGGAATACTTTAACACAACTTTCAGGAATTCATACAAGTTCTTATTCTTGTTTTAAATGCCTCTTTTGTAACTGTAATCCTACCTTTATTAAAATATCATTGCTACAAGTAAAGGCAATGGCTATTTAATACTTGAAAAAGAAATTGTATCTTGATTATTCACTGAAAAGGTTACATTCAAAGTCTTACCTACTTATTGCTAAAATAAAGAGTGGAAATGCATTTCATTAGTTATTTTGAAAAACTTGGAACATTAATCTTGTCCTCTGACAGGTAACTGATTTCATTCTATTTTCTTTAATATTGAGTTCTGGTAATCATGAAAAACAAGTTTTCACAAATTCCAATGAAAATCCCAAGGATTGTGAAGAAATGCTAACAAAAAATGTCTGCTCAGAGAATTGAGAGACATTGTATGATCACTGACCAATATCTTTTAAAAATGAAATGTTTTTCTGACCATTTCTATTTAGGAAAAAAAGAAGCAAATCTGACTAAAACTGTGTGTAGAACACACAGAATTTGAACTACTCATCCGGACCTAAATCTGTACTTCATACTGACATTGCATCACTTAAAAGTGAACCATTTTTCTAAGTATGTCAAGGTATCAAGTATGTGAGGTATTAAATTTCAATTTCCTACAGAGAAAAATCAAATTTATAACATAGAAGGTGAACTCAAAATCCCAAACATTGATGCATACTCACGTTCAAGCTCTTTGCTCTCCTCATTCTAAACATTTTGGGGTACTATTCCTTGTTCCTTTTAATATGATTCCAAAGAGCTGTCCAGGATGCTCTCTTTGAATTCCTAAAGAAATATTCCTCAAAGTCTTGAAAAAGACTTTCCTTGCTTCCTTTTTCTTCATATGGTTCCAAAATGCTGTCTTTAAATTCCCTCTATAGAAAGATTCTACAAATGCTGATGTAATGTAAGACCAATCAAAATTTTCAAGTGCTCCAAGAATCCTTATAAATTACTATGTTGGTTCCCAAATGTGAATTTCCACTCCAGAATGTCTATGGTAGATTTCAACTTGCAACATTACACATTCCTCCATGTAAATTGCATGCTACATGGAGAAATGCTCCACAAAACACAATATCCCATATAAACTTCACTGCAGGCAAAGATGTACAAATTAAATCCCCAGATGACCAATCCGAAATGCAGATTTCCCAAAGCAGTCTTCTAAACTTTTGGGATATCCTTAAATCAACAGCTCACTGACTTTTGCATTGTGATAAAAAGGCGTAAACGTGTCCCTTTGGTCTTGTCAGGTAGTTGTCGATGATAAAAGGCTTTTTAGAGAAAAACACCAATTAGGTTTCTCTTGTTCTTGACCTTGCATTTTTCTTGCACGATTTCAATCTCTAAATCCAGCACTTTGACAACGAAATCCATGTCATTACTCTAATGGCTCATTTGATAGTACAAAACAGAGTTGTTATGAATCCAAGCTAAATATCACACTGATACAAAGGTGAAAAACCTTGAACAAATGAGCTCCAGCAGCACCTCAGTGCACACAAGAAAAACATTTAACATTCTGTACATAGTGCTGATTTCTCCACAATAAAACTGATTTATGTGCTGTCAAGTAGAGATCTTTGCAAATTAATTGTGTATCCTATGATTCCAGCGAGTGCGAACTTGGAATTTCAACTTCGCCGAAAACATAAACACCTATAGACAACAGTCATGGCATGGGTGGATGATTAGAGGAATGCCAGAATTTTATCAAATTTGCCTTCTTTTATTTCCTTTGTTGATTTCTTTTGACATAAATATTTCAAAGTCCACCAGAATAGGTTCTCTGTGACCAGCAGGATACGGTGTTTAAACTAGGATGCTTCCAATTTCATTCCGTTCTATTTACTCTAATTTTATACCATTGGGAAAACAAGTTATTATGTAGAGGAGAGTTTCCAAAGAGAGCACTGATTTTAATTGACTTGAATAGTTTTGTATAATATCCCCAAAGCAAATTTTTGAACTTTTTGCTCTAGTTCTAATTTTTTTTATTTTAGCAGTAGCATGGTAAAATAAATGAAAAAAGATATCTAAAAAAATCATGATTCTGAAATGGTAGTGACACTACTATGAATCTAAAACAAACTCACAAAAGCAACAGAAAGATGAATGATAATGACTCCACAAATTATAAGAAGTCTACTGAACTATACATTTATAGTTCTACAACAATTTAAAGACTATCACAATTTTTGTTCAATCATGTGACTTTTGAGGACTTTTTAATCTAATACCACTATCAACTGCCAATAAATACCTAAGCTCCCTGTGCAAATCTATGAACTTGTATTATTGACATGGTGAATTTATGTCAAATCCCTGCACTTTGTACTTGCTATTCAATAACTTACTGGACAATGTCCTAAAACTGGGCAGGAATTTGATTGGATTTGCAACTCTCCTGCAGATATTTAAACAAAATGTAGAGCATGACAAGCAGATATTTTTTCCACAATTCACAGTATACAGCATAAAAAACATTATACTTTTTTCAAACTAGTTTAAGTTCAAGAAACTATACAACCCCCCCCCCCCCACCCAATGAAAACAACCTAAATTCATTGTATGTCTATATAAACCATATAGCTTTTCGAAAGGTAATTCATTTTTTATAGTGTTAATGCTGTATAACAAAGTATTGTACAGGGAAACGCACGTTTGAGCATCGTTTTGAACAAAAAGTGATGTGACTAATCAGCTGTAATTTTGCTATGTTTCATATGGTGTCAGCTGAGTTCCCCCAAACTGGTTTCTTTATATGATGTTTCTTTATACGATACTGTTTTCAAGTGTGAATGCCCCTTTTGCTATATGATGATTCTTTATACGTTTCTTTATACGAATCTCGTATAACTATTCTGTAGTCTGAACAGGCCATAAAACCTTTAGTCTGGGGTGTGGCAACTGGCAGGTGTGTGGGTGTGTAACGCTGCTCCCTATTACAAATTTTCAATCAGTATTTTTTATTTTTTTTTAGATCAGTGACAGCAAATCACAAATCACTAAAAACATAATGGCTGGGACGTCACGCCATGGGGAACGACGGTAGCACGAAACTGAGAGCTAAAGAATAATTTCTTAAAATCCTACGAAATCCACGAAATGGACCGCAGAAAGTGAGCATATTTAGTATGAAAAGGAGTGGACACACTAATTTAAGCGACAGAGAGCCGTATTTGTTGAGATCTAGCAAGAAAACGAGAGATTTAAACATGCCTTTTGAGCCTTCCACATCAGAAGCTGGTAAGTCAGCAGTAACACGTGCAGACCTAGAGGAATTTTCTGCCAAAATTCTACAACGTTTAGATGCTTTGGGCTCTGATATGTCGGCTATAGAGAAAGACATTTCAGGAATTCATGCTACGCTTGACGATTTGCAAGCAGCAGCGGCTGATTCAGCCGCGAGAATCCGTGCTATAGAAAATCAGGCACTCCCGAATTTGAGAAAGGAGAGGAAAGCTATGGAATCGGAGATAAGGGAGTCGATCTTAGCACTAGAGCTGCATGACAGGAAACAAAATCTACTGCTATATGGAGTCGAGAAAGAGAGGAATGAAAATGTAGAAGGAAAAGTGAAAAGCTGCATCAAAGATCTTGGCTTCACGCAAGAAGAAACCGACAAGATGAAATTGGTGAACGCCCATAGGCTGCCACGACGTCCGCTTCCAGGTGAGAATCAAACCCGCCGAGGTCCCGATCCTATCATCGTGCGCTTCATGAGCATGTTCGACCGTGATGCTGTCCTGAGAGAATACCAACAAACCCAGCAAAATAGAAATCAGGAAGCTAGGAGAAATGCTGGATCCGCACGTGAGGGTCTACGCTTCAGATTTGTCACAGATCTTCCATCACAGTTGAAAAAGCGACGATTTGAGTTGGAAAATCACGCTTATCAATTGAGGAAAAATGAAAACAAATCAACGAGGATCCGTTTGAATGGAACCAAGCTCATCTTGGAGTGTAGAGAAAAAGGATCTACATCGCCGTGGACAACGCTTGTAAATTGAAAAGAAACCAATAGGTGAGAAAGCTTACAAACTACGAATTCATCATTCTTTTTTTTTTTTTTTATAGATATACATTGTTTATAAAACATAAATCTATGTGAAAAAATCAAATGAATCCAAAACGTACTGCAAACACAGAGAAATAAAATGTTTTATATGTGTTATTCTAAAATTCATTTTGGATTGAAAAGTAAGAGAAGTCTTTGCCAGATGAATTTGAGGGGGGAAAAATATATAATCCATTTGCTGAAAGTCTGCAGTTAAAATTGGTGAAACAATTACATTTCCCCAATCCTATCAGTGACTATAAAAATACAGAGAGAGATTTCTGTATAAAAGTATTTGTAACTTAATAACGTAGAATGACAAAAAAAATGATGAAATCTTCTATGTTGGCACTGATTGTTAGGCTTGTTACTTCTCTTTATGATACGCAAATTAAACTGAGATTCTGATCTAAACATCTATTGTTCTTGAATATTTTGAAGAGTCCAGTTTGAAAAAGGATAAACCTACCAGAACTAAGGTTTTGCAGAAAGATTTGAGAGACATTCTGACTTTGCTTTTTAAAGAAAGGTTGTTGCTTATGTTAATAGTATTGAAAGAAATCACTTTAAAACAGGTGTAAATTCAACATAACAGAATGGTGTATGTTTTTCATACGAGTCAGTTATTAAATTTTGTCTGGATTACTCCCCGAACAAAGTTGAGACTGTTGTAAAGCAACAAACTGTTCTTGATAGAGTTCATTCATTTGTAGTTATGTGAAGTAAAGAAGATAAAATTCTGACCTTTTCTATGAAAAAAAATAATGAATAAAGATTTTTTCAAAAACGTTATTTGAAAGAAACCATTTTTTCACTCTTAAAGAGCACAGACAAACTTGTCTTTATTACGCTCAGAATGTTTATGAAATATAGAAATATAGTAACCAGATTTTAAGAACTATGTGAAACAAAGAGATTAAAAACCAAAAAGAAAAGAGTTGTTTTGCAGAGAAATTCTTTTTATTAAAGGAATTTTTTTTTTCTTCTTCCTGATAGGGAAGGAAAGATTTCTATTTCATTTTTTCCTGGTAGGGGGAAGAACATTTCTATGAAGTTTATGTAACTGTTTGAAAAACGAAGAGTGAAATGTTTTTATCCCATGTCATATGTCAGATGAAAAGATGATTTGGTGTAATTAGAGATCACACATTAATGGTGAACATATGCCTTCTAGTATAGACATTGATTTTCCAAGATATAAGGTGGCTTTAGTACAGATTCACAAATATATTATATTACGGTCATAAAGGTGTAGTGCTATGGAAAGTGATTCTTGAAAGAAGTTCACTCCTGACGTATATGTGAAGCAAGATAAACCGAGAAAGGTTTTATCATAGTAATTGGATGAGAAAAAACTGACGTGCTAGAAGGAAAAGCATATATACATATTTTTTTTTAATCGAAATAATCGATTTTAAAGTGTGTGTAACTATAGAAACAAAACAATGAAAAAATAGTGTTGTCATGTCATTATCAAATTGTGAAATTGTGAAAACCCGGGGGGGGGGGGGGGGGGGGGAAGAACATGATTTCATCTCAGGAACAGAATGAGTTGGAATTATTCATGTATTATTGCTGTAACATAGTGAACTGATCTCAGTATAGACACAAATTTCTGACAGATATTAATGATAAATTGAATATCAGATTATACTAGTTTATTTGAGATATAGACACTATTAAGTAATGAAAATGTTTCATTTAGTGTTCATACAGATGATAGTCTGTCCAAAGACTCCTGTTTATACTGTATAGTCTCAGTGACCATGATGCTGAGGAGATAGAAGTAGAGATTTTTTTTTTTTTTTTTTTTGAATAATAACATAAAAAAAGGACTATAACTGGAAAAAGTGAAAAAGAATAACTTTCATATTGATGTTTAAAAGGACCTTTTTCTAAACGAAGAGAGCACGAATGAGGGCAAACTTTAATAAACATTTGTGATGGTGTACAAAGTACTATTGACTGTAACTACTATAATAGTTGTAACCGCATATAACTCTTCAGCATCATGGTTATTGAATCATCATGGCTATTGAATTATTAAATTTTTCTCTTTTCCAATTTGCATCTACTAGTTGGAGAAGTTTTGGCAGAGGCATAGGGTATGGTAGATGAAGAAAACTGTATTTATTTTGAAGATATAGATCTTCCAAGGTAATTGACACACATGTTTTCTTTGTATGAAAATGGGAATGTTTGAAGGTACAGCCACAAGCATGCTTAAATTCTCTAGAAACACTGCTCTGAATTAATTGTGATGGCACTTCTTTTTACTGCGAAAAGCAATCGATTATACCAAAACAAGTATACGCTATCGAACGTGAAAAAGGAACAATCTTTCCATCAAACTGGAATGTGTGAATATTTTATACAGCATCTGTTGCGCTGATATTTTCTTTCTTCCTCTCTATCTCTCTGTGCCTCTCCCCCCCTTCTACTCTCTCATTTATAATACATACTATCAATGATTGCTGATGCATTGGTTATGAAAGGGTATGATTATAACCCAGATGTAAAAATCTAGTTAATGCATATTTTAGACATCGGTTGTGTGTTTTTTTTTTTATTGATATGGAAACTGATGTTAATTTACACGAGGTTTTGTGCTAAACATATGTCGAATATTCCGTTTTAATGGAGAGAGGGTGTGAAGGGGTATACGCTGTTTTTGTAAGATGGACAAGGTTCTTGGTATGAAATGGATTTTGTAGGATACCCTATGGAGGATAGTCATTCGACTTTTTGTTGTGTGTTGTTCCAAGGGCTCGCAGTGCGAATCCTTCTTTTTGTTGTATTGTATTTGTCTTGTCGCTGTTGGTGTCTTTGTTTTTGTTCTTGTTGTTCGTATACAAAAAGGTAATACTTCCACAGGTAGTTCCTTGTTTCTTTTTCTTAACCAACTCATGTATGATGCACGATGACGTTACGTTTATTTCCATGAATTGTCGTGGCCTAGGTGATAGTCGGAAAAGGCAGGATATTTTGTTATATTTAAAGTCAAAACAATGTGACGTGTGTTGTATTCAGGATACTCATTTTGTACCAGATATAGAAAACGAAATACGTAGGGAATGGGGAGGCAAATGTTTTTTCTCTTGTAATACGTCCAACTCAAGGGGAGTAGCTATTCTTTTTAAAGATACGGTCCCAGTAAATATAAATAGGCTGAAAATAGACAATGTAGGAAACTTTGTGGTTTTAGACTTGACACTTTACGAATATAACATAACATTAGCATCGTTATATGGGCCAAATACAGACAATCCAACATTTTTTGCTGATCTTCAAAAAATTATAACAGAATATGAAAATCCACATACCATTATTTGTGGGGATTGGAATTTAGTACAAGATTCAACTCTCGATACATGTAACTACCTCCATGTTAATAATCCTCGAGCAAACCAACAAGTTAAGGAAATGAAGAGTGCATTAGATTTATGCGATCCATGGAGAATTAAATGTCCAACTAAAAGATCCTATACATGGCAACAACCAAACCCTTTTAAACAAAGCAGATTAGACTTCTTTTTGATATCTTCAGAACTTCTTTCTTTAGTTCACAGGGTTGATATTTTTCCGGGTTATCGAACGGACCACTCCTTAATTAGTCTAAGTCTGAGCTTAAATCAACTAAAGCGAGGTCCCGGTTACTGGAAATTCAATAATTCTTTGTTAAAAAACGAGGGTTTTGTTTTACAAATTAAGAAAACAATAAAAGAGACTATTTTGTTTTACGCAAAAGACACGGTAGATTTTGATGAAAACGATTGTATAGTTGGTGACTGTGAATTTACTATAAATGATCAATTATTTTTCGAAACTTTAATGATGGTTATAAGGGGAGAAGCTATATCGTATGCTTCCTTTTTAAAGAAAGAAGGTGTAAATAGGTAAAAAAATTTAGAAAAGAACAATGAACAGTTAGAAAGAAAATTGGTAATAAACGATGATAAGACTGCTTTATTAAAGGAAATTAAAGAAATGAAATTAGAACTTGAAACCTTCCGCTCAAAACAGAATGAAGGAATCGCCATGAGATCTCGTATAAAGTGGAGGGAGTTTGGGGAAAAACCCTCAAAATTCTTTTTGAATTTGGAAAAACAAAACAAAGTTAATAAAGAAATACGTGAATTATCTACTGAAAATGGTGATACCAAATAGTGAACAAAGTGCATTACTTAAAGAGGTGTTTAATTTTTATTCGAACCTTTATGCAGAAAAAGAAGTAGAAGAAACAAATTTAGAAATTTTATTGAATTATTCTGACATTCCAAAATTGTCATCAAAAATGTCTTTATTGCTTGAAGGTCCATTAAAGGTCATGTAAAGTTTTGGTAAGCCCTCAAAAACTTTTCGTCAGATTTCTTCAATTTGTGTTGATAAATAGCAAGATACTAGCAATACTAAGACACTGTGAAGATTTCGCCTCCTAAAATTTAAAATTAAACAAATAAGAGGCAAAAACTAATTTATGTGCCGGGACAGGCACGTAAAATCCCAACAAAGGAAGCATGTGCTATACACTGTACACACACGTGTAAAACCAATGATGAGTAGCTACACACAGTGCACACACGCTGTCTCTGTGCGAAGCCCCAAGATTGCTGTGCGGGGAGCCGTCGGGGTGGAAGGGTCTTAGCATAATGGCGGTGATCAAGCATTCCTTACAGATATTTACACTGAAATTCACCAGAAATCATAGATGGAATACCGAATGATCTCTTACAGACATCTTTTGATACAAGGAGAACAACATGAGACTATATTTAACATGTTTCTTTCCAATTTTCTTTTTGCTGCCAATACTGTACATGAGCTTTAAGTATCGATGAAGTTTATGCTATGTTAAAACATATGAAAAACAATAAATCCCCGGGGCAAGATGGCTTTACGGCAGAATTCTATCGTTTCTTTTGGGAAGATATAAAACATTTTATAGTAAAGTCTTTGAACCACGCTTATTTTACAGGACATTTATCACAATCGCAAAAATTGGGGATTATAACTTTGATTCCGAAAGGGAACAAGTCTAGAGATTTTCTTAAATACTGGCGCCCTATTTCCTTGCTAAACGTTATTTATAAACTGGCTTCCGGTTGTATAGCTAATAGACTAAAAGGTGTTTTGTCTTACTTGATACATGAAAATCAAAAGGGATTTATAAAGGGTCGTTTCATAGGGGAAAATATACGTTTATTATATGACACATTGCTTTACACTGAAATAAATGATATAGCAGGCATGCTACTGGTTATTGACTTCGAAAAGGCATTCGACTCTGTGTCGCACAAATTCCTCTATAAAGTTTTGGATTTCTTTCAATTTGGCCCATCTTTACAGAAATGGATTAAATTGTTTTATGAAAACGCTTCCTCGTGTGTCTTAGTTAACGGACATTGTACAGATAGATTTTTAATAGGACGAGGGTGTCGCCAGGGAGATCCTTTGTCTGCTTACCTGTTTTTGTTAGTGAGTGAAATACTTGGTATCCTAATGCGTCACTCAAATTCTTTAGTTGGATTGCATATGAATGGGAAAACACTCAAACTGTTGCAATATGCAGATGATACCCTTTTGACACTCAATGGTACCAGGCAAAATTTACAGTGTGCCCTCGAAATACTTAATGACTTTAAAAATATGTCCAATCTTAAAATCAACATAACAAAAACGCACGTTATATGGATAGGGAAGAACAGGGGCCCGTTGCACAAAACTTGCGTTTAATCGCAACTCCTAAAAATCAAACGCAAGTCCTTAATGCGCAATTTTGATTGGCTGAAAATAAAGTTGCGTTTGATTTTCCTGAGTTGCGTTCAAACGCAAGTTTTGTGCAACGGGCCCCAGGTCTCTTAAAACAGAAATTTTACATGAATACAAATTGAACTGGATATCTGAAGGTTATTTTAGGTACCTAGGTATAGACTTTTCAGTACATTTATCACAGATGGTTGAACATAATTATTGTGAAAAGATAAAAGAAATTAAAAATCAAATGACCTCATGGTTGAAAAGATCATTGACTCCCTTAGGACGAGTAACCATAATTAAATCGTTATTTATACCCAAATTAAACTACTTGTTTCTATCATTTCCAGAACCAAATCCACAAATTATTAAAGAGGTAAATCGATGTTTTTACTCGTTTATATGGGGTAATAAACCTGACAAAATAAGAAGAAAACAAATGTGTCAGTTATATAAGGATGGTGGAGTTAAAATGACGGATATTTTTATACATATGAAATCTCTTAAGATATCATGGGTCAGAAGATTTATTAATGACTCATCTGATGACAACTTTACTTATCATATGTTTCTCTCGTTTTTTCCTCCATCATATTCTCCCCAATTATACAGGGGGTCCGAACATTACAAACAATTAGCCACTGTCACGCTTAATCCATTTTGGAAAGAGGTGCTTTTCGCTTTTTCAGATTTGGTTGAACTCACTGTAGATACTATTGCATGTCAATCTCTCTGGAATAATCACAGGATAAAAGTGAATAATAATTCAATATATTTTGAATCTTGGAGTGTGAAAGGAATACGTTTTATCAATGATATTTTGAAAACAGATGGTACATTTCTATCGTATTTTGAACTTCAACATAAATTCAATATACAAGTAAATTTCCTTCAATACTATGGGTTGTGCAGTGCTATTCGGTCTGGTTTTAAAAAGAGTGTTATACCAAAATTGATGGAACCTACATGTATTATACCTGAAGCATTACTTCTTATATTGAAAATGAAAAAAGGGTGTTCACATATTTACCAGTCGTTTTTAAAACATAATGTGAAAGAATGTAACAGCCTTACAAAATGGAAACAGGATTTAGAACTCGAAGATAAAGCATGGTATTCATATTGTTTGACTCCCTTTCAATCAACTATTGATATAAATATGAGGTGGTTTCAGTTTAAGATTTTAAACAGAATACTTTACATGAAGGATTCATTGTTAAAATTCCAATTAGTTACTGATAAGAAATGTACATTTTGTAACAGCAGTGAAGAGACAATTACTCATATTTTTTGTTACTGTCCACATTCAAATGTAATATGGTCAAAACTTGAGGAATGGTTGTTTCGTAAGACTAATATGAAGGTAAAACTCACAAATCAGAATAAATTGTTCGGCTTTAATGGATGTCATAACAACGCTTTTAACTGTATTTTAATTATTGTAAGAAAAGAAATTTATTCATCTAAATGCAAAAACCACATACCACTGTTTGAAAAAGTTATGTTAGCTGTTAAATCTTATTATGATATGGAAAGTTATATAGCAAAAACAAGTTTTAAAGAAAAGAATTTTATGAAAAAATGGTTTCATTTTACCAAATGTTTCTGAATGTTTTTGTTTAAATTTTGTTTGTTTGATTGCTACATATGCAGAATACAAATTATATTTTCTATGTCCTATCTTATGTCACAATGTGACCGAGATTATTTCGTTATGTGACCAAGATTATTTCGTTATGTTCTAATGTTTGAATAATTATTTGACAATGTCATGGAATAGTGTATGTATCGAATTTTTTGTGAAATGAATGTTTATAAATAATACGGGAGCCCTGTGGAAGGGTAAATATATATCTAAAAAAACAACAAAACATAATGGCATTATTTTTGTTGTTGTTCATGGAAAAAAGTCTCAGCAACCCTTCTTAACAGAAAATTTAGTTGAAGCTTATTGGCAAACTTGAAAACCCCCAGGACTGTTCCTTCTGTTTGTTGGAAAATTTCTGGCTTTCTTGTTGGCAAATTTGGTACAACACCCCCCCCCCCCTCCCCCTCCTTCAAGATGTTCTTAAGACATCCCTGCCTTCATACTCTTTTCACTCTCATAAATGTTTTTGGTCAAGAGTAGAATGTCCTATGAAATAGTCCAACTTGACCAGAGACACATTTCATAAAACTTGTTATCATTAACAAGTTACAATAATTGTTATATGCTACTGAAATCCTTGAATCTGATTGGCTGAGAGCAAATTTGTCCTAGATATGGGGCAGTTGTCATTTATAACAAGTTTTATGAAACAGGGCCCAGGTATTGAGAGTTACTGCCTATAAAATGAAATCAGATCTGAAATATCAAAATATTTTGAGAGAATAGCATATTTTGGTGTGTTTGTAGAGAAATTGATGTTCTATTTTGGTGGTCGTCATGACATAAAATTGTACTTGCTGTTTGAAATTAGAGTCAGGGGATTATCAAAGGATATTCAAAGCAGACTCTGGGGATAAGAAGAATTATTGTGCTGGGAAAAAAAAAAGAAGAGAAAAAAATCAATGCAATAAAATATGTACAATGGTCTATATCTAGGGTATGTACTTTGAGTTCTGATATAGTGATGAAAAATGGAATTTGTTCTGAATCCAACTAAATTTGCACTGGAAGATGAAGTATTCAAATAAATTATATCTCCTGCATGATTTTGATAGAAAATGCATACGAGTAAAGCATATAATAAAGATGAAAATGCAGAGTCATCTATACACAGTTTGGCCATCTCAGCTCCAGCAGGCAACAACATGGTGCATGTTGCTTTGTTAGGCAAGCATGCAACAAAGGAAGATAGAAACTAAACTCTGCGGATTGATTTGGGCCATCTGTGGACATGCTGTCTTGAAAGCGTATGCATACATCTGAGTTGGTGCGTGGTGCTAAATTTATTCCAGCAAGTTTTGGTCATTTTGTCTTACACTTTGCAAAGTCCAAACAGTTACATATCCCTGGTCTAAACAACCCATTTATACTGCATGGTGATAATGTCAGAATGAATTTCACATACTTTCTATTGAAGTACAATATCATCTCAAAAATGAACAGAAATAAAGATAATTTTTTATACTCATGGCCACATACTGCCCACATAATGGATAGTAGAACTAATTAAAACAAAACAAAAAATCATTACATTTCCTGAGTGGTTTTAGTTGTTTCTTATGGAATATTTTTTAATTGATCATCCCCCCCCCAAAAAAAAAAAGACAGAAAACAATTTGAAAAGAAGACAATGTTTTGTATTTGCTAGCAGTTGGATTTTTACATCAAACAGAAACTTGAGATGGCAATCTCTCACTAACCACACACATATATACAACATAAAAAGAATCTCAGCACACACCTTGGAATTCAGAATAATGAAAGTGAGGTGGTTTTATCTCGTGAATTAGATTTCTCAATGATTTTTTCAAAGTGCAATACACCGTATTTTGTCCGTCTTAGCCACAAATGCTATTCATCATACTTTGGTGGTTTAAAACAGATGCAAAGCATGCATCATTAAATTTAATGCATGTTTAGTGTGAAATTAATTTTTAAGACTTTTTAAGCGGGTAGAACAGTCAACTGTAACAATGTAATTATTAGTCTAATTATAGCTTTTATGAGAGATGTACTGGTACATTATGCATATCCTGTGACGAACACTTTGCCACCTGATATTTTCAATGACGTAAAACTAGAACTGTTTTTGTTCTTTTTAATAAATGATAGAGTGCTCGGTTCAAGAAGTCCACCAAGGTATCAAGCTGACTTAAATAATAGAAGGAAAAGGAGAGAAATAGATCAATCAAAGTGTGAGGAAAATCTGATAAATCATAAGAAAGGAGGAAAATTATCAGTGGGTGGTGGGGTTGCTGGCGGAGAAAATAAATTTCAGTTTGATTTTTTGTTTTGTTTTCAAGACTTTTAGTCCTGCTGATTAAACTACAACTTGCATTAATTCCTCAAACTTTTTATTGATAATGAGTAATGACAGCACATAATTTGTTGGCTTCAATTATTTTTTCCTGTAATGAGCCTTTTTTTAGTTTTTATTAAAGGATATCTTAAAAATATGAGCTTTACTGGTTTTTCGTATCTGCAGTTGAGGATAGAGAAGACTGTTATTTGAATGGAAGGAAAGTCCAGCCTGATATTAAGTTGGTTTTAAAGGAGCAGAAAAATTAAAGAAACAGATCAATGAAAGTTTGAGCTAAATCTGATAAGAAATAAGAAAGTTATGAATTTTTGAAGTTGTAATCAATCAATCAAACACAAATTGGCAACTCCGTGAAGTATCTTGCAAGCTACTCACCCATTTGCTCTGTAGACAAAAATTTATGAATTTTCATTTTCTTTGTTCTTGATGAGCGAATAGATTTGTTTCATATAGGTTTTGTGTAAAGGCATAAGTGAAATGATTATATCTAGGTAGCATGTATGATAAAATATTTTTTAGAGAGAAAATGGAAATTTATGATTTTTTTTTCAGTACAGGGCAAATGGGAGATGGGCTCGCAAGATACGTTGCGAAGTTGCCAATTTGTGTTTGATTGATTACTACTTCGAAAATTCACAACTTTCTTATTTCTTATCGGATTTTGCTCAAACTTTCACTGCTCTGTTTCTCTCATTTTTCTGCTCCTTTTAAAACCAAGTTGATATCAGGGTGGACCTTCCCTTTAAAAAAAATGAGGTACATATTGTTCAATATCGTGTATTATACATGATCATTAACAAAAATATTTACATATTCCTGGATTATAAAAAAATAATGCAGTAGTATTTCAACTCTCCATAGTGTATGTCCTAAACAGTTCATTATAATTGAAACTTTCATTCAGTACTCAGAAAAATGTTACAAGTCGCTATCAGTGTATTTCTTCTCAGGAATTAGTTTCATTTTTCATCAAATACTTTGACCTGCCCTTTTCATAACAGTGATATTGCATCTTTGAAAAAGGACATCAGTGTTTGCTCTTAGTTGCACACAATGAAGTTCCAGTTTAAGGAATACGACCCAGAGCTTTTTGGAAAATGTTACGTACATCAAAGCAATATTACCTTGACTAATCAAACAGCATAAATAATACAATTAAACCTATATACTTTAATCTAATACATTTCACGTGTACTGTAATGAGGATTTTCTCATTTTATGTTGTTTCTGTTAATGTACGTCAGTATACTGCCATTTTATTCTTTTCAACTTGATGAAAAATATATCAGACAAGAAGGTTCAAGAGATTTTTGGCATCTAGAAGATACGTCAGTACTCGGCTTTTGTGTGCATCAAAGCAAAATCATCTTGACTAATCTTATAGTTTAAATAAATATTTACCACAAAACCTATCTATTAATTCAAATCTAATTGTAATAGTCATGAGTACTGTCATGAAGATGTACAGCAATATATACTGCCATTTTATGTTTTTACCCTGATGGAAAAAATTTCAATTAAAGGAGAATGAAACCCTGGGGAAAATCATTTTTAATCAAAAGAGAGGATAGAGAGAAGCAATTAAAAAAAAAGTTCCATCAAAATCAGTTATGAAATGAGAAAGTTATGAAAGTTTGAAAAATCTTAATTTACTTTCTATGGCAATCCTCAAATTGGCAATGTTGCTTCAAAGTGACAGGTAGAGTAGGACAACTCTCCATGTGTTTTCTACACAAAATTTCATATTTTCTCCATTACCTCTAAAGATGCTGCTTGTCTTTTTGTGAACTCAACATATGTTGTGCTAAATACATTTCTCCATGATATATCTTGAGCTAAGGAGACAAGCTGCACCTTGAGAGATAATGGGGAAAATATGAAATTTTGTGTACAAAACATATGGAGAGTTGTCCTACCAAACCTGTCATTTTGAAGCAACATTGCCAATTTGAGGATCGCCATAGAAAGTGAATTGAGACTTTTAAAACTTTCATAACTTTCTCATTTCTTAACCAATTTTGATGGAAATTTTTTAAAATTGCTTCTCTCTATCCTCTCTTTTCATTAAAAATAATTTTTCCCCAGAGTTTCATTCTCCTTTAAGGAATTTTGAGAGATTTGTTGCATGTAGAAGATAATTACAGTGTGCATCAAAGCAATATTACCTTTTCCCATCATAGACAATTACCACTACACAGTATCATTAATTTGAATCTAAGTAAATGCATCGTTAAAGAAAAAAAAATGCCATTAAAATTAGATAATTATTCCAATTTAATGTCACCTGTCATGCGTACTTTCATAAGGACTGTCTCATTTTTCAAAATGTTGTTAATGTGAACGTACTTCAATATACATGTGCTACTATTTCAACTTTTTATATTGATGAAAAAATGTCAAAAAAGGAGTTTCATGGGATTTGGCATCTGAAAGAATGATCATTTCACAGAATCTTGCTATATTCTGATCACTTTTCTTTCATCTTTTATTTCCCTTTCAAATACAATTAGATTTAGGAGTAAGGGAACTTTCTTTATAAATATTTATTGGATTCTCATCAAAGTAATAGTACATAGTGATTAGAATAAATGTACCTTGACTTGTGAAAAATGTTTCAACGTAACATCTTTTCTGTTCATATGTCTTGTCACATGGAATAGGTTTGATAACAATTATCATTTTATCCTTACATAAGGATAAGATGTATTTTGCTATATCTTCCTTTGACTGCCATCCTTCTGGTAAAGTGTGTTGCCATAATGATTATGGCAATGATTATGATGTTATATCATCATGAGGAAAGTACACATGTTCATTCATGTTACTTAACTTCTCCTTTGCTCATTTCTTCTTGATTCAAAATGTCAACTGTAAACTTTCAATCTCTCCTCTCTATCTTGCCTCCTGCTTTCTTAATAATTTCTCCTACAATTTCTCTTTCTTTTATATTCTTTTATTCCTTACTTTTAATCTATTCATTCCTTCCCATCCTTCTCTCTCTCTCTCTCTCTCTCTCATTCTCTCTCTCTCTCCTTTCTTCACCTCTCTGGCTTCTCTTTCTCACATTTCTTCTCTTCTTTTTTCCCCCTCTCTCTTTCTCTTTCTCCCTCTCCATTCCATCCCTTAACTTTCTCCACCCCACCCCGCCCTCTCTCTCTATCTTTCTCTCTCTCTCTCTCTCTCCCTCTCTTATCTATATTTCAATTTATCCTCCAACCTACTCTTCTTGTAATGCTAGTCCTGCAGAGACATCAAATAACCACATTCTAATCGATTACAAAATGTTACAGCATGAGGGCGCTATATCAACTTCCCTACTCTATTTATTGAGTACCCCTTGGAACATTGTATGCACTGAACAAGTCTGATATCTGCTCCCAAAATTATATATCCAGTTTATTAATACATTTAAAACTGAAGATACACTTTTTATTGACCAAAGAGAATGCTTGAGGATTGCCAAGCACCTGCATCTAGCATTTGATGAGAGATACAAAAAAGGAAATAGAACAAATGCCCATTTGGGTTTTATCGAATACAGTTATTTGGGGGACCTGCAAGGATTACCCTTGCATTTTAACTTGTCCATATATGTAGCATTTTTTAATCTTTTAGAGACTTTTCACTGCTCATTTGTTTTATTCAATACAAAACAATTTCTCACCTATCAAATCTAAGGACAAAATGCTCATTATCTTCAAGCATGCTGAGTGAAGGAGATAGAGCATTTCCACATAGCTGAAAGGCAGCAGCCATCATGATTGATTAATCAATAGACTATCTAGGGTCTCCACATAGACTCCATAAAACACTTCACACAGTAGCTCCAATATCATCTCCTTTTTTTTTTTTTTACCCCCTAGAGGTACTTCAAGAAACCATCCAGGGCAATAAAAACCCATCATTTTCTCTCGTTGAGAATGAGATGAGAGCCATAAGGCAGGGAGAGCAGAGTACCCTATTCACACTCACCAAAATCACCTTTCAAGGTACAATATCATCATAGATTCTGTTGCGCATTGAATTTGCATATAATTCACTACCACCGGATTCTCTGTGAAGTTGCCTTCCCTGGTATACGGCTAGTCTTTTTATCAACAACATGATAACGATAACAATAACAAGAAAATCATTCATTGTAGAAAATGAAGGATGCTCCCCGCTATTTGCAAATGAGCTTTCAGCACCAATTTTCTCGGATCCAATACGTTTTCTATATACAGACCGATTTTCTCATTATTGTTAGAGTTATGACATTGTTAATATGTGACCTGCCCTTTATACTAATCTCACACACAGATAAGAGACATCTACATATTGTTAAAGGAGAATGAAACCCTGGGGAAATATCCATTTTAATGAAAAGAGAGGATAGAGAGAAGCAATTTAGAAAAAGTTCCATTAAAATCGGTTACGAAATGAAAAAGTTATGAAAGTTTGAAAAGTCTCAGTTTACTTTCTATGGTGATCCTCAAATTGGCAATCTTGCTTCAAAATGGCAGGTTTAGTAGTACAACTCTCAATATGTTTTGTATACAAAATTTCATATTTTCTCCATTATTTCTAAAGATGATGCTTGTCTTTTTGTGAACTCAACATATGTTGTGTCAAATTCATTTTCCCATGATATATCTTGATCTAAGGAGACAAGCTGCACCTTGAGAGATAATGGGGAAAATAAGAAATTTTGTGTACAAAACATATGGAGAGTTGTACTACTAAACCTGTCACTTTGAAGCAACATTGCCAATGTGAGGATTGCCATAGAAAGTAAACTGAGACTTCTCAAACTTTCATAACTTTCTCATTTCGTAACCGATTTTGATGGAAATTTTTCTAAATTGCTTCTCTCTATCCTCTCTTTTCATTAAAATGGATATTTCCCCAGGGTTTCATTCTCCTTTGATAGTTGGCGGCTGCAGTGCAAGAATCAGCATGGCCAAAAATAACACCCGCGGAAAATATGCATTGCATCTTTATCTCCTTTTTTATTACACCCTTCTCTCTCCATCTGTCTTCATAATGGATGGAGCCTTGTTCACACTCGACACAGTTAACCTCCTAAAAAACCGGCCGTAGTCAAATCAACAGTGTTATATGTATATATGTTAAGGTAAGTGGTGTTGGAATTATCTACACACAACGAAGCCCCTAAAAGTAATCATCTTTGAGTTGAAAGACAGAAACAAGGTGTGCACAACGCTTATGTCCTTTTATTTCGCCTCTGCATTTTCTCTAGGGCAGCTTACCATGTCAAGTAAGAAGAAGGCTTTTATTTCATCCTTTGGAAAATAAAAGTTTCTTTTTTTATAAAATTCCCTCTAGTATAATCACTTGATCATAGTGGTGGTAGGATCTGCACCAAGTGGACAATACATTTTCAAAATTTGAAATCCTTTGGATATATTTGTAGTAAATTTGCTCCCTCTTACTAACACCTAAACTAGGTCATTGTACAGTCCCATCTTCTGAATCTCGCACTCTTACAATGAAGTGCAGTTTGGGATAAAACAACATAATATCTTAAAATAAAAGTAGGAAAAATACAATGATTATGAACATGATTACCTTGAAAGATTTGGGTATTGCACCAGCAGAAATATCCAACCACTTTCTCTTCTTTCTTTGACCTTCCCCACTCACGTCAGGGGAATGCTGGGAAGAGTGGACGCTACTGCCGTCCGCACTGTAACAGAAAGAGAATGGGAACAAGTGATTTTGCATATCGAGTTAGGAATGATATACACATATCTGCTCAAACAAAATTGAATATTATATGAGAAAAAAATGGAGGAGAAAGGGAAAATAAAAAAAAAAAACCAAGAAAAAAGAAGAAATAAAGAAGAGAGGAAAGGAAAGAGACAAAGAAAAATGGGATTCCACACAGATACACATAGGAATATGGATACTGTAGAAGAGCAATAGTCTTCAGAGTGAAATAGAGATATAGGGAGAAGAGAGAGAGGGGGGGGGGGGGGGGGAGAGAAGAAAGAGAGAGAGAGAGAGAGAGAGAGGGGAGACACAGGCAGAGACAGAAAAAAACAGAAACAGAATTACCTACAAGAAGATTGAGAGGTGGGGAGAGAGAGAGAGAGAGAGGGAGAGAGAGAGAGAGGGGAGACACAGGCAGAGACAGAGAGAAAAAAACAGAAACAGAATTACCTACAAGAAGGGAGGTGGGGGAAGAGAGAGAGAGAGGGAGAGAGAGATAGAGTAAGGGGGAGACACAGGCAGAGACAGAGAGAAAGAAACAGAAACAGAATTACCTACAAGGAGGGAGGTGGGGGGAGAGAGAGAGAGAGGGAGAGAGATAGAGAAAGGGGGAGACACAGGCAGAGACAGAGAGAAAGAAACAGAAACAGAATTACCTACAAGAAGGGAGGTGGGGGGAGAGAGAGAGAGAGGGAGAGAGATAGAGTAAGGGGGAGACACAGGCAGAGACAGAGAGAAAGAAACAGAAACAGAATTACCTACAAGAAGGGAGGTGGGGGAGAGAGAGAGAGAGGGAGAGAGATAGAGTAAGGGGGAGACACAGGCAGAGACAGAGAGAAAGAAACAGAAACAGAATTACCTACAAGGAGGGAGGTGGGGGAGAGAGAGAGAGGGAGAGAGATAGAGAAAGGGGGAGACACAGGCAGAGACAGAGAGAAAGAAACAGAAACAGAATTACCTACAAGAAGATTGAGAGGTGGGGAGAGAGAGAGAGAGAGGGAGAGAGATAGAGAAAGGGGGAGACACAGGCAGAGACAGAGAGAAAGAAACAGAAACAGAATTACCTACAAGAAGGTTGGGAGGGAGAGAGAGAGAGAGAGAGATAGAGAAAGGGGGAGACACAGGCAGAGACAGAGAGAAAGAAACAGAAACAGAATTACCTACAAGAAGGGAGGTGGGGGAGAGAGAGAGAGAGGGAGAGAGATAGAGAAAGGGGGAGACACAGGCAGAGACAGAGAGAAAGAAACAGAAACAGAATTACCTACAAGGGAGGTGGGGGAGAGAGAGAGAGAGAGGGAGAAAGATAGAGAGAGGGGGAGACACAGGCAGAGACAGAGAGAAAGAAACAGAAACAGAATTACCTACAAGGAGGGAGGTGGGGGGGGGGAGAGAGAGAGAGGGGGGGGGGGACACAGGCAGAGACGTAGAGAGAAATAAACAGAAACAGAATTACCTACAAGGAGGGAGGTGGGGGGGGGGGGGAGAGAGAGAGAGAGGGGGGGGGGGACACAGGCAGAGACAGAGAGAAAGAAACAGAAACAGAATTACCTACAAGAAGATTGAGAGGTGGAGAGAGAGAGAGAGAGAGAGGGGGAGACACAGGCAGAGACAGAGAGAAAGAAACAGAAACAGAATTACCTACAAGAAGATTGAGAGGTGGGAGAGAGAGAGAGAGAGGGGGAGACACAGGCAGAGACAGAGAGAAAGAAACAGAAACAGAATTACCTACAAGAAGATTGAGAGGTGGGGAGAGAGAGGGAGAGAGAAGAGGGTACATGGAGACAGCAGGAGAGAAACAGACAGAGAGAGAGACACACACACACACACACACACACACACACACACACAGCTCGACAGATAGTAAGAAAACAGGGAGAGAAACGACGAGACTTTGCATATAGATGGAGACCGTCAATCAAAGTTTGCAGGCTGCATCCGTGATGACACACCTGCCCTAGAGCTATGTCTTACTTTCCTCTCGCAACCCTGCTCTGCACCTTAGGTTACCTACACCTATGGGTCTGCGGACTGCACTCTGAATATTTCAGATACCCTAGCTCATCTAGTCTGTAGAAAAGAACCTAAATATGTTGATATGTTCATTTTAACACAGACCATTTTCTGTTCATAAAAACATTTTTTCCTAAATTATATATTTTTTTTTTAAAACCCCTGCTCAGCACCTGTGGTTACCTACACCTAGAGGTCTGGAGACTGCACTCTGAACATTTCAGACATCTTTGCTCACTTAGTCGGTAGAAAATGTCCCTAAAATGTTGACATATTAATTTCCATAAAGATCATTTCATTTTCATAAAATGCTTGTAATGTTCCTAAAGAAAACAAAATCCCTGCTCTGCACCTTAGGTCACCTACACCTATATAGAGGTCTGCAGACTGCACTCATTCTAGTCTGGAGAAGAAACCCCTAAAAATGTTGATAGTTCATCGTCAAAAAGGCCATTTAATTTCCTTGAGCTGCACATACTGCACATACAAACAAGACATTGGGCTTACTTTTTTAATGACAACTGTCCAACTGAACAGAGAAAAGCAAACATCAGGTCAATAAAAATATATATGCATACAAATTAATGTATATAAGTAAGTGTAACATTTTCTGAATCATAAGATTTGATACGATTTGATTTGATGGAATTCGTCACTGCATTTATATCTGCATTAGATCACATGAATGCAGTATATCAATCTTTCATTTATTGCAACCATAGGTTGGATTTTGTACAAAGGAATAAAAAATGGTTGACAATATTATATATCTTACTATAAAAATACAAAGATTGACATATAAAATACATAAAAATGAGAAATGACGCAAAAAAACAAGCAGGAAAGCAAAGATTTCAAAGTATATAGTCCGAGTAAAAACACAATGCTGGCATCCACGGAGGAGCACAATAATAATAAAAAGTAAAACAATATGAATAACTATCTGCAATTGTAGATGCAATATGCTAACCATATAATCATATCTGTATTGGACAACAAAAAAGCAGTACATGCATGTATACATACACAGTCTGCATTTGTAAATTACTGTGTGCTACTAATGAATTCATATCTTTGTTAGATCACATTAATTTGGTTCATATATGTAAAGGCACAAGTTGACTTTGATTATAGATGGCAGTTTAGTACCCATGCAGTCATTTCCACCTTAGATGATAATAATCTAGTGCAAGGATGCACACACTATCTGTGATCGTAGACTATACGATGCTACTTGACAAAATTTAAATTAGATGATGTACAACATGGATGCATGTACTCCCTGGATTAAAGAGAACTGTTGCTGGGCTAGCGCCATGAGCATCCTTGGACGGTGTGTTTGCGCTCTATAAGTTTTCACCAATATTATTATCATTATGAAATCATGAGTGATTATTCGGGGTAACCTCGCTAGTCATAAGGACTGCTATTCATAAGGACCACTTATTCATAAGGACCGCTATTCATAACACGTGTTAAATGAATAGCGGTTTTCTATGAATAGCGGTCCTTATGAATAGCGAGTGGACCCCGATTATTCTTATTACAGTACATGACCCATACATTCATATCTGCATTAGATAAGAATAACATATTATCATTATCATTCATTCGACCATTCATTATAAAAACATACAAATATACAATACAATATGCAGAAGACAGTACATAATAAGAATGTGAAAAGAACACATAAAAGGACTGGGAGCAGAAAGTGAGTCAGGGTGCACAAAAGTGAAATACAACATTGTTGCCCGGAGGCATATGCATTTAAGGACGCTACGCAGGTGTAGACTACCAGTGGCAGATAGAGGATTATGTTCAAAGTATGTCTCAATGTATACCTTGCATTACCTTCATGTAACCTTTTACCAGATCCTAGATATGCCAATGACCACAGTACATTAACCATACAAGTACAGTGTCTCCTTTTAGTGACACTTTTTGCAGTATCGTTCGATCCAAAATGCTAGGAATTACACATTATATATGAGCAGAAAGAGAAAAATTTACTGAAAATTTCGAGTCCATTTTTAATGCAGTACATTGTGCTGTTCTGGAAAAAGAGTGATTTAATTGTAACTAATCATTTAAGTCTCTAGATGGGCAATGCAGTGTAAAATATATAACCACTATTTTTGTGTGCAAATTGGCAAGTTTTCTGTTAAATTTTGCAATTTTCATTCAAGTTAGTTGATAATAAATTTTTATTTTTTCAAACTATATTGTTGCCAATTTGATGAGGGTAAGCTGATTAATTTAGACCCTAAGAAAACCATGAACTGCAATGGGTTAACCATACACTCGTATCTGCATCAGACATCAATGTAGCACAAGGATATATAACCAGTAACATAAACTTTACAATTCTTCCTCTTGCTATCTAAATTAAAGGGAAATCCTACCTTAATAGCAAGTTGCATTGAAAGAAAGAGGAAAAATCAGAGAAGCAGATTGGTGAAAGTTTGAATGAAATTGGACAAGCAATAAGAAAGTTATGAATTTTTGAAAGTTGTAATCACTATACATATGGGAATTTCAAATTGGCCGAATAGGTAATGTCACTGTGATGTAGCTGTGGACAACTCCCTCATTCGCTCCAACACACAAAATGACTAAAATGTCACTTTTTTCAAAATGTATTACTCAGTAGGATCTTTTTCTTTCATGAGGACCTACAACAATATGCTATCTCCAATATATTTTGAGTACTGCCCTGAGGGTAAAAGAAAACCGCAAATTAATGATATTTTTGTGTACGACAAATGGGAGAGTTGTCCACAAAAATGTCACAATCGATTCACCAAATTGCCAATTTGAGATTTGCATAGATGTAGTGATCTCAAATTTCAAACATCCATAACTTTCTTGGTCCTTGTCCGATTTCTTTCAAACTTTCACCATCCTGTTTTTCTTATTTTTCTGCTTTCACACAAATCATCTTATTACCAAGGTTGGATTGCTTTTTAAGGCAAAGAAATTTGACTATTATTTTCTTTTCTTTTTTTTTTGTGGGGGGGGGAGGTGTGCTTAATGATTATCAATATTTCATAAGAGACTTTAAGTCCTATACTATGCCAATATGTCTATGAACATACTTCAAATGAACTATCATGAGTCAAATCTATTGTTTCAATTCAAAGTATCTTTTTAACCCGATGACTGCTGAATTCTCTTATTCCCATAGGCTTAATACAGGATCCACCCGGTTCTCGTACGCAATGGGTTAAGATAAGGCATGTACATCTTCATTGGGAACAAACTTAACAATATGTGTACTTGCATTTTATATGAACGTTTATTCAAAACATCACTAATGCATTGACTCTCTTCTCCATTTTCTTTCAGATTAACCAACTCTGATATCTGTATTTCAATATGGACAGAGCAGAGTAGTATTACATCCTCAGTCTGGTTACCATGGGAACCTCGGGGTTATACAGGATAAATCTCATCTCTGAAAGAGTAAAGTTCTTGAAAAAGATTGTGACCATATGTTTGTATAATAAACATGACTGCAAAGACTTGCATGAAATGAACTCATGGTCAATTGCAACATCCTTTCGTAAATGCTTATAGAAATCATGTTCAGATTACGTTATCTGTCTTTTTGATTTTCGCATAATTTTGAAAGGTGATTAACTGAAATACTACTGAACTATCCTTAGGTTCAATTTTTCAAAGTCTTTGCAATCATGTTAATAGTATCCTAACAATGAACTAACCTGCTTCCACATTCACTCCCCTCTCTCATCCTCTCAAACTCCATCACCCCGCCCCCATCCTCCTCCAAGAGTATCTCATCCATCACTTGAATAGAGGGCACCCCGTCCCCGAATGGATCAGGGGTGGAGGCCGCCCTGGGGCGCAGTACCCCTTCCCCATCCCGGTACATCCCATACTCATGGGCCGTAATGCCAGATGATTTGCTCCGGGGGCGGTTGGCACCGTTGCGCACCTCGGAGCCGATCACGGTGAAGAGGCGGCGCAAGAGACCCCTCGGAGACCGGGAGGAGCTGGAGGAGGCCGAGGATGGGGTGGGGGAGACCGGAGGATGGTGGTGGTCAAGAGCTGGTGGGGGAGGGGAGGGTGATGGAGATGGGGGATGAGATGGGGAGAGTTTGGGTGATGGTGGAGGCTTGGTAGCAACGAGAGGTGGTGCTTCAGCCATGGTGCTTCCACTGCATTCATCACTTGATTTGTATTAATCCTTTTATCCTGTACAAGGGAAAGAACAAAGACAAATAATCATCGCATAGACAATAAGTTTCATTAAACAAATCTCATGCATCTGTTACTAGAATGATCGTAACTATGAATAAATTTACAAATTAATGTTGAAACTATATATACCATTAGCACGTGTGCATCCTGATTTGATTTTATTCCTCATACATTCATTCACACGTTTTTCAACAGTAATGAGGGGAACATTTAAGAAACTATCAGTCTTTAAAAATGTCTTACTACCGGAGGTCATTCAATAGCATGCAGTTATCTTGGAGCTTGTAGGGGAAATATCTGAAAATACATGATGCAAAGCTTTTGCATGACAAAGTCTTAAATTCTGCATTCCCTAATTAAGGCAGAAAAAATACAGTCTGCTATGTACTGAGAAAATCTTCTCTAGCATAAAAAGAGCTATTATGATCAGATTCAATGGAGAGTAGTGAACATTCCTGCCATTTCACCTCGCACAAGCAGCAAAAGACGACCCTTCTCAGTAACAAAAACTCTCTCCTCACCTTTACAGCTGATAACCCATCTCAATCATCAGAGACACCATCCTCAAGCCCACCCTCATCATCATAGGGGCAATGCTTTCCAAGAGAAAGGGTACACAGAAGAAGAGAGTTCACATTTTCAACCAAAGTCCCTACCTGCATGCTAAATTAATGTGTTTAGAGACATTTGAAACAACAAATGCTGTGTTTGAAATGCCTTTAGCTTACAAAACCTCAAATGACACGTCTTGGTAACCGGTACTCTGTCCTCCTACATCTACAGCTGATGACCCATCTCACTCACCAAATAGACCAATTTCAATCTCACCCTCATCATCATAAGGAGACAGACACTCATCATCACGGGTGCAATGCCCAGGGCATTCACTTCGTCTAGAAGGTGTAAGGCAGGACTTTTCCCATTATCAAAATATTGCAGAAAGGGAGGTGATTTGGGGGGGGGGGTGGACTTTACCCTCCTCCTTTCCTATCTTTTTTTTTCAAAGTAAGGAAAATGTTTATTGAAAAACAACAATTTTAAAGCATTTGCAAGGAGTTCATTATCAAAGAACCCTATTTAGATGTTTCAAGGAGCTCATGGAGACAACAAGACCTGCATCCCAAAGCATCCTTAAATTTTATAGTGTAGAATTTGTGCATACCCCCTCCCCCCTGAATTTGGATATTGTACATGTAGTTCTTATTGCATTGCTATTGATGAACTTCACCTTCAAACAGTTACAGCTTTCAATGAAATGGTGACCATCAATAGAATAGATCCATTCTTTTTGAAGGTGGACTACGACCTAGACATTTACATGAATTCTTCTTATATAGATATTAACCTTTAAAAACTATTTACTGGGGTGGAAAATACAAAACGTTGCAAACAAACATTTAAAAAAAGCTTCAAGCAGATCATGACGAAAGATAAAGAATGGAAAGTGGCACAAGCTATAAGGCGGCCAGCACAATTAAACCATGGACCTACTACTTAAACTGACTAGAAAGACTGTGCGGCTGTCACACACAGTTGCATTTCCCTGTCTGCTACCATTTGTTTATGGGAGGTGCTGGTATTCTACCATCCAGACTTCACAGATGGCAAACTCATTTCCCGTTGTCTGGTACCTATCCTGGTCATATCAATCAAACTATTTTTCTCTCTTCATTCCTTTCATTTTCTTTTCTGACGGTCCGAATGTTACCAATTATCCCCATTGATGAACTTCACCTTTCAAACAGCTACAGCTTTCAATTAAATGGTGATCAGGCTGGGGGTTGGGTATTTGCTCTAGTTTGTGTTTGTGAATTCATTAAGATCACGTGCCTCTGCATATTAAAGGGAACAGGCAAACATTGCTGTTCCAAAAGTGTGTCCCTGTCAGTTTAACTGTGTATTTATCTACGCTAAAATATATCAATGGTAGAATTGAAAGTTCTAAGCGAACATTTGGCATTTATAGTGTGGAAGAGGCAAATCCCCTTCATTCTTAACAAAAATTTAACCACCATTCAGCTTGTTTTAATGAAAATATTTGCAAACTTATGTAGCTGCATGCCCTAAATTTTAGCAAGGGTACCAATTAAAGTTCTGACTTACAGCTGCACAGTGGCAGTTGTAAAACACATGCACACACAAAGGTGATACTTCAAAGATGTGTCCATATGTAGGCCTATGCACCAACAATTTAAGCCACTGTATCCTGATGAACTAGGTATAATAAACACAGTACTAAATTGAGATTTGTATTTTCATCACATAGCTTATAAAACATAACAAGGTGATAACCCTAACAAATTCTTGTCTCTTACAACTCTCAGAACTCAAGGAAGGAAACCAATGTTTCTCCTGTCATATGAGCCAGAAAAAAGAAAAATCAAGCTTTGTGTATGCAACTGAGTGTTCTGGGCCATGCTTGTTGTTCACTAACAGAAGTAAGGTCTTCTTGTCAGCTGAGGGGAGAGGAGCTGTACATTCATTGATGATGTTCTAGGCTGTGAAATGATTATCATTCTTGTCCGAAACTAGATGCACCAATAAAAAAACACATTTTCATCACATCGATGACCGAGACTGACACTTTGTATGAACTTTAATCAAGTCTTGATGTGCTCTTTAGTTCACAGACTTGCGTACCTTGAAAGCAGTTACGAAAAACAACCTTGCCTATAATTAGCACCACTAAAAAACAAACCGGGTCTAATTTGCTGAACTGCATCCCAGCTGACGGCATGGGATCCATTCTGAGGACACGATTCCTGCATGATCTATGAGGATGTGCAATTGATAGGTAGGTAGCGCCTACCAAAATATGACATTCAAACTGAACTGTCAACTTAAAGGTACAGTATTGTGCTAAGGGCATTCCAAAATGAAACGTATTCCCATGGTGGCGGATTTAGGAAACAAGGGGGTTGTAGCAAAATTTTTGAAAGCTGCAAGACCTGGGTATAGTGCAACATACAGTGCCTATATATATATATATATATATATATATATACAAATTTTGTGGGGGGAGGGGGCAATGTCCCATTTTTTTGTTCCTTATGTTAATCCGCCTATGTATTTTATGGATGATGATGATGATGTAACAATTTTATCCAATCATGCTTATTCTTGTGGAAAAGATCACCCCAAAATCAAGTTGCTATGAGTAAAAATAGTAGAGATCCAGATCAAGATACATGTAAATGAATTTTTTAAGAATAACTAAATACAATATAAAGTGAAAGTTATGAACAATAGACAATTATTACATGCATGGTAATCAGAAATATATGTTGCTAGGGGGAAACTATATCAAATTGGAGGGGTTACATGTACATAACCCCCCCCCCCCCCCCTCCCCATCCTTTTTAGTCCCTAGCAACACAAATTTTGCTTGGGTAAAAATGACAAGACTACATTTTACTTAAACATGAAATGAATAATGCTTGTGAAAGTGTAGAATGGTTCAACAACCTTGGATACAAGAACAGTCCCGTACAACACTGCATATGTCATGTACTTTTAAACTACTGAGTATATTTTAAAGTATAACCATGAATTGGATAATGTGTGTGAAAGTGTGAAATGGTTCAACATCCCTCACTGCAAGGACAGTGCATGTGACTGCTCCACCTGAGACCCATATATCAGGGTGACTGAGAAGAGACATAAATCTTTTGCGTTAGGAGCAGGACCCACCGCGGGAGGCTGAGTCGTAATTATTACAGTTAAACTGCAGGTGAGAAATGACAGGAGAATGAAAGAGAGAGAGAGATAAATAGAATATGAATAAATCAATAGAGAGAGAGAGAGAGAGAGAGAGAGAGAGAGAGAGGGGGGGGGGGAGAAAGAGGGGAGACATAGAAAAGTAAGTGTGAGTAGAGAGAAGCCAAAGAGACATGGGAATAGGAGAGAGAAAGAGTAAAAAAGAAAAGAGGGGAGAGGGAGATGGAGAGAGGGAGAGAGGGAAAGAGAGGGAGAGAGAGAGAGGGGGAGGAGAGAGAAAGACAGACACATAAAGAGACAGACATACAAGAGATGAAGGGCAACATCTGGGCATATGTTAGCTGAAATAAATACTTTTAAAAGACTTTTAAAAACTTCACGATAAGATATTCAAGAACGACTAAATATGATTGAAAACAAAAAGAATAGTTTCAGTTAAATTGTATATATTTACGGGAGTTCTTACAAGATCAGGTCAGTCGGAAAATTATCTTGGTATAATTCTATTTGCATATTTATAGGGCTACTATCTTGAATTACAGAGCAAGTTCTTTTTCCTTATCCCTGATCCCCCCCCCCCTCTCTCTCTCTCTCTTTCATATAAACCTGAAGAAGAAATGTCTTACCATCTTCTCTAGATTAACTCATCAAAATGGGGATCAAAAGTAAAGCCTTGTTTTGCAATATACCACTCAACACTAATGCCACATTTACATTCATAATACAGGTGTTTCTAGGGGAAAGTCTCCCTCCCCTCCCCTCAAAATCAGAAGGCAAATAAGTGAAATAAGAGAGGGAGAGAGAGAGAGAGAGAGAGAGAGAGAGAGAGAGAGAGAGAAGGGGGTGTCATATTATAAATATGAGAGCATTTCAAGAGCAATAATTTTTACATGACGTTGCTACTACATGTATGATACTTGTTATCACTTTTCACCTTTACTAGAACTCAACCTTCTCTTCCAACAAAGGAAACTTCTTGTCCCAGGTTCCTCATACTCATCTGACCCCAAGAGAAAAGTATGTTACCATCTTCTTTAGATAAAGAATCTGAAAGTGGGAATTAAGAGCAAAGCCTTGTTTTTCAACATACCAGCTCTTCGTTACAAATGACGGATCCATGCTAAATCCTTTCAAGCTTTCATGTTAGCCATTACTGTAAAAGAATCAGTTAATGAATGTGTAATCATCTACCCTGAAAAATCCATTAGTTCGAGTCACAGGAAATTGGAATCTAGAAAGGGATCAACTCATGCTGAATTTGTTCATGAGACAACCACTAGACACAAGAAGAAAAGTGACTGTCATACAATTACTACATAATTGTGTGACTGAATTTACCCAAAGTTTCAAGATGCTCACATTTGTTCCTTGGTTTACTAATGTACCACAATATTAGGATATGATTATGAACCCTGTGCAAGCAAGATCAAAGAAGGGCTTTATATCTGATGTAAACAATATGTAGTAAGCTGAGGGTTAGTCCCTCTCACTTGGAACAGGTACAAAAGTAAACTAAGATGAACAGGGTATGTCTTTCAATGACAAATAACAGCACAATATACAGGTCTAGTTCACATTCTCCAATTACCATCCCTGTGATACAGGAAACCTGGTCATAGTCGGGTTAATATCAAGTGTGAACAGTTTATGGCAAATTTAAGGTTAGTCCCTCTTGATACATGTAATGGGAGCCTAAGAGGATATGACACTCATTGATAGATTACAGCTCAAACATACATCTTGCAAAACAAAGGTCCTTTTCACACTGTATATTTGAGAACTTTCTAATCAGGGATTAAAATCACTGTGTGAACACAAAACGAAATACATGAATTGTAAGCCAAACAGAGTAGTATGCCATTACATGACAGATTACAGAGCAAACAGATCTGACAAATTAAGGGTCCAGTTTATATTGCATGAACGTGAACAAGGCTAACCCTGGATTAAAACCTCAGTGTGAACACAAAGAGGACCGGTTCAGATCATGTTTGCAATGCGCGATATGAAATATGTAGCCTAGGGCTTATCAAGATGACATGTAAACATTGCATGAATGTGAATAAGGCAAACCATGGATCAAAATCATGGTGTGAACACAAGACCTGTTCAGATTGTGTTTATTCTGCACGATATGAAACATGTAGCCTAGGGCTTAGATCAAGATGACATGCACATCTAAAGCCCTGCGGTTTAGAGAGATCTCCAAGCCAGATGACATTTAATCATAACCTTCTTCCTATCTGAGGTTGCTCTGAGCCACTTCTTGAGATTTAAAGGCAGCTATAAGACTTCTAGTACTAGGGAGGGTACATGTATTACAGATATATTTTTTAATCCTTGCCCAGCTAGTCCAGTCACTTAAGTCGCAAGGAGCACTGAATATGCAGCCCAAAGATAGCTGTCCTTATGGCATGCCGAGGTAGCAAAACAGAATATCTACCCAACGTTGAGGAAAGCTAACCCCAAACTTGATTTATTGTCACTTGTGTACTGTATAACCGTGTATGGTCAGTTCCTTCATTAGATATCTCTCTTTCTCTCTTTGTCTTGGAAATCTTTGTACATGTAGGTGTGACCTGTTAAACTACATCAAAATCTACATTCTAAAACAGTAAATGGTTACATAATATACACTACTAATGTATTCATTTTTCATACATAAGAGTAGATTATAATCTCAGTGTGAAAGAGGTACATGACCACGAGCATGATACCCATGTGACCTTCATTCAATAATTATGAGAAAGTCATGCCTCAAAAGTTTGAAAACAAGAGATGAATTGGGTGTCGCCAGGGAGGTTTGAAGGCGCCAGTAGACCTGGTAAGCCTCATCAAAACATGGCTGCATTTTTTCACACCTGGAGGCGTCATCAAAATCAGAGGCATAAACCATCCTCTTCACGATGAAACCAAGGGCACATAACCTTTCAACATTGGTGTATGCCTGGCAGAAGGGCACAAATGGATGCAAAGGACAATGCATGTACATTTTACAAATGCATTCCAGATTTTGACCATTCTTTGAGTGCATCTACATACAACATGTTCGTATGTACTTGTTCATTTATGTTCTTTTTTCTTTTCTCTCTTCTTTCCATTCTTTTACTTTTCCATGCGCTTAGAAACATGGTATTAAGCGCTTTATAAATGTTGTATATTATTATTATTATTATTATCTATGCAGCATATTTCAGTCCATACATCTTCGAAATTGTGTACAGTAATGTTACCTCAGCAATCAAAATTTTAAAAGTTCAGAAATTTGGCCAAAAATGTGTGTTTGCTATTGTACAACATATGCTCCAGTGACAATTCGCTCCACGGTAAATATCCGACACTATCCTATCTTTAACTTCAAATCTGGACCAAACAATGGGTGAATTCAAGTTCGGTGTTGAAAGCTGGTGTTGGTGTTGCGGCAAAACTAGCACTAGCCACAACACCGAACCTGAAATGAAGCTGGGTGCTGGGATTAACTTCACTAGGTGTTGAGCTGTTAATAATGTGATTGGTATTATTTTTACAAACCCGAATTCGGTGTTAGGGCTAGAATCAGCAGCCGAATTCACGCTCTCAACACCAAAACCAACACCGAACTTGAAATCACCCGATGTACCTAACCCTAACCCTAAACTTAATCTAGAACCCCAATGGAACCTTAACCCTAACCTTATATCTTTGATGCTATAAAGCCTGAAGCAATTTTTTCCAAAGTACATGTACACATATATGTTGGAGCACAATGTTTATATGCCCTTCTGCTTGGCACAAGACGACATGGTTTGCCAAGCGGAACCAATCTATGAACCCCCAACGAGGCTGATAAGCAGATACATTTAATTTTTTTTCATTTGGAGCTATAATCCACGGTAACGCCCACAAAATTAACTCCTGCTACCCTATGTTTTCTGGACCATGACATATGAAACGCTATGCCAACCTCTCTCTAGAGACGGAGAAAGGAACTCCTGACAAGTAGTGGGATAGTCATTATGGGAGCATGTACTATGAAGAGTCAATTTAATCAAGAAAATGCCTTTTACAGACTATGTATTTTGTATTCCAGTTAAATTGTAAATTTGATTCAATTATACCTGCTGATAAGAGGATACTTAACAATATCAATACCGGAACTTTCATTAGAAGATAGTCTGAAATGATAGTGCACTTTAAAACAAAAATAATGCACTAAATTTCATCTAATATCAATGAAATTAAATCTAGAGGAATGAAAATGTGAGTACATGTATATTAATTTGAGTTGGCTTTCCAACTGCTTTGGAATTTCAAATTAACAGTACCAACAGTATCACATCCGAATGTTTTTCAACTCTTTTCCAATGAATTGCATGCTATGAAAAAATTACATGAATAAATGAATTGAATTTTATTAAACATCATTGATTTACATCAATTTCTGTTCATAAACACACACACACACACACACCCATATATATATATATCTATATATATATATATATATATATATTGATATTTTCTTTTGAGAGCCACAAGGGCATTAAATCTGCATCGAAGGAGATGAATTAGTGCCGGTTTGGCTTTCAGCTGACATATATTCACACTAAGTGCATGTGTTGGGAATCAGTATCAGTAAACCTTATTTAGTACATCAAATTTTTTTCATTTTTTATGAACTGTCACTGAAGTGATTTCAACCATATTTTCTTGGAAATATGCTTGTTAACCTCAGAAACTTGAGTTCAGGTAAATTCAGAGTGCCAAATATTCCAAACCATTTCTCAGGCTCCCAAGTGTGCCACCATTAGGTATGTGGGCCCTACATACAATACAAAATCAATTCTTATCACATTCCAGTGTTGTAATGAACCCATCTTTAAATTGTGCACCTTTGCACATTGTCTTCTTTTCTCCCACTTCTCAACTGACAGGTTGTCCCTTGTGGAAATGCTAATCAGAAAGGCACTACACAGTGTTTTTCTTTTTCCAAGCAAGACCACCCCTGGGGAGTTCACATTTTGTATAGATAATCAAATTACAGAACGAACATCGGGACCACGCTGCCGGTGCTGTGACTTTTGCATTGTCTTAACTGAGGGGAAATGAGAGAAATAATTGTTTGTTTTGAATCTCAGTGTCACACTCAGCATTCAGACATGTTTATCTTAGATTTGACAGAATAAGAAAAAGAGGACATTACACGTAAGATGGTGGGGGAGGGGGTGGTGCAGAAAAATAGATGGCAGTCCTTAAAAAAAAAACCAACAATGTAAATGGGAAATATAAAGCTCACATTTTCAAAACAATTTCTGTCATTGTTTTAAAGATCACTGATTAAAACAGCTGAGTGCAGTTCTGCCTAAACATACAGCACTTCATGATATAATCTTTTCCCTGGATTGTGGGGGGGGGGGGGGGGGGCAGACTGGAAAGACACAGGAAGACAGAAGAATCTCATACATTTCCATTACCTGAGCCCTCATTCTACTTGGCTTTCAAACCCACAGTATTGACCATACATATAACTCCTTTCTGAATATCTTGGAGATTTATATATCCTTTGCCATTTCTATCTCTATTTAGTGAAAAAAAATTATGCGCAGCCAAAACAGTGTACACATACATAAATTCATTATCTATTGTACATGGGAGGGGGGGGGGGGGTATGATGAATAGATCACCCCAGGGCCCTCAAACAATGGATAATTATGCATGTTTATGCACCACTGATAGAATGACAAGGCAACTGAACTAAAATTTCCTACATTCAATATTTTAGAAGATGGAATATAGTTTAGACAGCAAATATTTTTTCTATTTCTAAAGTTCTAAATCAGCATTTTGCTTCTCATTCAGAAACTTGTCAACCCGAATTAACAACTCACTGCTCCAAAACTAATAACAACCCCTTTAAAGATGAATGTCAATGTCAAAATGATATCCTCTTGCATCAGCTTGTTTCATCCTCATTTGCCATCACCATGGTAACCCATCTGATGATGCAATCATCGCTGAATCATGTGGTATTTGGATTAATTATGAGCAATGCCAACACATCGTAAATCCTGATGGAAATGGAGAACAAAATGAGACTCAGGGGCCCATTTACTCAAAGGGAAATGTCATTTAAAATAAACAGTATAATGAAGGATAAAACAAACAGATATAGGCATACAAAAGTTATCCTAATTCATTTTCCAATAAACGTTTAAGTGGTTGAAATTTGTATCTCAAGAAAACATAATATCAAAGATTTGAGCAATATCATTAAAAGATAATGGGGATTAAGCTAACATGGACAACTTTTGAGCACAAGTAATAAAGTGTGCGTTCATACTCCATAATAAGCCAAAATATGGTAACCTTTTTAAAAAAAATTAATAGAGGAAAGGGATTATAATTGGTATTGGAATGAGAAAGTCAGCTGAATCCCAGAACTTAATCCTGATAGTTCAGGATGCAGATCTATACACTCCCTATCAACCTCCCTACCACACAAGCATGGACCATCAACAGATACCAGTATAGTCTGTTTCTCTCATCTGTTGCCATGGGATACCCGAAATGATGGATGATGGACAAACAGTTTACCTCTCCCTAAAGAAATGTCATGTCAACATCAATAGGTTAACATAGTCAAGTTGGTAGGCACCATGGGGTTATTATGTTTGGACCGCGCCTCACTTGTATTTAGCTCTAGTCCCCACTCCTTAGACACTTTAATCATTTGTGTGTTTGATATCAGGACTTACGATGTCCTTTAATGTGCTCTTGATGAGTTTGAGATGAAGACAGTGATGAATGGGTTTCAGAGAAAGAAAAGAAATCTATTCAACTGAAGCTCACCAAAACAGATGCTTGTTTGGGTTGAAAGAAAGCAAACTTTATTAGAACATCAATATGTAATATTCATAACTTTTTTTGAGCTTCATCGGTTAAATATACCAGCCAGAAGATGTAAGTTACATATAAAAGGTGCTCTTCACAAGCTTTTTAAAGCTTTTTAAATCTTTCCAAAAAGTTGGACCATAACATGTGTACATAGGGAAGTGAAAATCATACGGTTATGAATTCTTATGTATTCTTTGGTTTGCTAGCTGTCTAACAGTGAGCACCATTTTTTATTTCCTAACTCTGGATGCTGATTTTCTTCTTAATTTCACGCTTTGGAACTGGACTATGGATATTTGATTCGATGTATCTGTTGATTGGACTCTCTGGATTCATTTTGGTAATTTTTAGTATATGTTTGTATTTTTCTTCGAAATTTGTCGTCATATCTTACTTTTAGACTGTGATACACATGTAATGCATTTTTGATAATTCATAAGTATATAAGTTTTCATTGTTTGTATGTTTTTATCAATGTTGTAAATCATTCGCAATTCAGCCATTAGCTGCGACAGAATGACAATAGAACCTTTAATTCTTTAATTCAATTCAAATTCAAGTTTTTTCTTTATATCTCCTTTGGAACAGATTTATCTGAGTGCTCAATTAAAATGATTAAAGGCCAAGTCCACACTAATATCAAGTTAATTTGAATGAATAGAGTAAAATCAAATAAGCATAACAGTGAAAATTTTACTGAAATCGGATGTAAAATAAGAAAGTTTTCATGGATGTGATAATAAAAAGTCTCTCCCTTGTATCAAAATTAGTTACAATAATGATGATTTTACATGTTCCATAAGGAGTCAAACCATGTTTTACATTATTGAAGCAAGAAATTGAAATATATGATATTTCATATAATAAAATACATAAGGAAAAGTGAGTGTGTGACATCACTGGTTCACTCATTTGCATACCGCCCATCGCAGCTTTAGCCAGGATTTTAAAATTGGGTGTCCAAATTAAAAAGCAGGGTGTCCAAAAAATTGGGCGAGCGCAGCGAGCCGTTCAGGGGGTCCAGGGGGCAGCGCCCCCTTTCCGCTGGAAATTTTTCATTATTTCTATCTAAAAAGACACTGCTTCCTTGCTTGTTTACTCCTAGCTTGCTGGAATTATCCCCTCAGTGTTTAAGGTAAAAACATGTTGAAGTTACACATTCTGATGATTTGTTTTCCCTACATGAATGTAAGTTTTCATTATACATGTATTAATGTAAGTATTACTTTACCACCAAGTTAACACTGTACCAATGTCGACCAAAAAATTTTTTTTCGCCAGCCCTCCAAAAGTCGCTCAGTGGGGGGGGGGGGGTGTTATGGGGTCCAGTTCCCCTCCATAATTCTCTGACAAGCAAAAAAAAAAAAAAAAAAAAGGTTTCCTGGTCGAAAAGGGGGGGGGGGGCACAATCGCAAATAGGGGGGGGGACAATGCATTGTTTTCCCTCAAAAGGGGGGGGGGGGCACGGGCCGGGATTCCCCCCCCCCTAAATCCGCCACTGCGTATATGTACGTACGTACATAAATACAATGAATGCGCACAGTTCCGGGCGATTTTTCTTTTCCAATTTGTTTTTCGCGGATACCATTTCACTTGATGAGCATCAATCTCGCGCGCGATAAATAAAAAACCCCGTCATAAATCCACCGTTTTAATGAGTTTTAGCGCGTTTTCGGTGACTCTGTTCCTCACAACCCGACTTAAGCGCCGCGTGACTTTAAAAAATGGCACTAATTCCGTATTTTTGAGGCAGGCTTTGGCTTTACAGATTGATTTTTTGAGGTGACTATGGACTTAATGTGGTAAGGAACAATTTCTCTGTGTGGTGTGTATCCGGTCGTAGATCTAGCGATAGTCTCATTACACGGATGATGATAATTTTTAGACCTCTCATTGTAACAGTGATAATGCGTTTCGGAAAGAAAATTTTCACAAAAGGTGTCGCGCAAAGACTAAGTAGCTACAGCCTAGCCCCGTACGCACGTACGGTACTTGTTTGCGGGAGCGTTTACGACTTCGACTTCTGCTGAGAAGCCGAGGATATAAATTATCGTGAATACAAAACATCTTTACAAAAACTGAAAGGGCGTCCATCAAATGATTTTGATCAAGGCGTCTTGCAAATTTTGCTGGGCGTCTTCCAGAAGAAATGGGCGTCCAAAAGACGCCCAGACGCCCGGCTGGCTAAACCACTGCCGCCCATGTTATGCATATCACTGTTTCAAGAAATAATGCAAAACTTCAAAATGCTGTAACTTTCTTATTTTACATCCGATTTCAATAAAATTTTCAGTTATGCTAATTTAATTGTACTCTATTTATTCAAATCAACTTGATATTAGTGTGGACTTGGCCTTTAAGTAGTGGTTAGAATTTTTCTTTACTTCTAAAGATCCAGATTGCTTACAAGTCGCAATTTGCTGCACACTCTCCAGTTTTGTTTTGATTTACTTTGTCTTGTATAATTTCTAGCACTTTAATTGGGAGGAATCGAATCCTGCTGAAAATTAGTTATCTTCAGGCATGACTAAGACTGAATGTAATCCTTTCTGTTTGATAGATTTTGACAAGCACAATTTGTTTCCATAAAATACCAACCCCCTACTCTCTCTCTCTCTCTCTCTCTCTCTTAAAAGCACAACAAAACTCTTCACTCACTGCTAAAAATAAACCTGGCTCTTGTTCCAAGGCTATTCCTCTTGAGAGCTGAAATACCCTCAGATAAAAGTTGGAATGGTGAGCCTGATCGGTTAAGAGTGAGCATTGAGGTGAAAATTTAATTTTCAGATTTTTATGATGAGATCACTTTCAAGTTTTTCATTAATATCTAAAGTTACTAAAATTCATATTTGTTTAATTGACAAGGTCGGGAAAGTCATTGGATTGGCCCATTTTTCAACAGGGGTAATGAACACTAATGTCACGGACGGACATTTTCTAGAAAGACTGAGTTGGTCCTAGTTTAATACTCTCTAAACTTTCTTAAGTTTTGTTAGCAAATAATTATAGATCAAACACCATTCCATTGAAAACAGAAAAATATTTGAAAATATTTGTACAGAAATGGTCGTGCTGCATGGTCATTCACATCTTGATGCAAATTTGTCCGTCCGTGACAGAAAAAAATTGTTAAAGTTTTTTTTTCCATTGGTGGGGCAAAAGTGAAAACAAAAACCATGCTGAGCTATCTCACTAGCTAGAGACCTATACCATGTATAAATAAAACCTTGATCAATTAAATATACATATACTAAAACTGAATTTGAAAACTGTCACGGACGGACACTAATTTTGTCACGGACGGACAATCCAATATACTGAAATGGTAAATGCTGTGAGATTTCAAATTCAGTGAATTGTTTTTATTGTTTATTGGTCCATGAAACATATTTCATCCAAAATATCACGTACAGTGAAACCTGTCTATAAAGACCGCTCAAGACGGACAAGAAAACTGTCTTTACGAGCAGGTGGTCTTTAAGTACAGGTTCCTTTAATACATGTTTCAATGAGAAACAGTTTTAAAGGGAAACAAAAATTGTGGTCTTTATAGACAGGTAGTCTAGGTGGTCGCTAAAACAGGTTGGACTGTATTGTGATCCCAATATGAATGCAAAAATTACCCCCCCACCCCACCCCAATTTTTTTTTCTTTTTCAAGCTAATAAATGTCATAAAAACCTAATGATTTTTGCTATGGCTCTAATGGGAGCCAGCCTGCATCGTCAGTCTGCAAAAGACATCCATTACAGGTGTTTACAGAAGATGAATACTTATTTTCTTACTTATTTATTTATTAATATTATTATTGCTATTATTGTAGCTGATATTTTTGGTCATCAACAACGTGTAAAAGTTTTGGATTCAACATTAATACCGAAGCTTGATCAATATTCAAATTAAATTACAAGTTGTGCTTGAAAATTATAAACATTGGAGGTCAGATGTGGTATCAGACTGCAAGAGCCATGTTTGGACTCTATTTTGTAAGAATGCTTTGAATTAATTGTAACATTTGAGACAGATAGAGATTTTTTGTAGTTCAGGATCATACACAGCCAACAATTTTTTAAAAATTATGTAATCACATAACATATTAAGAAGAAACCTTTTTAGACACTGTATGATAGTAAATGCTCATAATTTAATTGGTTGCATCAACCCTGAAACAGTTTTTTGGGGGGAAGGGGGTCAGAAAGTTATAATTTATGACTTAAACTAGTCCTGTTGGGCAATCCCTCAACTAACAGGACATAATTAGGCTCTATGGGCTTTATACACTCAACTGTTGCCACTAGGGCCTTTGTCCAGAAAGCCAACATTGTTCTTAAAGTGATAGACACATTACTGAAAAAGTAAACTATGGTATGAGAAAAATTTAGAGTTAGACAATGATCTGCATTTCATGATTTGGTTTTCACCCTCTTAAACAGAAGTATAAAAAAATATGAGATGTTATAAAGAGTACTGGTACAATGTATGTGATGTTGCAAACCAGATGAGAAATTTTACTTCCTATAATATGATAATGATCAATCACACATAATCCTATTCTATATTACCTCTATGTTTGAAACAAAATATATGACTTTGAGCTGTAAAGTAAATTAAAATACTAAATATTGATGTTTGATTTCAGTCCACCTACATGACTGTCATGTAAAGGGTTATATTTTGAAAGCTTACATCACATTCTTCTCAACATGTTCACTTTGGTCTGTAGCATATATTGTACATGTACGGTTGCACACTACATGAGTACATGTACATGCACTTGTACATTGTGTATACACTACAATACAATTACAGGCATCCACTTGTGACAAAGATTCCACTTAAAAACTAAGTTTTTCATGCTAAGTTTTGCTTAATAGTGGAATAAAATCAATTTCAAACAAAAATTAGAAAGCAAGAAGTACATATGCGCAATTTTAGATAAGAACACATGCAGTTTTTAAGTTAATGTCCGTCCGTGACGCTCAAAATGTCCGTCCGTGACGCCCAAATGTCCGTCCGTGACAAAAAGTTTTCGGACCTCTACCAAAAGTTACAGCTTGCTTTAAAATTCTATGTATGTGACAAGGAAATCAATTAACTGGACTAACATTTGCAGTCAAAAAAGTTTGTCACTGACAGTTTGTTTAGATAGAAAAGACAAAAGATTACCGATAAGTCAAGAAACCCATTTCTATCTTGTCCGTCCGTGACAATGAATATTTAATGGATTCTATTTTTAGTAGGTAACCATGGCAACCAAATTTTATCATCATTTAGCACCTTCAGCGGTACCCTTCACAATGAAACATAAAACAGCTCAACACATCTCATAACTTATTTTTTACAGGTCTTCAAACTTTCAAAATTTGTCAAATGTCCGTCCGTGACTAACCGATCAGGCTCTGGTTCAAAACACTTTGTCCACTTTAATGCACCATGATCAGTTGGCGCAACTACACGTAGATCACATCCCCCAATCAAATGGCAAAAAAATGAAGAAACAAGAGAGAAAAGTGAAAAGGAGAGAGAAAAAAATTATATAGGGGGATGGAAATGAGAAAAGAAAATGCTACAACCCCCCAGTGGCGCAAATCCATTTAAAAATTTTTTTTTTTTGGGGGGGGGAGGTCACCACATGATTTAACTTTTGTACCTGTCCAAAATGTCTGAAATTTTTTCTGACAACCCCCCCCCCCCAAAAAAAAAAAAAAAAAAAAAAAAAAAAAGGTTATCACATTTTTGTGGTCTAGTTTTCCTCCAGAATTCTCTGACAAGGAAAAAAAAAAAAGGTTATTCAAATTCCCCCCCCCCTGGATTTGGGCCATGCGACCCCCCTCTTACACCATCTCAGGTTAGCATTTCATCCATTGAGTAAGACAGGTGCCTCACCTAAGCTGCAAAACTGTGATTGCATAACTGTGCTTCCATGAGCCAAAATATAATTTACAAAATAAAATTCAATCATTCATGTAATTGGGAGTAGGTTGTTAAAGGCAGGCTTAGCTATAAAGAAAACAAAAACTTCTTACACAATCTAACAAGATTCACAATGGATGTCCATGTTGGCGATGCAATCACTAGTCTTGTTATTTTAGGAAATCTAGCCTCGTTCATCCACAGTATTTATTTAACTGTTAACATTGATGTTTACATTAGGTACAAGTAGGAATTACATGGGTTCTAAATCTGAATCCGAGTACAAATAAATTTCTGTCATATAAAAAAAAGATATTTGGAACAAAAAGTGGCCATACTCGCATATTAATGTGAAAGTGAAAGTGTAATTTTTCTACACTCAGCCAGGTATGGTGAATTTCACGTTTTCAATTTTGCCGACACAACGCAAAATATTCCGCATTTGCAGTACATGCATGATGTTTTTTAGTGAATGTGATTTTCTGCATGGCTTCATGAGCTTGTTCACAATTTCCTGGTCCAAACGAACAATCCACAGCTTTTCAACAGACAACTAAAATGGCTTTTAAATGGCTTCTAGTGTGGTAGTCGAGTGGTTTAAACACTTGACTGGAGATTGGAAGGTCGTGTGTTTGAACCCAGGTGCGGCACTACCGTCCTTTAGTAAGACAATAATCTACATTTGCCACTCTCCACCCAGGTGTTAAATGGGCACCGGCAGGAAGGAATTCCTTGTGAGCACCAAAATTGGTAGCCTAGCTAGAGTCGGGGTAATATTGGAGCGCCTTGGGCACCTTGTGTGGTGGATATGAGCGCTATATAAATATCCGGAATTAGTAGTCGTAGTAGTAGTAGTAAGATTCATTTGAAAGCTCATTCATACAACTCCAGATTAACTTACAGCAAGGACAGTGATAGTAGATACTTTAAGTAGCACAAATCTTTGAGGGGTTTCTCATTTATGTATAAATGTTGCTGTATTGGAATCGATAGTCTAAAACTTGGACTAATGAGCTAAAATGAACTATGATGACATATATGAAGCATACTTCATTTGCAATTTAATTTTTAAAACATCAAAAGGTATATAGCCCTGTTAATGATTTGAACATTGAATATTAGCTTGGCGTTTCATTAGAAATAAGTAATATTGTTTGCTTTTACAGCAAAATGTCCACAATATTGCTTATATTCAGTTGTAGTCAGGCCCTGAAAATTTGATCAAAGTATGTCAATAAGGTTTACCCCTTTACCTACAGGTATGGACTTTCTAATGAAAAAAAACCCCAACTTTTGAACCAAATATTTCCTCCCTTTCATAAAGCATTGACATCACAATATACAGGTGTATTGATGAAACTTCATCTTGTTTTAAATGTACATGTTGAAGCTGCATCTATAAAGTCCTGCTTGTGTTGGCTTAACAGAGCACACTCCCCCACCCTCTCTGCTAAGTGACTCCATTTTACATATCTATATTTTCATGTACATACAAGCACAGCTCCTTGATGCAGTAAAGGAAGAAACTGCTAGCACCACATCTATTCAGCAGAAAATGCACTGTGCCAGGTAACAAGTCCACAAATATCGAACTCTTTCTGCAGGTAACCAACCCCTTCAGCTGGTAACCTAAAAGAAAATGCCTTGTCCTTGTTTCTGTGAACTGCAATTCCTTGAATTCATTGTATTTCTACCTTGTAGCCGACTCATAGGCTGATACAATAAGGATTCTATGAATATCATTAAGTTCTTCTTGCTGATTAGAAGTGGTAAGATAAGTTGTCAAGCACTCGATATGTATTCATGAAACCTAACAAGCTTTGCGCAAGCAAAAAGTAAAATAAACTTTAACCCTTCCTTGCCATGGGGAGAAAATCCCTTTCAAGAATAATAGTTTTCTACTAACGGTATATATAAAATAGCTTTCTTGTTATGAGGTAGACACAGGGACAGTGGATATGTTATTCCCATGAAAGATAACATCATTTAACAAGTGAATAAACATTTACAGCCCAAATCTGACTGTTACAAAAAAGAGTAAATATAAACTTTAACCCATTCCATACCTGGGTGGAAGATCCTGCCAAAGAATATTAATTTTCTACTATGTTGGATGAAAAATTCCTATCTTGTTCTGAGGTAGAAACAGGTACATTGGAAAAAGTTGTTCCCATAGAAGATAACTTCAAATTTAACAATAAAACAACTTGAAAAATGTATGACCCCAAATATCACAAAATATATCCATCCAATTTGGTCATGATATATGATGTGAAAATTGGATGACTCGTACCTTTCTCCATTTGCAGTGTACTGAAAATTACTCAAAATATCCCTTTTCTCCATTTTTATGATACATATCTTTGTTCTCAGATAATATAAGTGTGGTAAGATATTGCTATATGCCCTCCAACCAAATTGATAAACAGTACCTGATTCTAAAAAAAAAAATTAAAATGGGGAAAATGAGAGAATAAACATGCTAAGAAGCAATAAGACTTCAAGAATTAATAGAGAAATGTCAACAGCTCACATAGGCAAGGGGCATATGAAAAATCTTTTAATATTTAACAGCAGCAAAAGGAAAACTTGATTCTGCATTTATACCATCCTACATGTGTTTTGTCCAATCCTTTAGAAATACTGTGACACATCAAGTAGCATCATCTTGTAAGTCTATGAAATCCAAAAATGAAGTAACTACAAAAATCGAGGTGCATTTTTATCACGACTGAAAACACAGCATGCTTATTCAAGAACAGACATCTCCAGTGGTGAAGGTGTGCAAGACATAATTATATTACGACCAATCGCCTGTTTTAGATCTAAAGATATCACAATAGTCATCTTTTCTCAAAATAAAAGTTAATCTCTTCATGGACAAACTAGATGGCTAATCCGCCTTATTATGTATGATCCTGTATGATGATGATGATGATGATGATGATGATGATGATGATGATCCTGTATAATGATGATGATAATGATGATGATGATGATGATGATGATGATGATGATCATGATGATGATGATGATGATGATGATGATGATGATGATGATGATAATAATAATAATAATAATAGCTGTTTCTTATATAGCGCCTTACCAATTACAATGTATAATTAGGTGTGCATGTGCATCACTAGATGAAGATGCTGCTTACCTCGATTATGCGAGAGGTTTATGCAACAAGGCGACAAGTTCAGAGATAAGCAGAGTTCTACACAAGAGACGAGGTTATCGATGCCCTACCTTCACCTATCCCTGATCTGTAGTCTTTACAGTACAGGCTCTAATTCAGCTAAAAGCATTTGATAGGATTAACAGCCTGAATGTTAAATGATAACTAAAACTAAATAAAACAACATTCTACTATGTAGTCACAGTATTTTTAGAGTATTTGAGGCTGCAGCAGCACCCATAAGTACAACATGACCACAGAGAGAGAGAGAGAGAGAGAGAGCAAGAGAGAGAGAGAGAGAGAGAGCAAGAGAGAAAGAGAGAGAGAGAGAGAGCATTACACTTTTGTTGAATTTCCAACAAGCATTAAAAAAAAATCATGATCATTTTGTATAAATGTTACATTTAGCATCAGTTAGCCTTTTTATAAACAAGGTATTTTAGAGTATTTAAGACTGCAGCAGTACCTATAAGTACAACATGACCAGAGGGAGGGAGGGAGAGAGAGAGAGAGAGAGAGAGAGAGAGAGAGAGAGAGAGAGAGAGAGAGAGAAAGAGAGAGAGAGAGAGAGAGATATCTCAATGAATTGTGCTCCAAAAACCGTATGAACTGTGCCCAAATTATATGAAGCTTGCCCCTTTTTTCTGAAGTATGCCCCATTTTCTTGAAGTGAGCCCCCTTTTCTTGATCTATGCCCCCACTTTGTGAAGTGTGCCCCAGGGGTGCACACTACTACTGAAAATCCGATGAACTGTGCACCTGTTGTTGGGGCACAGTACATGAAATTGGGTGCACAATTACTGGAATCGGGTGCACAATTATCGGATCCCGCTACTTAGTCGTCGTTCAGCAACTCACCGGATAACCGGATATTTGGTCGCTGGCACTGCGATAAATTGAAAGTTTATCGCAGATCGAAGATCGATCATGTCCTGGGTAAGCATACTCCGCTTGATATTGGGTTCTATCATTATATTTATAATGGGTGGGGAGAAAAGTTTTTTTTGAAACTTTAAAGACAAAAAGAGTCTAGTTTGTTAACTTTGTATGGTCAGATCGTGTTCAGTCCCACATATCCATTCTTGTGTACCGTAAGTCAGAGTTAGACCCATGGCATAACCTCGTACGTAGTACGTGAGTGAGTTTCAAGTTTGACCTCACGTTAGCTTTAAAAGTAAATCACTTTAACATATCTTGAAAAGTAAAACACAATTGATTTCATTAGCAATGTACACCCTGAAATTATCTTAGTATTATGAAATATGTGAATGCTCACTCACACGACATACGAGGTGCTTGTTAGCAAAATGAAGAATGAAGGCAAAATAAAGACTAGATCTACTGAATTTGATTCATATGGTCTTGTGACAACAAGTGGTACTTTACAGAATCTCTCTCTACACTAGTTCTCCTGTTCAGGAAATACTGAGAAATTTCATAAACTCTTTTCTGAGTACTTTTTGCCGCACTGAATTCTACTAAGGGAATATGAATAATGTGGTAGCCTCAGGGTAGCCTCATCAGTATGAAAAATGTTCTCCCTGAGAGCCCATATATTTTTATTACTCCAACATTGCTAGGTGACTGTTTAGCACCTGGGTGGAGAGGGACAAATTTGGCTGAAACATCTCATCCATGGATTTAAGCACTTAGTGGGGATAGAACCCAGGACCTCTACCAATCCCTCAATCATCAGGAAGACTGTAGTTACCTCGGTGAGTAATGATATAATGTTGAATGTCTTGAGTGGGATACAGGATTACATTGCCCAAGCTGAACATATCTCATGAATCATTATGATGAGTGAAATATTTTCACATTGAGTGTAATATACCCCTTTGTGTCCTAAAATATAAAAGTCATTTAATATTATTAATAGTAATGTATGAAACATACTGGTATAATTTGCATAATTTGACAATCATTTTGCATTAGAATGTAAGTTTGATATTGATTACAGGTTATTTGGACATTGATATGTCCTACTCAATGCAGATTTTGGAAGGATGCTTAACATAAGTCCACTATCTATGTGCCTTTAAATGCATGTCCACTTATTTGCATGGATAGTTATATTCCTATAAAAGTGTACACATTGAAAAACATACATTTCCACTTTTTTCTTTGTTGAAGTAGAGGTTGTAGGAGCTGTATGCAAATTATCAGATGATCAACCAATTGAATTAGCTGGTAATATTCATGAGAAATAATACGATTTAGAATTAATTTTAAAGTAATATTGAAAGTAAATAATTTTCTTTGTTTCTTTGTTTTGAAAGGATGATGTACATGTATTACCTAGTAATCCAAGGCCAAGCACCTCATCAGCCCCATCTAGTTTATGGGTTGCCACTTCAAGCTTTTAACAGGTAATTTATGTTTGACTTCTTGCTGTCTGTTACATTTTATCATTTCTAATGATGAATAAGGAGAACCCATCTTTCTGAAGGGTCCTCCTTTGACATAATTTTGTTTATTGTAAATTATGTTTTTGTTTTGAAAGACAATCATCTGCCATTCTTTGCAAAGGTTAAAGCGAGGGTGAAAGGTTTTATGTAGTACAATGTCTACTATTTTATCACCCCTTCTCTAATTAAAAAAAAAAAAAAAAAAAAAACCTACTTCCTCTTCTTCATGTCCTCCTTATTGCTATACATGTTTACTTTTGCATGGATAGTTATATATTCCCATAAGAGTGTACATATTGGAAAACATACATTTACCACTTCTTTCTTTGCTGAAGTAGGGTGTGTAGCAATGGAGCTGTATGCAAATAGGATTTAGAAGTAATTTTAAGATAATTTTGAAAGTAAAAAATTTTCTTTGTTTCTTTGTTTTGAAAGGATGACATATTGCCTCCTACTCCAAAGCCTAGGACCTCATCAGCCCCATCTAGTTTATGGGTTGCCACCTCAAGCTCATTACTAGTGAGTAAGGTTTGTCTTCTTGCTGTCATATCACTTCTAATAATAAATAGCTTTATTTACTTCAAACTGATCGGGCTCTGTTGAGAGTGCATTAAGTATCATAAATTCTTGGACATATCTTGCTTGCTTGTTTGAATATTTGTGTGCAATAAATTTTATGTTACCCAAAATTCAGGACTAGTAACTACCAAAGAGTAATTCTAATTCAGACAAATTTACTGGAAATAACTTGCTGTTGCAATCATATATAATTTTGTCTTTCTTTCTCCAAGGTTGATGCACCAAAAAACATCAGCACCTGCACCAGAAGCACCAGCACCAGCATCAGCACCAGCACCAGCAGCACCAGCACCAGCATCAGCATCAGCACCAGCGCCAGAAGCAGAAACACCCAACACGTCTACTGTAAGTAATGCATGTATGCTTACTATGCTGTTAAGATAGTACTGCTATTCAAATCTACTAGTATTTACTGTGAAAATACAGTGCTAGAAAAATAAATACTCTGATCAGAGTTATGTTGAATGAGTTTCTATTTTTTGACCTTTATTTCAGATCATCTTCAGGAACTAAAACATTAGTGAACGTGAACAGTTTATATATAGTGTGAAAGTTTGACATCAAGTGAACTCAATCAATCAAATTACAAATAGAAAAGGAATGAGATTAAAAATACAAAGGAGAGTGGCTGAGAATTATACCATCCAGACGAATGTTAAATGGGATCAAATTGTAAAGGGGTGCACTGTAATTTAAAAAGTCATTCGGGAAGGCAAAATAAAGTAGAATGTAACAGAAAGAGGGAGCTATCATGAGAGAACAATTAACGCTACAAACAAAAGTCTGAGGTCATGAACATAGCTCACTGTCTTAAAGTTGAGTGTTTTGTGGTTCATTGCCCTAAAGTAGAGGTAGAAAACAGAAAATATCCTTCTTTACAAAGAAGCTTTTGCTATCAGAAAGAAATCATCCATCACTTAACTCTGGAATCAAAGTTTCCAAAGAACTCCAGATCTTTTAAAACTACCAAGTATTGTAATGATATATTTGTTTATTATTATGTACACTGCACATAGAGTGCTCTGTACCCCCCCCCCCTTGTATTATGGTAATATGTACTTGCTGTCTCTTTGAAAAGTGGATATTCATAATTTCTAAATTTGTTAATTTTTTTAATTCTCTATGTATTTCCTTCCAATGATATTTTCAACTTGTCTGTTTTCTACATCTACTTTAAGGCAATGAACTACAAAACACTCAACTTTAAGACAGTGAGCTATATTTTCATGACCTCAGCCTTTTACTTGTAGCGTTTATTGTTCTCTCGTGATAGCTCCCTCTTTCAGTTACATTCTACTTTATTTTGCCTTCCTAATGACTTTTTCAATTACTTGAACTCCTGTAATCTCCTCTTCACTAGTACACCCTTTACAATTTGTTCTTTTAATTCCCTTTGTATACAATGTATTTATCCCCCCTTATCAACATTCTTATTTATCATTATGTGACTGTGATCCCATTTAACATTCCTCTGGATGGTATACTTATCAACTACTCTCCTTTGTATTTTTTATATCATTCCTTTTCTATTTGTAATTTGATTGATTGAGTCCACTTGATGTCAAACTTTCACACTATATATAAATTGTTCATGTTCACTAATGTTTTAGTTCCTGAAGATGATCTGAAATAAAGGTCAAAAATTAGAAACTTATTCAACAGGACTCTGATCAGAGTATTTTTTCTAGCACTGTATCTTCATACCTTCTGTGGTAATAATGGGTTACCATGAAAAGTAATGCCATTATGCAAAATATGAATAGGATACACATAATTCCAAGCAAAACAATATTAACCCTAACTGCACTGGGGGGGGGGGCCTGGGAGGCCCCCCCCTAGACAAATTCTGCCGCGCATTTCGAACCGCTCCATTTCACGCCACGCCACTTTCTGACTTTTTTCTTTCAAGTCTTGCGCATCTTTTGACACCAAGTTCGCGAAAATCGGTCATACCGTTACCGAGTCACATGACCTTTTGTGACCTCATGTCAGCCCGAAAATGGAGAATTTCTGAGTTTTGTGTACAAAATGAATGGAAAACTACATTTCCTCATGTTTCTCCTTTATCACCTGTAATTTATTCTATAAGCTGTAATTATCATCTGTTTTAACTGAATATTAGTTCAGATAACACTCTGAAAGAGTAGACTTTAAAAAACAATAAAAAAGTTAAAGTTGAAAAACAAAGAAAAAAAAAACAAAGAAATTTGTAAAACAATAGAATACATAAGAATTGAAATCACTTTTGGATTTTTTTCTTATATAATAATGATTTTAAGGTTTAGAAAGAACTTTTTGCATTAAAATTTTATCTCTAAGGCCTTTCTTTACTTAATTATCAACCAAAATGCATATTTATGCATATAATTTGCATAAATTATAATATTTAATGAAAAAATAAAGATTTACATAAAAGTAATGATGGATTTGTGTTCTTTACGCGATTTTCGAGGTCTGTGCAAAATTTTGCGGCGATCCGTCATGTCGTGGCCGAGATCAGAGGGGGGGGGGGGGGCCTCCGAGCCCCCCCCCCCCCCCCCCAGTTCAGAGAGGAGCTCAAAATAGCCCATTACAGTAAGGGTTAAATGGTTTTAAACACCAAGTTTTCCCTAAATGCTATATTTAAGATGGCTCTTATTCATGTTAAACGAGAGACAGTGTATGCCTCATTCTAAGTTTTTGTTTTTGTTAAATTTTTAGTCTCTTCATTAAAACTTGCCTTTAGATTAAGCTAAAACCCTGCCATGGAGTTACATTTGCCATAATGTCTTGCATAAGAATAAGTGAGCACATTGCTCCTACCTGCTTGTCTTTACATCGTAGTCAGAAATACACAGAGACTTTTGTTATATGATATAACCAGTAAGAAAGAGATGGATAGTAAGATATTTTCAGTATAAGTAAACTAAACAAACAGCCATGTTTGTTTAGCACTGCTACTACAGACCTCCTACACCGAGCTTGACTAATGTAGTTAAATTTCATTTTCCCATTCTCTTTCTCTTTTCTTTAATGTTTCATTTCATAAACAGCTCAGATTAACCTATTCATCTTTTTTTTAATTTAAGGGATTAATGAAGTCAATGTGTTTGCTTATTTATACTTAAAGGAGGATGACCCAGGTTATGTCCCACCTAAGCCAGCAAAAAGCAAACCTCAGGTAAGAAATGCTAGTGTGCATGCTCTGTGTTTTCCCCCTCATATTATTACAAGGTGTCATATTGATTATTGAAATTCGAAACTTAGACTCAACTTTGATTGAAAATTTATGAAACTATAATATGTCTCCTAAAATTGTTTCATTCAATATTTGTCAAGTTAATAATTATGTCAGGCAGACTCACTCATGATCTTTAAGATTATCAAAGGATTTTTAAATTTGATGTAGTTGTTTGATTACTTCATTAGGTTTTTGGAAATTCAATATTTGAAGTTTTCTATTCTTTGCAAATGTCTATGGGAAAATAACATCATGCTTTATAACTGAAATATATAAAACTCTTCTCAACATGTCAGACTTTTGTCTGTTCTTGTAGGCAACAAGTCAGGATAAATATATTCCATGTTTTCCCACTGTCATTGATTTAGTGAAACATGTTCTCATCAATACAAATATACAGTAGGTCTCTGAAACATATCTTAGACCAATATCATGTTGTGTTGACATTTATGTTCATCAGGATAAATCTTGGATTATCTTTCTAATTTCGATCTTGATTTTTTTTTCCTTCTGCAGACAAAGTTTACCAAACCATGAGCAGTCAGATGAAGGAGGAGATTGATGAAGACCAATTCTACAAGATATAATTGTTAAAAAATAAGAAAATTTTCCAAGTTTTGGGGAAGAATTTGTTTGGTTAACTTTCACAAATGCAAATAAATCTAGGATGTGCCAGTTGCGAATTTCATCATTAGCCTCCATAAATGTGCCTTCATAAGAAGCATGATTTCATATGGAATGTGTCTCCATGAAATATTCAGGAGATAATATTATAATCACGGTGTATGGATGCTATGCATTGCACTCTTATTTATTACATTTTAGATGTGCAAGGTCTTACCAAAAAAACAAACAAAACAAAACAAAGCAAAACAAAACAAAACAACAACAACCAAAAAAAAAAAAGGCAATAACTTTCTCATTAGTACTTATTAGTACTTAAAGTTCATTCCAAGTCTAAAAGATATGTCAACAACACTTTATGTGGCCTTATTTTATATAGTATAACTGACATTTTAACATGGTGATCTCTAGTTATGTCATAAAGATTTAGAAATGCCACACAATTTGTTTTCATATGAGTCACTTATTTGAGTGTTACCTTGATCAGCATTGACTTCTTCTGGGTTACTTTCTTCAATTTTTTAGGCACATATACTATAAAAATGACCTTCTTGGTGTACTGAAAATCCTATGATTTTTTAGAGTGACAGTATGGTTTATTTTCATTCTGCTGAATTGAAGAAGCTCAACGAAAACTGCTAATGAAGTTAAACATAGCTAGATATCAAAAGAATTATTTGACAGACTTGATAACATAACCACATCTACTACAACAATTTCAGAGGTATTGGTCTGTTTATCATTATCCAGTGTCATGTTTGCTTTCATTCACTGAAAGTACAGGAATGTTCTTGGTGTGACTGGTTGATTACTATTATTTTTATGATAGACAAGAGAGTCATATCTTTTGGAACAAATCTGATGCTTTTCTCTGATTTCTAACTTAAGAATGAGAATTGCAAACCTTACTGTTCCTAACTATTGCAGGCATCATTTTAGAGAAGAAAGTGCACTTTTACCCAACTATTGACAGTAGGTTAGATGTCCTGTACTAATAAGTGCGTTAGCCTTAGCTTCATCACAACATACTTGAAAAAGAAGGTTGTTCAGTTTTCTTTGGAGTTACATTTCCTTTGGTCACTTTGACCCTTTCATTTGTATGATCCAACCCTAATCTGGAAAAAAAAATGGAAAAAAGTATAGAATCATTTGAATATTGGTATATATGTCATGCATGGATGATGCATGTGTGTTTTTTATTTCATATTTGTACATATTAAAGTGTATTTGATTTACATTGATTAAAACAATAAATAAAACGCAAATGATGTTTGTTGTCATTGCTTATATGGCAAACATTATTTTGTGGACATGTTTTCTGTACATTTCAGTCTTTTACTTCTATTTACTGTGCTGACTGTATCTGCATGTTTTCACCCCCCCCCCCCCCCATTTTCAGTGACCTACCTTACTTACTTTACTATATTCAATTTTATTCAGTCTTGTCCTATCTATAACATATTTATCCTATCACGTTCTGTTCACTTCTGTTTTATTTGATAAATGTAGAAATAGTATATTAGTTCAATAAAATGCTATGCTACCACTTCTATTGCCAGTGAACCCTGAACTACTACTACTACTACTACTACTACATGTACTACCACTACTACTTCTACTACTGTACTGCTACTACTACTACACTACTAGTACTTCTACTACTGTACTGCTACTACTACTACTCCTACTACTACTACTACTAGTACTACTACTACTACTACTACTACTACTACTACTACTACTACTATCTTACTACTACTACTGCTACTACTACTACTAGTAGTAGTAGAGTAGCAGTAGTAGTAGTAGTAGTAGTAGGCCTAGTAGTAGTAGTAGTAGTAGTAAGATGTAAGATTTTTAGTCATACTAGTAGCAGTAGCAGCAGAAGCAGCAGTAGTAGTGGTAGTAGTAGAAGTTGTTTTAGTTATTATTATTACTATTATTGTTAGTAGTAGTAGTAGTAGTAGTAGTAGTAGTAGGCCTATAGGTAGTAGAGGAAGTATAGGCCCGAACCTTCAAAGGTATACCTTGGCTTTGCATGATTAGGCCTATATTTCTAGTTTTGCATTGTTTTTCAACATTCCTAACTGAGGTAATTAAACAAATGACTTATAAAAAATATAAGGAACAAAACAAAAATAAGATATACATTTCTGCCTATGTTAGGTTTTGATGGTGCACAGTTACTTCATAAATAACACTGTGCGACACGTTATGTATAAAAACACCATTATCAAACAAAGCGAACGAACTATTATGTTTAATTGATAACACAAGAGGGCGACGTTTTTTTAATAAAAACGTAACATAATTTCTTCACATGCATTTTTTGTTCGCTATTGCTTATATTCCACTCATTTTGCAAAAGAAGGCATTCTTTGCTATTGAACATTTAGAAAACGTATTAATGATGAGGAAATGCATCCTCACAGAGCAAAATCTCCTTCGAAAATTGTAGAAAATAAAGCATTTGTTTGTGGTGCACAATTACACTTATCCATGTTTCCCAATAGGCTCATGTATAAGCCGGACAGAGACGAGCTATATCAGAATCGACATTAACTGATCTAGAACGGTTCTCAACCCCCCAAAAAGTTTTGGGCAACAATCAAATGTTTTTATTAACACTTTTCATCGCCATAAATAATGCTTCTTCGCATATTTCAGAAGAAATTATTATTTTATGCCGCACACTTTCCACTTAATCTGTCAGAGGAAAATATTGTAAATGACTATGAAAATTGATTTTTTAAAAATATAATCAAAGCACTACGGGTGCTAAAACTTTCAACAAAGGTCAAACAGAATATATTTTCACAATTACAGCAAAAATTAGCTTTGTTGAAGCTGTCAAAATGTTTAAAAGTGATTTTTTCCGCAGCAGCTGCACGATCATGAAAATATTAAATATTATCAGATGATGCTTGTTCCGACTTATAATGCAAGAAGCTCTTTTATGAGAAAATATGAAGCGAATAAAAATGAATAGCAACGAACTTTTTATTAATCTAAAAGAAAAGGAATCACGAACATTTTGTCTAAATTTCGTCCTTATTCTTTCATAAATTACTTCAAAAAGTGTGTGGTGCACACTTTTATTGGCTATAGCACGTACTGTGCGACGTTTTTGCGTGCAAATATCCGTAGACAAATAATCGGCTCAAATTAGCGAAAGCCAGCGAATACTCAAAATCATGGTCGCATAGTTAAAATGTGCTAGAGTACTAGCATTACACCTTCGTTGAATTTTCAAGAGGCATTAAAAAATAATCATTTCGTATAAATGGTGCAATTTCATGCAAATTGGTATATCCATACCAATATAAAACTGGGGGAAATGTGGCAGCCTGAAAATACAGAAAAATAACACTAAATCAAAACAATATATATTTCTTATTAAAAGTACATGCTACCAGTGCTGTGACTACACTCAGACCAGTTACTGAGGCATAGCTGGTTGGCTGCTGGGGTGGGTTGACAGGAAAGTTGCTACAGTAGTATGCAACAATAAACATGACATTGTATGCATGCTTATATCTTCTTGTACACTGTATCATGTCTTTCAAGGCCTCTCCCCTTATCTTTATCTGTCTGCATACTGGTGGGGTATGTGTTTCATATCTATAACTCCCTCTTTCTCTCTCTCTCTCTCTCTATCTCTCTCTCTCTCTCTCTCCTTCCCTCCCACCCCCACCCCTCTCACTGTCTTTCACTCTGTATCTCTCACTCTGTATCTCTCACTCTGTATCTCTCTGTCTTACTCTGTATCTCTCATTCTGTTTCTCTGTCTTACCCTGTATCTGTCTTACCCTGTATCTCTCTGTCTTACTCTGTATCTTTTACTCTGTATCTTTTACTCTGTATCTCTCACTCTGTATCTCTCACTCTGTTTCTCTGTCTTACTGTTTATCTCTCTGTCTTACTCTGTATCTCTCACTCTGTTTCTCTCTGTCTTACTCTGTATCTCTCACTCTGTATCTCTGTCTTACTCTGTATCTCTCACTCTGTATCTCTCACTCTGTATCTCTCTGTCTTACTCTGTATCTCTCACTCTGTTTCTCTCACTCTGTTTCTCTGTCTTACTGTTTATCTCTCTGTCTTACTCTGTATCTCTCACTCTGTATCTCTCTGTCTTACTCTGTATCTCTCACTCTGTATCTCTCTGTCTTACTCTGTATCTCTCATTCTGTTTCTCTGTCTTACCCTGTATCTCTCACTCTGTATCTCTCACTCTGTATCTCTCACTCTGTCTCTCTCTGTCTTACTCTGTATCTCTCACTCTGTCTCTCTCTGTCTTACTCTGTATCTCTCACTATGTCTCTTTCTCCCTCTTCCCCCTCTTTCTATGTCTCCCCTCTATCTACATGTATCTCTATATATTTCCCTCTTTGTGTTCACCTTTATCAAGTCCTTGCTTCTTACCCACTTTTACATAGTACCATTTGACATTTGTATGGCAGATGCTATCTAAAAATTTCTGCAACATTCCCTGAATGAAATTCCAAAAACATTCATTCTATTTTTGATGTGCTGAATATGTTATATGATATACAATACATTTTGGCTTTTAAATACAATGTTTAGTGCATTGACAGGGAATATATTCATTTCATGTAATAATTGACCTGAAAGTGTCAATTTTTACAAAAAGAACTATTTCAATCAATATTTTTTCCCAAGCAATATCGGTTCGGGGGTTATTTTGCTGTCTATTTCAATTCAACAGACTTTTGGTCACCGCTTAAAATATAGGCCTATAGCAAATTAGTGAAAAGGTCATTTCACTATCAATTCATTTACCTGCGGCCTCTTCTCTATAAAGTGATTACATAAATTGTATGATTCTGAGGGTGGGGCATGGAAGGTAGGGCATGGAGGGTGGGGGTAAAGGTGGGGGAGGGGTTTTAGACGGAGGATGCACTAGCACGAGAGTAGGAAATGCAATCTATCATGAATAAATGTTGAAGGGCCTCAGGGTTTTGTTTTCATTTTGGAAATTAAAAGTCATTGCCTGCACCTGATTTCCTCACGATGAAATGCAGTATCATGGCATTGATGCCATATGGCGATGCCAGAAAAGAATACATGGTACAGTACTGTATATTACATTTTTAACCCATTGGCTATTGAAATGGGGTGGCTCCTGTGTTAATCATATGGGAATGAGAGAATTTGGTAGTCAACAGGTTAATATTTGTTATGTTCATTTGGCTTACATCTTGACAACATTGGTTTATCTTTGACAATGATTCTCTCTCTCTCTCTTTCTCTCTCTATCTCTCTCTCCCTCCCTTCCCCTCTCTCTATAATGTTTTACTTCTCTTCCCTCTACAAATTACAATATCCCTTCCCCTGACTGAATACTGCATCAAGTAATGCCCAATTCACCTTTTTTAATTTCCTCTCCCCCCCCCCTCTCTCTCTCTATAAATTTATCACTGCCCTTTGTCTCACTTACCCTCTCCTAAATTTCCTGTGTACCAATTTCACCCCCTCCTCCACTCTGCATTTTCTCAAGGTTTTTTTTTTCAGGCTGATTATTCTCCCTTGATTTGTATCCACTTCTGCCTGAAGCAAGATGATCTACTTTCACTCTTTTTTCATCATTTCCTCATCCTTCAATTTCCATCTCTGCCTCCTCTCTCTCTTCCACTCTCTTTATCTTCTTCACTATTTCAATTTCTTTCCCACTTTTTTCTCCCCTCCCCTTCCTCCCCCCTCTCTCTCTCTCTCTCTCTCTCTCTCTCTCTCTCTCTCTGTCTGTCCCTGTTTTTTCCTCCTTCTTTTTATGCATCTATATAAAAAACTTATATCTCCTTATTTTCCAATAATTAGGCCAACTGTTGAGAGACAGGTCGTCAACTTTTGATACGCAAAGTCTGAATTTGTTTTTAACTCCGAGAAATATAATACTTCCATGATACAGAACTACAGAAAAATCCTTTAGAAAATATGATTATCACAGAATAAAAATTTGAATGCACAATGAATCAGATGCTACTGACCATATTCCCACTACCCTTTTTAACCAAATCAAAAACAAATTCCTGTTTATCGTGGACTGTATTAGAGCAAGGATGAAATAATTAGTGAAGCTCATGTAGCATTTATATCGCTGTTCCGTGGATAAATGGTGCACCACTTCTCAATTTTATGCAGGCTTTTTTCATCATGGAAATTACCGTCAAAAAGGCTGCTGCAGTTTACCATATAACAATTAAAAGAGATATGAAAGCTAAGGGTTTATTGTGTATTATCCCTTTACCATATCATTATGGCAAACCAATAATGCAATTTTTAGGGAATACAAGCAACTACAGAAAAAAAAAACTTAAGCTTATTCTAGATTCAATGTTCATGCATAATTGAAGTTTTAATTATAATTTCTTAATATTGATAATCTCATTTGAAGGCTAAAAATGCGGCAGGAAAAATATTAATCATAGTCTGTGGAAATAAATAATTGAATTCTGATATTTAGGTCAAAACTAATATAGAAAGCTGTTTGATTCTTGTTCTTGATTAAATGATTGACATCCTGTGGATATGTAATCTAAAATTTGTTTCATATTGGTGCAGTATTCAAAGACAGAAAATTCTTAAATCTGATCATAAAAAAATAAGACAATTCCTGATGCATATGAATTTTATAAGTAGGAATTAATTGTAAGGGGAAAAAATGGAAATAAAAGAGATAACAAGTGATATGAAAGATTCAAATAAAATAAAATGAGAAAAAATAGAACATGATAAAATACACTGAAATGAAAAGTTATTGAAAATATCTTAGATATTGAAAATATCTTTATCAGAACAAGATGTATTTTGAGTACAAATGGCCCTTGTTCTAAAGAAGATAAATATACAATAAAATATCAAGCAAGACATATTACAGGAAGTTACAAGGTAGGATTTTGAAACACTATAAAAAGTTGAGGAAATGCATCAGGACAGTCGTTTAGGATGAGCAATAGTAGACATAGATTTCTAACATAGTAAAACAATCTTGAGCAGCATTGAAAACAACAACCACAGACATTAAATGCAGACTTGAACCTCCCACTCCCCTTAACTTAAAAAAAAAAGAAAAAAGGATGAACATGCTCAACATTCCTTGTACTGCATATTTCATATTGTATTTTCTATATACGGTTTTACCCAATCCAAAATAATCCATAAACAGGATTCAAATTCATCACATTATGTCATATTGGGTTCAACCAGCAAACTCAAAATTCACCTACATTGTGTATTTCATGATTTGATTTTGAGGTACGATTTTACCCAATCCAAAAACATCCATACACATCAATTCACATAAATTCATCACATTACATCTTACTGGGGTTCTGCAATCAGGATTACCATTTTCTGACATTGCATATTTCATATCTTCTTTCTGAGATAAGATTTTACCCAATCCCAAATCATCCACAAACAGGAACAAATTCATAATATGACATCTTGTTAGGTTCAACAAGCGGGCACATGGAAGTTTGAGAAAGCCCGGATGCGTAATTTGTTATTCGGGCATGTTGGAATGGTGTCAGGCCATCCAGCCCTGGGGTTCCAAATGGACGAATCACAGATGCAAGAAGAATGAGGACGCATCGGCATGCATGCTTTAATTCAGGCCAGGCATACACCTAACTGTAAGAGTGTCCTCATTTTAGTTCCAATTTCATTCTGAAGCTACCTATTGTGATAATGTATCCGCATCTTCATGAGATTACAAATTTCCCTGATTATTTTTTCTTCAAGAAACAACATCTACATGCACTTACACCAGTCTCAGACACAACAAGCAAATTATTAAAATTAAATAGTGGTATGGGAATATAGGATCATTCATATTTCCAAAACTGGTGATAACCAAACATTAAAATATGTCCACATCTACATGAGATAACATAAAGTTCTATGACCTTTTGAGGTACTACCTAGACAAAGTGCAGTTACAAAAAGCAACATGAATGGACTCAGATAATAATATGCAAAAACTGAAATCTGTAATCATAATTCCTACATTCTGGTGATCACATAACCTATAGACATGTCCACATCTTCATGAGATAGCATGAATTAAGTTGAAAATTGTGGTGCTATCGAGAAAAATTTGATAAAAAGAGGCTACATGGGGGGAATCAAATAATAATCTGCAAAGATTAAAATGAATCTTCCTATTTCAACAGAGGAGATGATAAAATTCAAGCTATAAATGTTTTCATATCTTCAGAAGATAGTTGTGAAAGAAATGATGGAAAGTATGCACACGGGTGAAATATATGTTATTACATTTTTTTGCTTTGTTTTAGTACTGTTGAAGACTATTCTATATTTACATGTTACAAATTGAGACAAATCAAGTGTTTTTTGTTTTTTGTTTTGGTAAAATGTGGATGAGATTTTTTTGACATACAATCAACTAAATAAGGTAGGATAAGTGTTCGGCTACAATTCACAACAATGAAAATAAGACAGAATTATGATAAACCTAAATGAAAAAATTGCAGCTTTTGCTTCTAAACAAGCAATGCTTTACACCTTAGAGATGTGGCAGAGTAAGAAATGCAAAACATGATTTGAGGTTTCATAATCCCTTTAGACAACAATTTCAGACAATGAAGTATAGAGAGAAAGCAATGAAGGGAAATGGGGAAAAATAAAGAAAAAGTAATAGAAAACAAACACAAAATCTACTAAAGAATAAGAGAAAGAGGAAGAGATGAAGATAAAGACATGATAAACAGAGAGTTCGTGAAGGAGAGCTAGAAAACAGCAAGGACAGAGAGGGGGTGAGAAAGAGAGAGAAAGGATGACTTTATGACAATGAGAGATAGAAAGAGATAATGAGAGTATGAGCAAGAAGGAGAGAGAGAAAGCAGGAGAGAGACAGAGAGAGGGGGGACGAAAAAGGGAGAGAGGAGGAGAAATAGAGAAAGAACAAAACAACAACAACAAAAAACGATGAGTGCACTTATGCCAAACATCCCTATCCTGTACATTTCAAATATTTAACAGGAAGCAGAACTGGCCATCCACCTGGCAAGTCTGCATATAAAATGCGCCAAAAGTGACAGAAATCAGACAGAAAAAGAGAAGCCAGCTCTCATCGTGAGTCATACCTGGGGAATAATTCTGTCCTGATGCAAAGAGCTGAAAAACAGAGAAAGCGACAGAGAAAGCAAAGGTTCAGGTTCCCCCAGGGGTATGCTTTTCGTCCAAATTAAATCCCCCTGCTTTTTCAACCGCACCAGTTCTCCATGCATCGGCAAATGTCACTGATGTGTATCCGCTTGTTCTCCGGAAATATTTGGAGGAGTGATACATCGCAAGAAACGGACTGGGAGAAGCGAGGGGGAAGACAGGAGCAATCAGATTTCATGAAAATTTCATTTTGGTCAAAATTCACCCATGAAATATGCATGCTTGGGGAAATATATCGTCACCATGGAAATATGAGTTTCTGAAGTCATCATATGCATCAATCAAGCAGAGATACACTCAGGAGAAACAGAGCAGAAAAGTCTTATCAAATTAGAATTATGTGTTAGAAATGTTCTGTGATTCCATAAACACATACATGTTGGTCTATCCTTCTGACATTACCTTTTTTCCATGAAGAAAAGCAAAATTATAGTGTTCATCAACTATTGCAACGACTACAACAAAATTAGAAGTTGTGAAACATGTATACAATTAAATAATTATTATCTAGCGCATAAAAAAGAGAAAGTGACCCCTCCTTTTCCTTTCTAATTGTCTATTGGGTACAAGCCTGTAGTAAGATGTCATTATCTGAAATGGCTTTATATAGATTCCTTCTCTTGGGTCATCTTGCTGTCTGTCCCCGAATTTTGCAGCATAGCCTCAAAGTATGTAACTATACCCTTAAAACCTTCCATCGATATGGAATGAATTAAAAATTTTCACACTACTGTACAACTGTGTGTCGTTTGATGAAAGCCAGAAGGGCATTGGCTCAATGTAAGAGCACGTGAGTTAACACCCTTCTGGCTCTTAACAGATGATATCAGCTCGACAATCCAAAGTAAGCCCTTGACAGCGGTCCAGAAAATGGGGATTATCTAATCCCACCAGGAATCTGTACAATTTGTCACGGATAAGCTGCCTTAATGCCAAAAAGTAGAGAGATGATGGAGGGAAGTTTCAGTTGAGGTTTGGCTCCAGTTAACACAACTGTATATGGTCAGAGCTATAGGTTCATTAATGCATTTTTAAAATTTGTACGAAAGGTTTTGAGCTGACAAGAAATATTGCTGTATCTCATGGTTTGACAAAGGTAGCCAGATGACCGTGCAATATTTTTTGCATATCTCATGACTTTCAAAAAATACCTGGATGACTCTGCAATTGTAATATCTCCGGGATTACTTGCATGAGTACATGAATAAGTGAGAAATCAATGTCCCTTTAACCTGCGATAAATGTTTAGTTGTGGGTTTAATTGTGTAAATAATAGTAGGTTTCATGCAGTTGATCATAACATTGGATGGTGTTTTTTTTTGTGCAACGAAAGGTATATTGCACTTGCCTTCAAAATATTTCACTCGTCACGCCATCTCTTGAAATGCGTTCAGCTCATAAGTTATACCCTTGTATTCCACTCAAGGCCAATCAATATTATATAAAGATTTTCTGTGCTAAAACATCTAATTCGAAGCATACACATGCCTGATAGTGTATAGCTGAAAATTAGTTCCTGCATACTTTTTCTAATCAATGAAGGTAACAAAAAGCATATTTAATGAATCGAAAAAACTGCAATGAGGCCTTAAGTGACAGACAATCTTTATTAATGCACTAAGAAAATAACAAAATAAAATACATCAACACCAAAATAACTAAAATAGCCAATAAAGGCTTTATTTACAACCAGTAATATATTCATCAAAATGCAATGAGGGGAAGGAGAGCTCTTTTTATTACATTCTGCTGCACATTTTTAGAATTCTCTCTCAACTATTTTTATCAACCATGCAAAGTTGGTGCTTGTACCTGGCAATCTATTATCAGACGTGGCTATGATTAAAATGACCATTAGGTGGCAAGTAACGGTCATTTTCAGAAGCCAGAGACCGTAACAAGGTCTCAGATTTACTGCCCCGCTCATGAAATGCCAATCTAAGAGATGATAAATGAGGCTATTTCTACAGCCATGCATCTGCATTATTTCATTGAATAGCCTTCTTCTGAATTTCTTTTCCAATATATCCCAGTGCACTAGAAATAAAGCTTCGAATGGTCAAAGTGGAGCCTTTATTAAAGTAGACTAATTTTAATTGAAATAAGATTGAATGATGTTAGAGCCAGTTTTCACATTTTTCTTACATATGTGAAATTGGAAGAGAAATATAGGAATTCTGTTTTTGCTCACAAAATAAAGACTTCCTTGAATAATTGAGCAAAAATGAAAATAATGATAGTTCCATAACTGCAATTACTAATACATCACCCATTTACTCTGTATAAAGTAATGTGACCAGTAAATTCCTTGGAATTGTTCGAAGAGATAAATGAAAACAGTATCATATCTAAACTAAAGGAAAATAAAATAAAGTGTGCTTGTCTTGTTACTACTGTGCTATTCACCCTGTATGGGCAGTACTCTAGTGCTGCTTATTGCAATAAAATGGCAGCTGGCACTGCTATAAAATGATTTCTCAGAAGGGATGTTTGGTGTGAGATATTTCTATCACCTGATACCATCCCCAATTGGATCGAGGGGGAAAAAAATAGTCTTAAGGTCAGACGAATTTGTCACATTTCCCAGGATTCCAATATCTCTCCTGTATTCCATTCTGCAATGCGACTGCAGCTCCTGACTTTGTGATTTCAATTTCTTCCCCATCTGCAGAGCAATACTGCAAGCAGGCATCACTAGTGGTCAAGTTGACCTTAGAACACAAACTTAGGGAGGTATAGTATCCTACATGTAGCAGTGATGTAACAATAGCCAATATGCTAATGATAATTTAGTGATGTTATGATATACAGCTACATAGTGCCATGTAATTTACTAATTTTTGTATCCCCACAACAGGTACTGCATAATTTTGATGGATTAAAGAATCAATTTCCAAATATGGTATTACATCTTACAATTTCTTTCTGTTATCACAAACAAATCAATACACTTTTGCCTTCCATTCTTTCTTCACCTTTTTTTCACTCATTTGATATTGGTCAGGAGAATATGATAGATATTGTACATTCATCAAAAAAAATGTATGGAATTAATGGAGACAATATATTGTAAGAAATCTGTAAAAAAAAATCTAACAGTAAATTCATTGAGATATATGTATTTATTCACATATACACTGTAAATGAAATCAAGGGGCATTCCTGAAAATTCACTAGCATAAAATATATATGACATAACACTCGCAAAAAACATTTACATTTTGCTTTCTAGATCAAATGAATGGCAGTCCTCTCATATTTACATTAATTTGAATAATCCAAATCATTTCTTAAATATTGATACATATTTCTTTTGACTGGAATGAGAGATTTAAGTCTAAATATCATAATGCATCTTTGAAGAAGGCCTAAAGTCTTGGTGTGGTTCTGAATTCATTTATGTTTTATTTGCATTGTAAATTCTAGATGAGTAATCTGTGTGCTGGGACAGAAGTCAAACATCACTCATATTCTCAATAGGCATGAAATGTCATCAGAAAAAAAAGTGTAGGCCACACATTCCTGCAAGACTCCTTTCATACAAGGAAGAGGCCCTGCACACAAAAAACTGTCTCTCATTCAATTTTCAGCTGCCACCTACGCTGTCTAATTAGTGGACACCTTTTGAAGGTGTGTTTGTCACCCTTTATCTGAGAGTCATTATCACCCAGAGGCCCCAATATTTACCCCCACCCCTCCGCAGCTGGCGGGAGTAGCTTCTATAGATTCCCTCATTTCTATTCATATTTCTTCTTTTCTCTCTCCCTCCCTCTATGTCTCTCTGTCTCTTTGTATATCTCTCTGCTTCTGTTTCTGCTTCTGTTTCCCCCCCCCCCCTCTCCCTTCCTCGCAGTCTCCATAATGGAGATGAAGTCTCTCTTTATCTATCTCTCTGTCTGTTTCTCCCATTCTCTGTCCATTTATCTTTTTCTGTCTCTGATTTACTCCATCTTACACTCTCTTACATCACAATCTTACAAATTCAAATATAGATTCATGCTTTCAAAATAATATAATTTGCAAGGACATATGCTTATTGTTACAGTCTGAGAAAGTTTGTTTTGGATAGAGGCCAGTGGATTAAAATGGCAGGTGCTCTGTTTTTGTGCTTCACTGATCAATTTAGCGACCTCCCATCACTATCATCTCTTTACCTTACACTTGGGTTTTCACAATCACTCAGAAACCATAACAGGATTAAGGAAAGGCGATGGGAAATTGGAAAGAGGCGGGGAAGGTGAAGCAATCTTCTACTAACACTGCTGCAATTAATTATTGCACCATATTCAAAACAGAAAACAGTTATTTCTTAAAGCTTATTGTTGGTCTAGGTCAAGGAAGCGGTGAAAATGTGCTTTTTTTCACTGCATCTAGGTGACTTAAGACTAATATGAAATTATTGAGGGTTCAACATTGGCCTCAAGTTTCTTTCAAAACTCTCCACTCCTTAGAGAATTTCCAGTTTGTCATTTTCAGAATTATCAACATAGATACAACCTTACTTATATCATCAATTCAGATATCACTTCATCAAATATGTGACATATATAACTGAGTGATTCTACCATAACACAAGATATTGCTAGGTTACAAATAAATCCAAAACAAGCAACATCAAACATGATAGATATCTGGAAAATGCAGGAATTATGGATCACACTTGCTACTGCACTGTTCTTTTCATATTCATGTGTACCCAAAAGTACCTTTTGCCCCCCTTCAGTCTTTTACCAAATGCTGTGCATTATATGGAACTATCAAACTTCCCTTTTTTTTACTCAAAAAAGCAGTATCTTGAGGGAAAAAAATGAATGATACAGATATAAATTGTAGATGACTAACTTCAGCTGTCTAAATCAAATCAAATGATTTGAGACCTCACAAAATTTACCATAAAATCCGAGAATAAAATTGAAGATTTCACCAAACTGTCCATGAACGCATTCTCTCTCTCTCTCATACCTCTTCAGTTTTGTTCTGACATGTTGTGTATCATGACTTATCTTGGGGAATTTTATCTTCTGAGGGGCCATTCATTCTTCTTGCTTCTGGCTATACCTTCCACTTGAATTGATACATACATCACTCCCTTTCTCTTTGTCTATAGCTAGTAAAAGCTGAATTGTGCAAATCTATCTTTATTCTTCCACAGTATTTCCTGTCTTGTAACATTTTCTTAAATGCATTCTTCTTGTTCTTTTTTCTTTCATCAATTCCAGTTCTTATATTGTTGTTCTTCTACTAATCCTTCTCCTATTCTATCTCCTGCATATCCTTCCTTCTAAGTTTACTCCCCTTCCTATTCCCCTCCTTTTCTTCTCCCCCTTTTCTCATTCTTCTTCTGCTTTTCCTCCTCCTCCTCCTTCTTCTTCATGTTCATTTCCTCCTCCCTATCCTTCATCTTCTTATTCTTCTTCTTTTGTGTCACTACATTGTAACCTAGTTTACAAATATATACCCATTTTTTCCCTTTTTATTTGGTAAAGTTCCAATGTTGATCTCCTGTTCCTTTTCATTCTTTTTAAATAGTACTAATTACTTTTTTTATCATTCTGTTTCTCTCTATCTCTCATTCAGAGTCATTAACAATATTCCTTGTTTATTTTATCCCCTTTTCTTTCTACTGAGTTTCCTTCTATCCTCATTCACCATCCTTCTCTCTCCTTGACCTTTAACCTAATCTGTTTGTGGTCATTGCAATAATTAGTAATAACATCATATCTTCTCTAGATCCACTAAATCACAGCATACATTAACTTATATCAATGACAATGTTAACAAGTATTTTTATGCTGTATGCCAATTAGTTACTAATACATGCTGGGGCGGATCCAGAATTTTGTATAAGGGGGGGGGGGCACACAGATGCAGGATTGTCATCTTTGGGAAGCCCCCCAAAAGTCGCTCGGGGGGTGGGGGGTTGGAAACATTTTTTTTTTTTTTGCCAGCCCTCCAAAAATGGCTGTGGGGGGGGGGGGGGTTATGGGGTTCAGTTTCCCTCCATAATTCTCTGACAAGCAAAAAAGGAAGAAAAAAAGGGGAAAAAATGGTTTTCAGTTCTAAAAGGGGGGGAGGGGCACAATAAAAAAAAGAGGGGGCACAATGCGTACTTTTCTTTCAAAAGGGGGGGGGGGGCACGGGCCGGGATTGCCCCCCTCCCCCCCAATCCGTCATAGAATACATGTAATGTTCCTGCAGCCTTGTTTTAATATGTTTCTTATTTAACCCACGTCACGTCACGAAAGGAGTACCATACGATATCATAATTAGATATGAAAATACTAAAAAAAAAGAAGTCTTTTTTAATGGGTTTTTTTTGCCTCTCTCTTCCTTTCTTTCTTTCATCTCTTTCTCTCTCCCTCTCTTTCATTCTCTCATTCTCTCTGTCTCTTTTTCTCATAATAACTTTTCAAACACATTTTCCTCCCATTTTTCTCTTATTTCCTACCATTCCAATATCATTGTTAGATATGAAAATACTTTTGAAAAAGTAGTCTAAATTGTCAGTTAACTAGTCAATTTTCCTTGCATCTCTTTCCCCCTCTCTATCTCTCCTCTCTCTCTCTCTCTCTCTTTCTCTCCCTCTCTCTCTCTCTTTCTCTTTATACCTTTCAACACATGTTTCCCTCAATTTTCTCTTATTACTTCTTGCTTCCTCTCACTTGCATGGCTTTCTCTCTTGCCTAGATATCTCAGTCACACTATTGTTATTTGAATCCTCCTTTAAGCAGCAGCAAACAAACAAAACAAAACAAAAACAAAAAACCTACATGTAGAAGGCATGTTCCCTATTATCTATTCCATTTACAACAAGAAGTGAAATACATAAAATGGAAGAATACTTCTCTTACCTTATTACTGTCCTACTTCAGAAAAAGAAACAGTTTATGTGACGATATCTCCAAAATATTTCCACTTGGTCAAATGTCCTTCATACAAAAGTTTTTTACTTTAACACAGAATCCCTATCTCCTACATGGTGGTCTCACAGTGAATATTCACAGTACGTAGAGTTCAATGTTGATGGTGTGTCATTCTAAAAGTTCACCACCTAACACTGAAAGATGGGAAAATTAATAACCTGACAGGCTGGAGTACACACAGCTTGTCGTCCACAAAAAGACCAATTCAAAAAAAAAAATCCCTCAAATCCAAAATAGATATTTTGCCCTAACTCCATACACATGGCATATTTCTTACTATGCTAATTCACAGATAGTAGATGCATCTGCACACTAGCAGTGCTACTGCATCAAATGATTAATCGTGCGTTGCCGACCTGAGGCACTCACAGTTCGGTGACTGCGATTCAGAAGCAGCGCAGGACGGCCTATCGCTGTCAACATCTCTGCTGTCTGCTCAAGCCCTACCTCATGACTCTCTCTCTCTCCATTTCTCTTTATCTCTCTCACTCCCTCTCTCTCTCTCTCTCTCTCTGTGTCCCAGTGGAGCTCGGCTCACTTCACTTTCTGACACGTCGGCCTGTGCAAAGGTGCTGTTAATACCTCCCCCTGTAACCTCTGACATCTAAATTAGTGAAGAGATTTCAGCAGTAGATTAAAAGTGCAATCAGATGGAATCCGATTTCATTTCCCTCGCTGGGACATGCGATATTGGATGATGTGTTTTACATGACCTATGAATAACTACTCAGAAGTTTGCACAGGATGCTGCCGATGTCATATGGTTAATTCATAGAAAATTGGTAAAATTCAATAATGCCCTTTTTTCAAGCAAAAAAAAAAAATGAAGAAAAAAACATAGCAATTATTCTAACAGAATAAACCTTCATTTATCTTTCTCCCTCTCCCTTTCTCTTTCTCTTTCTCCCTGCATCCCTCTCTTTCACCTGGGGGCATGTGCATGGAAAGAAGATATATTCTTGATATTTTCTTTGTATAGTTTTGCCTCTCTCTCACTTTGCTTTACCCATCTGTGTTGCCTGGAGATGTAGATAATCTACATGCAAGATGTGAAAAAGAGATAGATGTTGCAGTATTATATGGAGTCCATTCATGAACAGTTTCAGAAAGCCCCTTTATACTAATGATTTTAGGTTATTTAGGCAAGATACTAAAAATTTAAAGCTGTTAAAATCATTTTCCCTCCATCTACATTCCTGATCAGGATATAATTTATCTCATATATTTTCCTTCTATTTTTTTAATCCTTTGTCAAGCCATTCAATGTGGGCAAGTCCAACCAATTTTGCCCTATGCATTACTGACCACATGTAAGATTTTAGTGTATCTGATGATGGATCAAGCTTAGATCAGACAAAATATCAAATAAATTTATAATTGTATTTTCACATCAATTTTTGTTCACAATTCCATTATAAAAGTCCATTATACTTGATAAGATAGATAAAATATCAAATAAATTTGTATTTTCACATCACTTAATGTTTCCAATTCCATAATACAAGTCCGTAATACTTGGTAACATAAGGGATATACCTCGGACTTATCCAAATTGAATCGATAAGGCAATCACAGTTGTATTTTCTCATTATTGTAACTCTTCAAGATAGCTTCAGCATCTAAACTGGGCGTTGTGGCGTGCGCCTGTAATCCAGCGAACAGTGGAAGTTATAAACTGATTCAGCAGACCCAGGTTCGAGACTGAGTCACGTCTTTCGGATGGTGACGTTAAAGGTCGGTCCCCAGACGTAATTAATGATAGGCCTATCTGATTGATACCTTTTTTTTTTTTTTTATATATAACACACACGCACACCCTGGTATCAATATGCCTTTAGCACTTCATTTATTTGATGTATGATAAAAGAGCAATGTAGATAAAATGCCTTGCTCAAGGGCATAAGTGCCGTGCCGGGGATCGAACGCCCGATCCTCGCATCTCCAGTCAAGCGCCTTAAACCACTGGACCACGGCACCTCCACTTGATACACATCTGTAAAAACCCAATTACACACACACACACACACACACTTAAATGTCACTCTCCCCCTCCCTTCCTCTCTTTCTCTTTCTATCTCTCTCTCTCTCACTGCCCCCTTTCTTTTTTCTCTTTTTCGCTCTTTTTTTTCTCTCTCTCTCTCATACATGTATCACACCTCTCTTCTGTCTTTTTCTCTCATTTGGTATTCACTATAGTGCATTTGCTGCGTGTACACGAAATAGTACAACATCTAAGGCATCGCGTAATATGGAATAAAATTTTTATCATAATTAAGGCATAACGTAATATGGAATGAAACAGCCAAATGCCAAAATAAATACAGCATAGTCATCATCACCTCTTCTCCTGTTTGAGCTAAGTATACAATGGAGCGCAGCACACTCTATAAACATGAACACATCCCAGTCTGTATATCAATGTCATCTTACAACCATGAGGCATCACTATCTTACAAGGAAGGGACAAAGACAGTGAAGCCTTTGTGGATAAGAAGCCATCGAACTCCACGTGAGCATGTATTTGCTCAAGAATCCAACACGCAGGCCACCAAACAAATTTATTGCCATTTTCCCCAAGTTAAACATTGGTTACCTCTTCATCCTGTCTCCTCCTTCTCCTCCTATGTTTTAGCTTGGAAGTATCTTCCATGTCCTGGCAAGGAGACAAACATTCGCCTCGCAATCGTCAGATCGCGCGTGACAATTACCCGGGACCCTTGATGAGCGTAAACACTTGCATGGAGGGTTAAGCGTCGTTCCTGGCGGGTTAGGCGAGGTGCTGAAATGATATTGCAATAAATGGAGCTGAATGTATCATCTGTCTCAACTTCTCAAATTCCATCTCATCAAAAGCAGGAAAGTGGGTTGTTTACCAGCATGCAAGAATGCTGTTAAAATGAAACAAAAAGAATAATGCTTAAAACTATTCCAAATTTAGACTATTGGAATAGTCTAAGTGGAGGGAAATATGACACTTGGTACATTTCAAATATATATATATATATTACATTTGTAAATCAACATGCATATATTTCAGTTATAAGACAAAATACCAAAAATGCAAAGGTCTTGGAAATTATCACCAGTTTTAAGATTTTATAATAGAAGGGGGAAAAAAGTAGCCTCATTCAATATATAATGTCAGTTCAAATATTTTTGTTCTCAACTGTCTAGTATACCCAACAGAATTTAAAATATAGTACTATTGCTAATTTCATAAGTAGAATTATACAACTCACTCCTAGCTCCAATATGATTCATTTTTGGAGATGATCGGGGAGGGGGGGGGGGGGGATGTCTTATTAAGACCTGTACATCATCCGCATAAATCTTTTTCTGAAAAGCACCCTAAACAGGGATTGCAATAGGAATAGTTTTGATATCCTAAAGAGGGAAACCCGTCTAACATCTCAGATTTTTATACCCTTAACGGCAAGGTATATTTGAGGATTACATCATCATCAAAGACCTTTTTTTAGCCAAAAAGGAACCGTAAAAGAAATTTAATCTAATTTGAAACACATTACCGAACTATATTTTCAAACCTGATTTTCATTTTACCCCTGAATTTAATACCCTTTTTCTTGATTTTGCTGTTTTTGATACCCTAAAGGCATAACCCAGTTTCATGTACGCGGATGATGTACAGGCCTCAATGAGACATCCCCCCCCCCTCCCGGGAGATGATCACATTTTTATTAAAATAAAAAGTGTGCAATAGTTTCCTGTATTTTCCAACTTTTTTAAGTATGTGATCAGCAGTGGTGCTCAAAGAGGTAAGCAACCTTAAACTGTGTGTGGGCTTTATAAGATCAGGAGAAATCTAATTAATTTAATTATACTCTATATGCCATGTACATTACTTTCCAAAAAACATTTTCTTGAGTAGTTTAATATCTACTTAAGATTTAAATGCATTCTTTGGGTGGGGTTGAAGCTGTTTTAAAACAAAACAAATGTGATACATTGTGATAATGTTTGGTATATGAGTTCAAGACAGAAAAGTAAAATAGAATTTGAGTAGCATTGGGCAAATATACTTTTGTTCATTTGAAAATAAGTATAATGTGACTGCATTCAAATCATTGTATGACTAACATTGTATTGACTAATATTGATAGTAGTTGTTGCTTACAAAATTGTACAACATGGTAAATAACATTGCATTTGAACTCATAGGCAAACAGACAAGTGAGTTTAATTGACTCACCAATAGGTGACTCACAGAATACGTGTATGTTAATTGCTGAGGGCTATAAAGGCATTAAAGAGAAAGTTGAGTTCTGGGAAAGGTGAAAAATAATTTGTGAGCTTTCTCATCCCTTTAATATCAAATTGGAAGAACACCATAGTAGACATGTACCTTAAAAAAGGATTGCCCTTCAAATGCCCTCATATTCCAAATATGACAAGAAATAGCTGAAGTGTTCAGGCCGAACAATGCCACATGTGTGTGCAGTCCCATACATGTATACCCATTTCTGTGTGCAGTCCCATATACCCATTTCTGTGTGCAGTCCATGTGTTTTTCAGAGAGATTTAATCAGTTTCTTATCATTTTGATAATTCCGAAACCTCACATTATACACCAATTCTCATGAACACATGATCAACAATTCCTAATTGCTTTGAAAAATTTTCTTTCTCAGTGTAATCTCATGACCAGAACTCAACTTTATCTTTAACTCTTATTTGCAAGGATGTGAGATGAAGCATTTCTGGCTCTCAAAGTGGTGACAAGTGGTGGTAGTAGTAGTAAACCACTGGGAAGGGGGCGTGTGTGCCCCTCCCTTATCAAATGCAAAAAATTAAAAAATAATGCAAGGCAGAGAGACACAGACGGAATGCAAGAAAAACAAGAGAGAAAATTTTTTAAAAGAAAGGAATGAAAGAAAAGAATTACTTAGGGGTATTTGCTCTCTATGAAAGTGCTGCACCAATAAATCATGAATTATCTATCCACATAACTACGTAGCCCTCCCCCTTCCCCACAGGACTTGGCACACCCTATATTGCATAAGCCGTAAATACAGATAAATTGAATCTGGCAAAATACACATATTAACATTAAAAGCACATGTACCTATTTCATATCAGACATGTATCTTGTTCATGAAATTCAGGGACTCACTTCATATCAATGATAAAAGCTTTCTTTGGATACATCATTTAAATTCATGAGTGAAATTATAACCAGGATCTACTGTAAGGAAAGTATACTGATTGATGAGTTCTGATGATCTGTTGATGAGTCACAATGCTGGTAATACCTCTCCTAATCCTTTCATCAGGAATAAAAAGCAAATGGTGCATGAAACTCACATGATCACATCAATAGACCGCTTCTGTAATGTATACAAATTTATGCACATAATTCTCTGAGCACCTAGTGACGAACTATTCCATTAACCTGCTTTTTATAAATGAGCCTCAATGCTTGGAATCCAGTTTGCATACATTATCTGTTGCTATGTCCGGCAAGCTTTCAGGTTGTCAAGAACAACCTTTGTTTGAAAGGTATGTATAAAATTTGCATACATTACCGAAGCGGTCTATTACATATTCCATTCACCCAGGGTCTTACAGCACTGCGGAAGCTGCATAATGTGAACTGGTAGATAATCCATATTTTTAATAATCTACATGTACATGTAGGACATGAATGAGAGTCACACTGACACTATATCCATGCAGACATTTCTATATAGATCTTCAAATGTCATTTCTCAGAGTGTGTCCATATGAGACATTTTCTTTACATATTGGAGTAGCCCAAATTTATGAGGAAAGTTGAGACTTCATGTAGTTGTTTCACAGCAAACATAGGCTTTCTGATGAAAGAATTTTCCCTAGAAACAAAAATTGACATCTTTTAATGTAGGCCTAGGCTATCTTTACTAGGGAAAAATGAAGGGGTTTGATAAGGCAATTCTTTTGATATTAGGTTAAATATTTTATTACTATAGAAAAGGTACAATTATTTTGTTCAAACAGAAATTTCATAAATCTATCTATTCTCCTGATCGAGTGAGGCAAATCGCAGAGGGAAAATGTGTATAGACGCGCCCTTAAGATGACAGCTTAAGGGCAGGCGGTAATGAGAGCCTCCGCACATCCAGACACGCAGCATTGTTGCAATGTTTTTGTCTGAAGTAATTGCTGTCAGCAGGGGGCTACCGTTTTATCCAATAAGGTCAATTAAAATTGCTCATGGGCATGGAAGTTATTAGAAAAATGTGATAGGTGGCTTGGTTGTATGATCAGGTTGAAAGATGAGCAGCGAAAGTTGTAGAGATCCTATGGAAATAGATAAGACATAGGTTATGAGACAAAATACCAAGGATGCAAAGACATGGGTTAAATGGCATCCAGTTTATTGATAAAAGGAGAGATCAAAGGGGGTGGGGGCAGGGATAGTTAAATAAAACGTACTGTAGGCAAAGAGTACAATAGAAGTTGAATTACAAAAATGTGCTGCTTGGTAATTATGATTCGGTTGAACGATGAGCAGCGAAAGTTGTAGAGATCCTATGGAAATAGATAAGACATAGGTTAAATGGCATCCAGAATATTGATAAAAGGAGAGATCCAAGAGGAGGTAAATAGTTGAATAAAACATGCTGTATGCAACGAGTACAATAGAAGTTAAATTACAAAACTGTGCTGCTTGATTTGGTTGAATGATGAACAGTGGAAGTTGCTGAGATCAAATGGAACTAGAGAAAGAGAGAAGATAACACAGGAAGAATAAAATGAAATGACATCCACGTCAATAAAAGGAGAGATCAAAGAGGGAGAAAATAGTCAAATAAAAGGTGCTGTAGGCAGTGGGTATAATGGAAGTTATTACAAAAATTTGATAGGCGACTTGATCCTATGATTTGGTTGATGGATGAGTGGCAGAAGTTGCAGAGATATAGGGGAAATAGAGGAAATAAAAGGGAAATAAAATGTGCTGTACACAGAGAGTATAATGGAAGTTATTACAAATTTGTGATAAGTGGCTTTATTGCATAATTTGGTTGAATACCAGGTGGAAGTTGGAGAAATGCAGTCGAGAGATAGAATAAAAGGAAAGGGAATAGTTGAAATAGCATGACAAAGCATTTAAATCAATGATAAAAATACCAAAGAGGAAAAATGTCTAAATGATCATAGGCAGGGAGGTTCAAGTAGGAAATCTCATTAAAGTGTCTCTGGTATTGGATAATACTGGCTATCGGGGTGTGGTGATCATGCCTTGGTTGAAGGAATTGTCACAGTAGGAGATAAGCAGTAAAATATAAAATATGAGAGAGAGAGAGAGAGAGAGAGAGAGAGAGAGAGAGAGAGATTGAGAGAGAGTGTGTGTGTGTGTGTGTGTGAGAGAGAGTTTGTATAGCCTTTGTCCGAGGACACTTTCGGACAGAGCACAAAAGAAAATTCATGAGAATGATGGTCCTCGAAAGCCTTACAATAGACCTCGAAAGTCGAACAATGAACTTGTGATTTATTCTGACGGACCAACAATAGAGGAATAATACTTGTCCTCCGTAATACAGCTATACAAATACGTGTGTGTGTGTGTGTGCGTGTATGTGCGCCCATTTAAAGCGATGACATATGCATGAACTTTACATTCGGACCGATGACACACAGCGAACCGATGACGTCATCGGTTGGCAGACCTGCGCAGTTAGACCCAAATTACATGCTTTTGCATATAGGGGTAGGTCATCAGTTAGTGTTACACTAACAAGTCGTCGGTTGTATAGTAAAATTTCAGACGGGTCATCGGTTATGCGGTTGAATTCTACACACACAGGTCATCGGTTATGCGGTCAAATTCTAGGTTGTAAAAGATGTCATCGGTTAATATGCGCGCACAGGTATGTGTGTGTGCGTGTGTGTGTGTGTGTGTGTGTGTAAAAAGTGAAATTGGGAGAACAGAATAATTCAATCTATTATATGAGAAATATTAAAAAGGGAAAAGTGTTGCATAAACATAAAGTTCAATTACAAACAGGGAGAAGTGAAAACTCATGAAAATATTCCTGACATTAGGTAATACAGGATGCTGGGGAGTGGCAGTTGTACCCCCCCCCCCCCTGAAAAACAAGAAAATCTTGGGAGCTTAACCCTTTGAATGAATACTAAATACATGGTACACCAAAACAAAAGCTTAAAGATAAAGTTGAGTTCTGGTCATGAGATTGAACTGTGAAAGATACTGTCTCAAAGCAATTGGGAAAAGTTGATTATATAGCACATAAGAATTGGTGTATGCTGTAAGGTTTTTGGAATCACCAAAATGATAAAAAAATTGACTCAATCCTGCTGAGAGTCACATGCACTGCACACAGAAATGTGTATATGGGAATACACACAAAATGTTCGGCCCGAACATTTCTTTTTCATTTCTGTTTCTTGTCAAATTTTGAACATGAGGGCATTTGAAGAGCAATCCTTTTCATGGAACATATCTACTATGATAATCTTCCAAACTAACATGATAATGAGAAAGCTCACAAATTATTTTTTACCTTTCCCAAAACTCAACCTTCCCTTTAAAGCAAGTAATACGACACCTCCTCCCTCCTTTTTGCTTGTCAGTGTGTAGTTCTGTTTTCATGATAATCCTATTATGTCAGGATTCTATATCAATAAATTTGAATTTGAATTTGAATTTGTATAATAGGATTGGGGGGGGGGGAGGACTTGTTCTAAGTTTTAATATCTTAAATTTAGGCAAATGCATTTATAGGCAGGTCACATTACTGGCACATTTACTTTTAGCCAGTAAGCAATCACAGCTTTATGTAAACAGAGAGGGAGAAAAGAGACCAGGAAAGGGGGGTAGGGGGGGTGTCGGAATGAACATTTAGGCCTCTTGTAGCTGTCATCCATAAAGGTAATCATAAGCATCATTTTGAATCATCCCATCACTTCCAGATTTATGGTCAACTGGCTCACCCCCCCCCCCCCCCATCCTCTCCTTCTTGAAACCCAAGTGGCCTGTCTTTAAGTACACAACACAAAAAAAAAAAAATGAATGCCCTTTTAAATTTTTTATCCAAAATAGCACCTGAAAATGTTACCACCATTTGACAGTTTTTTAAATTCTTCTCAGAAAGTTTTGGGGAATTGAGCTTCCCCCTTTTCCCAAGTTCTTGACCCACCCCTGCATCACATGCCTATGTTCTTGATGAAAGAGATAATATGAACTTGATACTTGGTTTGCCATGTACCTCTTATGTTCTATGGATGCTTATTTATGTACTTTATCTGTCATCATAACTTCTCATTCCTACATTGTGTAGACAGGGGTCCTGTGATATAGATACCCCCACATGTTCTTTGTACACTTATCAAAACAGTCCAGGATCTAGGATTAATTAGCTGGGGAGGGTAGGGGAGGGCAGGGGATGGGAGAGGATGAATGAGGGAAAAAGTTTGAAGAAAAAAAAACTCTGACAAGCAACAACAACAAAAGGAAGGCAGTCCCAAATTTTCAGGAGTATTATTAAGCTTTTAAATTTTCAAGGGGCACACAAGCACAAATTCACATGAATTTTTTTGGGTGAACTTTTGTAATCACTTACAACCAGGAGTTTAGAACAAAAATATAAATAAAAAGACAATTTCTTTTGCTATAAAGACAGACCCGTCAGAAGGGGGGGGGGGGGGGAACAACCCCTTTTTTTCAAGGGTTTTTTAGTAACTTGTCAGAAACTTTCAGGGGTAAAACGTGCAAGCAAGTAAAATGCTGATGACCTTTTTTTTCCTCTATATTTTTCTTCTTTTGATTGTCAGAGATTTCATCTATGCACATTATAATTTTGGTGAATCAAAAATGCACCCCTTTTCAAAACGCTGACAGGCCTGAAAGAAAAGAGTGTTTTACCCACAGATATGGAAGTAGGTTCGATATCACTGGTCAGATATACAGCACTTCAAATCAACCAAATTCTCTTAACAACTCCAGAGGGCAGCATATCACTCATCACAATTTACATGTTTGAATAGCTTCTTCAGCAACCCATGGATTCTTCTAGCTGTACAGCTAGGATTCTTCATGTAATCGTAGAGCACTGAATGTTTTAAAAACAAATTTACAGTTGACTTCAAGATTTTTGAGCAGTAAACTGAATATAATAGTGGTAAGGATTACCCAAATAAATTGTAAAGATGCATGTTTAACTGGAAACCAAATATAACTATTTGAATACACATTTTGAAAATATTAATTGGCTTTATTCATGGATAAAAATTAATTTCACAAACACTAACTTTTCCAAATGTTGACACCTTTAATAAAGGCTCTATCTGAAAATAGAAACCAGGTCAACTTGGTCTACCCTGGGCTTTAGCCTTAGGCTCCTTTACCCTTTCCACGTATCGGAGGGGACTAGGTCTTCCTCAAGACCGGGAAGTCTGCTCAACGCACTGAACCACATTGTTCAGAAGATATGACCCCCCCCAAAAAAAAAAAAAAAAAAAAAAAAAACAACAACAACAAACAAAAAAAAAAAAAAAAAAAAAAAAACATCAAGTGGAAGGACCGTCATTGATACCGGACCTGCGAACTCCATCTCCTAAAGTAAAATTGAAAACAAAAATAGTAAAAATGAGAAGTACAGAAACCCCCACATAGATGGCATCAATATTCGGAACCGAATCTTACGCCAAAAATCTGAAACAATAACAACAACACAAGCTCGTTATGTGTATGAGTGGGCAATGACAGTGTCCTGAAACTAAAAGTAAAAGTGCAGCAAATACCGGTAGACAAAAAAAATCAGTATTTTTCTTTCGGGATATGCTCTGCTGAGCTCAGGCCACAGGCCACGTCTGACTTTTTGGAATCAAAACCTAGTACATTGGATGAGTGCCTCTTCTATCTTGGAGGAGGCCCTCAAAAGTAAACAAATGTTATAAAACTCGTCCAAACAGAATTTTTCTGTCTAAGCAGAAAATTGCATACTGTAGTGTGGGCTACACTAGCCACACGGGCTTGATGTTTTATAAAATATGACATTGATATTCAGTGTCATTTTGATACAACATCAAGCCCGTGTGGCTAAGGCCACGCAATGCGTAAGGCACTGGTAGAGATGTGACCGCTGTGGCGGCTTTAAGTTTGGGACTTGCAAGGTTTATTTAGGTTTAACTTACCTGGTCTTGTGTGATCCAAACCCATACCTTTTGATCCAGGTATTCCAGGTCGTCTAAATCATGGAACTAGTAGTTCCATGTCTAAATACAGAGTCACATTGATTCTCCTCGTCAAATTAGCTCTCACAGCCACGTCGCGTCGTCAGCTTGGGCATACGTCGATAAGGCAGAGCGAGAGTGGCGTACAGGTAGCGCCAGCCCCGTTCGGAGGTACTAGGTCGGGGCATGTATTGGGTCGAGATAGGTGCCGATGCGGCGTTAGGTTATCCCACCATCAAAACTTGTAAACCCAACCGTGCAATATTGACACAATATCAAGAGGGCCTTCTTCCATTTCCAAGTGTGCATGTGGTATAGATCCATGTCATGGTCTAAGTATCGAATGTACGTCCGCAACCAATCATCATAATATTTGTGCGATAGTATTGGTTTCTTTGGTAGATGTAAATTCCTCTTCAGGGACTAACACAGGGCTTACCGTAACGAACTTTTTTTTATTATTATCTGTTGGCTCCATTTACTGAATAGTCACTCCTCGGCCCTTGTTAATGGTGATTTCAAATTTGTAGTTTTTAGAGTGTATGTAACATTTGTAACTATGTAACATTTTGGTAACAGACAAATAAACAATCACTATACAGTACCCCACCCGTACCAACTGTTTCAAATATTCCTACATTCCACGTACCATCAAGGACTGGAACTCTCTTCCACCTGATATCCAGAGCATAACAGACAACAACACATTCAAACTTCAAGTAACCAACTATTTCCGCAACCAAGACTCCAGGAATAAGGACTAATTAAGTAACACTGCGCACTCCCTCATCCTCCTCGTTTGGTTCCTGATGGAATGTTGAGGAGTAACTAGAAGAAGAAGAAGAAGAAGCTATAAAGACATCGTGCTAAAGAGCTTAACAGATGCAATGGGTTTTCCCTTAAGAGCATGGGGCGGGAGTGGGGGGGGGGGGGATTGCCAAATACTTCCCTTTTTTTTAGGGGTGGGGGGTAAGGGAACACACACACACACACTTATATATATATATATATATATATATATATACGGATAGCAATGCTTGATGGATTACTACATAATAAACTATATCGTCAATTCCCCCTCCTGGTTATTCAAGTCGCACTTCCTTTTGCAAATAATAATCCTTGCGGTAAAAAAAGGTGTTATAGTAACATGGGCCGCGCGCCCTCAGCTCTAATGCAACATATACCTGTATACTTTATAAATACCTTAATATAACGTACAATTAAATTATAAACACCAAATTGCCAGTGACAGCGTTGATCCGGTATAAAATTAATGGATGGAATATAGAGACAACAGATCCACAGTGACTGTAAGCTTGTCAGAGAATTCTGGACCGCATAAAATCTGACCCCCCCCCCCCCCCCCCCCCCACTGAGCGACTTTTATGAGGGTTGGCGAAAAAAAACTGTCGCCCCCCCCCCCTACTGAGCAAGTTTAGGAGGGCTGGCGAGAGAAGAAAAAAATACGGTCTCCCTCCAAGCAAAATTTGACAGTTCAGAAAATTTGCCCCCCTTGTAAAAAATCCTGGCTACACCACTGAGCCCACCTCACATTATACGATCGGTCTGCGATCCGATTTCGGAAGAAAATGTAATAGCATGTGATAAACATTCAAATGCATAGAATATTTTTGATTGAGGTTCCGAATGGTCGTATAGATAATAAAATCGAAAATACGGCCTATTGCGACCTTTCTAGTGGGAGGAAATGCTTAATCGGCTCCGAGTCGTAGTGACGCAAGTTTTGTGCAACGGGCCCCTAAAAATCAAACGCAAGTCCTAAATGCGCACTTCTGATTGGCTGAAAATAAAGTTGCGTTTGATTTTCCTGAGTTGCGTTCAAACGCAAGTTTTGTGTAAAGGCCACCGCACACCTTACGATCGGTCTGCGATCCGATTTGTGAAATAAATCGCTATGGCATTAAATACTGGCATTTTAACAAATGAAATCTACCCTATTCAGGTTCTGAAAAGTAATATGAATACTAAGCATAGGGTTTTGGTGAGCTGTCAGCTTTCTACAGGGAATATGGGCAAAATTAGTTTCAAATCGTAGGCAGTCGTACGATTTTTGTGACGTCACTACGACTCGGAGCCGATTTGGCCATTACACCGACTAGAAAACACGGCAAAGGCCGTATTATCGATTTTTCTATATGTACGACTATTCAGACCCTCAATCAAAAATATTTTTCGTTTTTAAATGATTTATCGAATGATATTACATTTTCTTCTGAAATCGGATCGCAGACCGATCGTAAGGTGTGCGGTGGCCTTAACGGGCCCCAGAGCACTCTACGATTGTCTACGATTTGAAACTGAATTTGCCCTTATTCCGGATATAAGGCTGACAGCACACCAAAACCGTATGTTTAGCATTCCTATAATTATTCAGAACCTGAATTAGGTAGATTTTATTTGTTAAAATGCCCATATATAATGCTATTACGATTTATTTCCAAAATCGGATCGCAGTCGATCATATAATGTGCGGTGGGCATTACTTGAGAGGGGTAGTGTCATTTCCATACTGTCTTGCCCCCTTTCTCTCTCTCCCTCTCTCATGCTTTCTCTCTCTCCCTCTCTCATGCTCTTTCTCTCTCTCTCTCTCAATATCTGTATTTACCCCCTCACTCTCATGCTTTCTCTCTCTCTCTCTCCCCCCTCCCCCTCTTTCTACTCCCCCCTCTCTCTCTCTCTCTGTGTCTCTCTTCAATCTCGTAGACGCTTTTGAAAATAATAGATTCGTGATGAGTATTTAATATAATACAAAGCGATATCAGGCACTGTTAATCATGACATTATGCACTAAAAACCATCTAAAGTGGAAGTTTTGAAATTGCCCATAATTGTTCTTAAATAATCATTAGCGAAACCACAAGCGTTATAGACACGCGAAATCAAACGCATCGTTGAAATAGCATGTGGCGTGCTTCAGGGTTTGTTTTTAGGAAAGTTTTCTCATATAAAGTCAATGACACAGCCAACTCCTCGTAATTTATATTCATAATTAAAAAAACATAAGAATGTAATAGGAATCTAAACTGCTTATGAAATATTCTTAACGAACACTTGACTATATAAGGTTTTCGAGGGACTGAAAGCATGCCAACTGAAGTGCAATATAAGGCTATTTTGTTTTTCGTAAAACTTCCATGCTTCTTCAGCTCGATAATTTAAAAAACTGAAGGACTTATCTATCATGTTGATGATAATAATAAGTGGTGTTCTCGACAAGAGACTGAAATTAAAGCATCGTAATCATCAAAGAAAGAATAATAATATAAACAAGTGATAAAGGCCTGATTATCATAATCACACTAATTTTCAAAATCAAAGTCATAGCCATTTTGCAGTGCCTCTTTGGACATATTTTGTATGGCTTATGCTCTTCTGTTGATTGAATCAAATTGAATTGAACTGAAATATATTGATAAAAATACGATCCAAATAGCAGCTATAAGGCTGAAACAAATTGAATTTACAAAAATTAAACACGTCCATAAAAATACATGCAAAATAGATTCTATAAAATAACACGGTGATATACAAATTAGAAATGACATATGACGATAAAATAAACAGGAAAAATGAAAAGGATGGACTAGATAGGTGTAGATATAGAAAAAAAGAAGAAGAGCTAGGTGAGGATATCGAATAACAAATGCACACATGAATATTAATAAAAGCATCAGAAGCAAGATTAAAGTTGCAGTCACATATACTATACAAAATTGGAGTCATAGGTGATAGATTTACATCATAAGGTATTGATATTATATTTAGGCATAAATGAATAGAATTATGGAAACAGAATAGTGAAGTAACTTTTGACCATTGATGAATATGTTCATTATAATATAGAAATTACGCAACACATGTACAATCATCAGAATTAAGATGTGTATTGCCATTGGTGGGCATTAAATTTATCAGAGTTTGACATCTAAACCTCTGAGAAGAAAAAAACATATCCTACCTCTGTACAATGAATATGTATTTAAAATTAATGTAAACACAGAGCTACTTTATACTTTACAGGAGGAAAAAAAAAAGTTTTAAAAATATCATGCAGGAACTGAAACTTCAGGATGACAGAGATTCCCTCTTTTGTATCTTGAATGATTTCAACATAACAATGCGAATGATAATATTTTATATTTCCCCAGTGCATTTTATTTAAAATCAGTTGGAAGATCATCATGGTCGATGCATATTCCTTAAGCATACAAATTCATAAAGTTAGAATCCAGCTAAACATCATTTTATTACACAGGATTGAAGTGTATTTTACTCCGTGAATTCAGTGACTAATAATCTGTTGCAACAGCTTTATATATAATACTGAACAGATTAAAAATAAGATTGATTGTATCTACAAACAATGGAGATTAGTATAGCCTCCTTTAGAATGTTGCATCCCGGGGTTGCATCCTGCCTATAGAGGTCTTATGTCTTATTTTGACAAGTCACTATAAGGCCTATCTGCATTTTTTTATCGAAGCTATATATTTAATTACAATTTTAAATCGCACGCCCACTTTATCTTTCATTCATTTCATTCATTCTTTTCATTTCATTTATTTTCAAATTCTCATAAAAACATTAACAATTTATACATTCAGTAACATAAAAGTCATACATATATAAAATACATAAATACAATACAAGAATTCGAAGGAGCCAGCAGAGGCCATTGGCCTTTCAAAGGCTGGGTTCCTAAATCCTTGAACCTCTGGATGAGTGGTTATAGGATGTGCTATGGGCGTCCAACTACCTTCAGTATTGGAGGGGTCGTGCCAAGAAATTAATCACAATCAAACAGTACATACAATGCCGCCTTTTTGAAAATGTTATATTTCATTTGTTTATTTATTATTATTATTATTAATTTCTTTATTTCCTTATTTTTTATTTATTTTCTATCTATTTATTTTATTTTTCATTTTTTATTTTTACTTTTATTATTTTTGTAGTTATTTATTTTATTTTATTTTATTTATTTATCTATCTATTTTTTTAAATTTTTTTTTTTTTTTTTTTTTGGGGGGGGGGGGGCGGCAGCAGCCTCCAGAATCGACGTCCCTGAGATGAGCAATGAACCATTTTCCCATAGTCCTACTTGTCGGCCACGCGCCGGACTCGGACTCTCTGCAACCGCTTTGTTGTTGTTGTCGTCGTCATCGTTGTCGTTGACGTTGTTTTGTTTGGTTTGGTTTGGTTAGGTTAGGTTTGGTTTTAATTAGTTGTTGTCGTCGTTGTTAATGTTCTGTGTGTTCCTGTCCTAACCAAAGATCTGCACGATCGGATAATTCACATACCCGCCATCATCATCCTCGTCGAAATCACGTTTAGTTGATGCTCCTCGTAGAACTGATCTCATCTCGATGTACCCATGGTCACTGTCATCATCGTCATCAACCACGGCATTGGAAGGCCCAGCTTGTCCGTCTTTCCACGGAGGGCTTCGGGATGATGGGGATGCCACAGGACTTGAAGCTGCTGATGATGCTGCCGTTTTCTTGTCGTCTTGGAGATTAGGTTTAGCATTTAAGGTATGATAAGGCGCTGAGTCATCTTTGGATAATTTGTTAGCCTGCAGAATAATCTGATTTTGCAGCTTCAAACTTCTGATTCGTCTTTTATACTTCACGCACGTTACAATTAGGATCATCAGTAACAGGATGATCGTTGCACCAAGAGAAGAACTGACAACGACAATGATGAGATTATCCTTTGACAAGAATATCTTTTCCGAAACCATGGCTTCCCTAGCGTACTCCGGTGATGCTGGTGAGGATGTAAAGAACTGCTTACCGGTAGAAATGACCGCGGTTGCAGTAGAAATGGCCGCGGTTGCAGTAGAAATGACCGCGTTTGCCGTATATTTGACAGTGGTTGGCACCTCAGTCATTACGGTCTCATATTCGATGACTGTACTTGTAACAAGGGTACTTGTGGAAGGTGAATCTAGGGATTAAAACAAAGTAGAAGGCACGAATCATTTTTAAAGATCAAAAATCTATGTTGATTATTAGTACAGTATTTGGCGTATATTAAGGGACTATATACAAGTACAGTCACAAAACCAATCGAATAGCACAAAACGTAATAGAAGACAGAGAAAGAGAGAAGAGAAGATAGAGAGAGGGGAAGAGAAAGAGAGAGAGTGAGAGAGAAGGGGGGGGGGGGGAGGGGCCGGGAGTCTCAACTTTAATTTCAAAAGTTATGTTTCTTGTACAAATGCTCTCAGAAATAAATTTTCAAATTTGATCTCTAAACAATTATCCCACAGCACCGACTTCAGGGAATTTGAACCTGACATGGTCTCTTTCTAGCATTTTTATAACTCTTAAAACATGTGTTAACCTTCCAGTCATTATCTTGCAACTTAAAGAGTGCAATGAAAGGTAATCTATTCAATCCAATGCCTACCGGGTAGTTCTTGCATTAAGCTTATGGGAAAAGGAGAATTAAAGAGTGCAGTTTTGAGGTTGCAGGGGAAAGTCGGGCTCAATATTGCACCCTTCCGGTACTGATATTGGGACATTTTTTTAGAGTTAAAAATTGAACCTTTATGTAATTGTGCATGTATTTGTTCATGTACCTATCTATTTATTCCTTTATTTCTTAGTTTATTGATCTATTCATTTATTCATTATCTATTCCGTATGTGCTCGGACACTCTGGAACAATCTGCCTCTATTTATCCTTGACTCCCCAACACTTGCCACATTTAAAACCAGATTAAAGACCTATCTCTTCACACTGTAATCCATGCACAATTTAGTTAATAATTATGTATAATCAGGTTGAAATGCGAATTCATAGTTATTTCTATGTATAATTTCATAATTATATTTAATCTTATGTTATACGATGTATCTCTATTTATGTTGTCCTTCTAATGATTTTTATTGCTAATGTTTTGCTTCATAAGTTGTTTGGTTTATCTTTAAGTTTGTTAAGAGCTAGCTCCAGCCGTACAGGCGGCAAAAAGACAGTGAAATCCGCGGAGGCCATACCCGCGATGATGAAAAATGCAGAGGTTTTTCCCGCTACTAAATCTCATGCGGAGGTTGTTCCCGCAAAGCCAAAGAATGAAAAAGCGGACGCCATTCCCGCGACAGTTTCCAAAGCCCCTGACAGCCCAACTCGTGATTTTGGGGACAGACTCAACAAACTTGAAACTTTACTCGCACGTGTGGTGTATAAAATGGAGACCATGCCGAGTCAGCCAGCTTCCGATGCTTACACACACGGAGCGAGCTCCGACTTGTCCCAAGCGGAGAGACACGTTCTTCAGAGCGGCCATCTTGTTGAGGAAGATGAATCAAGCTATAACTATGCCTATGGGGATGAAACCCCCGAGGATACAGATTATCCAGACCTAACAACTGATGGCGGAACAGTGCCAGTGGCAGTCCCAGCTATTGCGGCGAAGTTTGCTTTGCCTTCAGGAGTTGGAGCCCCAGTGGAAGATAATATTGCCCAATCGGTCACTTATGTGATCATCCATCAACTGGAGGAGAAAACTTTCAGGGAAGAAACCTCCTCAAAATATCTTCCACCAAGCAACTGTCAATACTTAGACACGCCTAAAGTTAACCAGATAATCTGGGATAACTTATCGCCCTAGGCCATAGGATTCACGCTGAACACTGAAGGCATGACAATTACACTTCCTTGTTAGAAAGCCCAGGACATCATTGATATTTGTTTGGACCTCTTAAAGAGGCACATGCCTACAATAATGCAGGTTGCACATGTGATTGGAAAACTTATTTCCACCTTTCCAGCTGTGCAACACGGTCCTCTCTATTACAGAAACCTAGAAAGGGACACTTTGATAGACCCATGACCCTATCTAAGGGGTCAAGAGAAGATCTTTCTTGGTGGATTGATAATGTTGGGAAAGCTTTCTCACCAATTAAACGCAAGAATGCCAATGTAGAAATCAGAACAGATGCCAGTGGTATTGGCTGGGGAGCCACTAACCTGTGTACCCAAACAGGGGGAAGGTGGAATGAGGATGAAACGGTCAAGGCTAGAAATAATGGGATAAACTATCTTGAAACCCTAGCTGCTTTCCTAGGATTAAAGTCCTTCTGTTCAGATTTGCAGAATGCCCATGTACTAGTGAGGTTGGATAATACCACATCTGTTTCATAAATAAATGGTATGGGTGGGACAAAATCAATGGATTGCAATAACATGGCTAGGATAATTTGGGAATGGTGTATTGAGCGTGATATTTGGATCACAGCAGCCCACTTACCAGGCAAACTAAATGTAGAGGCAGATCAGAGATCTAGAAAGTTCATTGACAGAACAGAATGGATGCTTAACAAGCAAGAATTTGAGGAACTTGTGGCCCATTTCGGGCTGCCTGAAATTGACCTTTTCGCATCAAGGCTCAGTGCCCAACTTGACCGTTATGTGTCATGGCTACCTGATCCCCATGCCGAATCTGTGGATGTGTTCACACTATAGATTGGAGTAAATTCAACTTCTATGCTTTCCCCCCATTTTGCTTAATCTCACATTGCCTACAAAAGATCAAGGCAGACAAGGCTGAGGGACTTTTTATAGCTCCGAACTGGCCTACACAATCATGGTACCCTCGACTTCAGGCTATGACGAAGGGCAAACCAATAATCTTGAAGAGACATGAAAGCCTCCTAACACAACCAGTGTCAAACATTCCTCACCCTTTGCATGATCGCCTTGATCTTTTGTGCTGTAGACCGTCAGGATAGAGAGAATATGATTTCACTTTTCTCTACTTGGTTTGCAGGACCTCCGGATGCCATTTGAAAAGAGAGGGCTTACCGGAAGGACAGTGGATTTAATCACCGCAGCTTGGTGGGATGGGACAAAGAAACAGTATAGTTCTTATATCAAGTATTGGAAGGACTTTTGCAAGAGAAAAGATTTGAACTTCCTGCAGGTAGAAGTGAACTCAGTTTTAGAGTTTCTTTCATTTTGGTATTACGATAATGGACTTGGCTACAGCGCCATTAATACTGCAAGATGTGCATTATCATCTTTCTTGGTTTTGGGGGAGGGACTCCATACTGTCGGATTGCATCCAATTGTGTCAAAGTTTGTCAAGGGAGTGTTTAACTCTAGACCACCAGTGCCAAGATATGACGAGATATGGGATGATAACATTGTGCTTAACTACCTGCGTCAGCTGGCACCTGCAGGGAAACTGAACCTTCAGCAGTTGACACACAAGTTGGTGACATTGAGAGCCTTGATTACAGCACAACGGGACCAGTCAATTCACAAACTCCGACTGGACAACCTCTGCCTAAGGGAGAATAAAGCAACATTTTATGTAGATGACCTCCTAAAACAGAGCAGACCAGGGAGACTGGGCTGCAAGATTGAGCTTTCTGCCTACCCACCAGACCGTCGCCTTTGTGTTGTAAAATATCTCAAAAGATATATTGAAATGACTACATGTTTGGGAGGTACAGAGCACTCACTCTTCATTAGTTACAAGAAACCCCATGTAAAGGTGACGGTTCAGACTATAGGAAGGTGGATAAGAAACACACTACAAGAGGCTAGTGTGGATACAAAAGTTTTCAAGGCACATTCCACCAGAGCAGCGGTCACTTCAGCGGCCAACAGAAAGGGTGTGCCGATCACTCAGATCCTGAGCACTGCCGGATGGGCAGGTGAACGTACATTCAGAAGGTTTTATGATAAACCGCTTAGGGAGACGGGACGATTTGCAAGTTCTGTTTTGGATTGTCCAATGGGGACATAAGGTAAACTTATAGGTTGATTACTTTTTTGTACTTTAAGTGTTTGTGTAATCGGATCGGTTTTGGACCGACCGAGTGGTGTTACTATATGTTCCATTAAAATGTGACTACTGTGCTTCGAAATCTCATGTGAGCTCTTACGGAGACTCACGAAATAAAATAGAAAGATTAAACGAGAACTTACCGTTTGAAGTTTGATCTTTATTTTATGAGAGAGTTGTAGGAAGAGGTTACATGCCCTCCTCTCCACACCCAAATTCTTTCAACGGTAATTCAAGTCCTCGAAATCTTTCCCTCCTTCAGTAGTCACATTTTATGCTTCGAAGAATGACTGCGCATGCGTGAAGTAGGTTCTCATGCAATCTCTTCCTACGACTCTCTCATAAAATAAAGATCAAACTTCAAACGGTAAGTTCTCGTTTAATCTTTCTATTATATAGAATGATAAATTACCTTTCCCCTCCAAATTAACTAGGGGATTTATATTCCTGAGGATCAGAATCATTCACTGTAAGTGCCATGTATTCGTTTATGATGCCGTCAATGATATCGATAACAGTAATTATACCAATCGCTGTCATGGCTAATGATAATGAATTATTAGTATATTACTAAAACAAAATATACATCATATAATTCATCAATTATAACCACACTAAACACTTAAAAGGTTGATTAGCGTTAGATGCCGCTAATAAGTCATCACAAGTGCTGGTTTATAAATTACTGTCAAGTCACTTCGCTAACCGACTCCAAACCGACCGATCTTGGCAATGTAGTTTTTGTACGGTCTGTTGTCGGTCTAGAGTCAGTTTCGTTGGTGTGACTATGGTATTTTATAAAACGGGTTCAAGAATGTAGCCATCCTGATTGGTCAAATAACACCACGTGACCGTACAAAAAAAAAGTACTAACGCACGGCGAGGGAACTAACGCACGGCTAATCCGGATCAAACACTAAAATTGTAAGAAAACACTAAGATTGTAGACCCGTTTTATAAAACTTTTAATACATGGTTGTGAGTTCGTGCATTAGTGCGATCCAGCAACACGCAGGTTTTTATCGTGGTGTCTAACACACTCGGCTAAGCCTCGTGCGTTAGTACACCACGATAAAAACCTTTGTGTTGCCAGATCGCACTAACGCACTCCCAACCATGTATTAATAGTATAAGGCTATACAGGGGCGGCGCTATAGGGGGGCAGAGGGGGCGACCGCCCCCCTATGATTTTTCAAGTAGTGAAAAAAGAAAAAAAAAGAAGAAAAAAGAAGAAAAGGAGGAAGAAAAGGGAAGAAAAGGGAAGAAAGAAGAAAGAGGAGTATTAAAAAGAGAGGTCTTAAACATATAACTCTATAATTATTACCCCTGTTATTTAATGGAGAAAAAATATGACGTCATCTTTATGTCGTCATGCCCCTCCTATCAAAATACCCTGGCGCCGCCCCTGAGGCTATATAAGCATAATAATTATGAGAAAGAGCAAAGCGAGTAATACGTCTATATGAGTATGTAATGCCTATTCCTCACATTCCTTTTTTTTTTTTTTTTTTTTTTATTATATCTTTTTGTTGTTTATTTTAAAATAAGCATAATCAAAGACGACAATAGTGGAGAAACTCATTGAAGATCCATCCCATAAGTAGACCGGTAACCAGACGCCAGAGTTTCCTATAGGCCTAATCCTGATCTGGCTGAGAAGACTGCGCAACAAGGTGGCAAGAATGTGTTTGCGGCCTACTGACCGTACCAGTGGACCAGAGATCATACTCATTCTTCTTACCAAAATAAATAGACCATTAAGAGAGAAAAAAAAATACTTCTGGACCCCATAAAATCTGATACCCCCCCCCCCCCCCCCCCCCCACTGAGCAAATTTTTGAGGGCTGGTGAAGAAAAAAAATTGTCGCCCCACCCCCACCCCCACTGAGCGAGTTTTGGAGGGCTGGCGACAAGAAAAAAATACAGGTCTCCCTCCAAGCAGAATTGACAGTTGATAAAATTTGCCCCCCTTGTAAAAAAATCCTGGGTACGCCGCTGGCATACACCACAGATGCATTAGATTAATAATAATTATAATAATAAAAGTAAAAAGCGTAAATATTCTTATCATATGAATGAGGGCCGACAATATTAAACAACACCACCACCAACAACAACAACACTTAATAGATATATTGTCAGTGATGTAACGAGACGGTCTCGGTCTCTCTGTTTTGATGTTTCGGTGCTGGTCTTGACCTACAGACCTTATCTCAGCTTAAGTAAAATATTGTAAAAAGAAAGTCTCACGCATTTCACTTGAAGAAAATTCAGCTTTACAATACAGATATGATTATAATTAATGTATTGTATTTATTGATTTTCATATACCGTACATTCATGAATTTAAACAGACAATATTACCAAAATCAAACAATGTATTGCTTTTCTTTACACATTTTCACAAAATTGTAGTTTTCTGACAATACTGAGAAATAAATGAAAATTGATATTTGCTAATGCTGTTTTTACCGAAATAAGATATCATTACCTTATCAATGTAATCAATATAACTACTTTCCACATGTATCCATTTACAATATACATGTACATATATATTCATATATATGTACATGTATGTACATGTACATGTACATGTATATGTACATGTACATGTACATGGTCATGTACATGGTCATGTACATGTACATGTACATGTATATGTACATGTATATGTACATGTATGTACATGGTCATGGTCATATATAGACATATATGTACATGGTCATTCACTTGATAAAGACGATGTGAACACCGTCGAAAATTCGTGAGAGTAAATAAAGAAGTTGGATAAAAGCATGAAATGTCTAATAGTTTGTTTTTTCATATATATATACACACACAAGAAGCAATACGTTTAAACAAGACGACATAATTATAATAATTTTTACAACCAATATACAAAAAATGATTCTGAAGAAAATGAAAATGAAATGAGAGTGATGAATTTCATGTCGAGAGTGTAAATTAATATGACGTGAGAGCGGTTGGAGTATGAACGATCATCTCATAATCCTCCAAATCACAAGTCGTAATATTCCTATTATTTTCGTTTCTGTTTCGTATACAGTATAACATGCAAAATAAAGTGAATAGGCAAACAAAGGTGAGATATAAGTGAGGGAACGCACGTAGTGCCGATCCAGAAATTGAAACGGAGGGGGGGGGGGGGGGGGGGACAGGCGTGTGGCTATAGCAAAAGGATGTTAGCACGCACGCATGACACAAAAAAAATTTCTGGTAATGCGCTTCTAAGATTATGATTATAATTACCACTTTTGCTCAGAAAATTCTTCACGTTTCCATTATTTATCATAATATCGATGGTCGGTATTCACTGGGCTGCGACTGTTGGCGACAAATTGGGAACGGCATTCTCGAGGGAGTTACCGAATTGTCTCGAAATGTTCGCGTCGGCTCTAAATTTACTCGCGTGAGTCGCAGGGCCTCGCGCTCGTGTCGCTAAAATCCGTGCGACAAACATTTTCTCTCAAAATAGTCACAGAGTCTTCGCAGGTGTCTCGGACCCGTCACGAACCCGTCTCGAACTATTCTCAATTTAGTTTCTGTGAGTCAGAAAGTGTGAAAAAATATGAGAAAACCTTGTAAGGGGTTGGCGACCAGTATGAAACTAAATTTATGACTGATAGGAGTTAAGAATTAGAATCTGACACTTTCCATGCGTGAGACAGCCGCAAGTTCAAAACATTCTCAATTTTGTTGCGCGAATGTTGCACGACATGTATGTGAAATCCAGGTGAATTTTGGCCCAAATTTCGCAGGGAGTTCGTGCCAAGTGCCAATTCAGTGTCACTCCAAGTGAAAAGTGTCGCTAATTCGCGTTTGTGTCTCCAACTAGTCGCGAGCTATCGCAGCCCAGTGAGATACTATAGTTTTAGAAAAAAAAAAAAAACGTATACGAACCTTTATAAATACGGGCCTAATAATTTCAATTCTGCATGTTGTTGGCTACCCCTCTTTGGAATTCGTCGTTGACAACATGACAATCTACATATGAATATTCTCCTTCAGAACATGGGGAACAGAGTGATCGGCGTCTCTGGCTCTTCTCGGTGTGGCCCACGCTCTTCTCCTCCATCTCCTCTTCCTCCTCTGCCAAAATGGTGAAGTAGACGTTGGAAGCAGCTTCGTTACCACGGCTACAGTGGTCCTGTCGGAGATCATCATCCGCATCACATTCCATTCGACGTCGGCTTACGGTGTTCGATGATGTCCAATCGCAGGTGGTCATTGGGAGTGACGCTCCGCGTTGAGTCGGTAGATCGGGAAGGGGGCTCCTGACTAGGGTGTCGTAGGGGTAACTCATCATGTCTTGTGGGGTGTAATGAATTGTCCCTTCAATACGATCATCTTGGGTGTGGTGATGGATAGTCCTCACGAAGTCATGTTCACCCCTGAAAAAGTAAACAAAGTTCTTTCTTCAGAAGGATGAAAACTATCACTCGATCTTACAATGGGTCTGTTAAAGAAGTGATGCAAATAATTAAATCATGCCTTAAATTTGTCCTAAGATGCTTGAAAAAAGATATTTTGAAAGTTGCAAGTAAAATGATTATCTGTAACTGTTTAAAATTTGTCTTTGTCTTCGAAGTGCATAGCCCCAAATAAGTCAATTAAAGTTACGAATTGTTTCTTTTGGTTAGGATTATTCACTATTATTTCCCATATTTCGAAATGGAATGAAAATCTAAATGCGGCTAACTTTAATCCTGGGGGTGTTTCATAAAGATGTTTGTAAAGTTACGCATGACTTTACGAATGACTTGAATATGACAAGCCAAATGGGATGCTCAGTCATTTTTAACTGCATCAACTAAAGTTGAACTGTGCAGATATAGATTAACATTCTTATTATAACAAACATTTTTAATGCAAAGTATATTTTTTGCCATAATTTAACTGAGGTTTTTGAAAATACAGTCACACTTTGTTAAAACATCAGGAAAAACTTTGGGCATTCTATCTGGCACTTCATATTCAAGTCGTTCGTAAAGTCATGCGTAACTTTACGAACAGCTTTATGAAACACCCCCTGGACTATTAACTAGTGTAAGCTAAAGCCACCCTGACACTTGCACGCAAAATGATTTACGCAATGGTGTGCAGATAAAAAAATAGTGCGTGCCAATTTTCGGGCCAATTTCGTGAGCGATTCGTGAACTATGTGCAAACTTGGCGCAACTATTTCGTGGCAAAGTGTGATAGTGCGTGACGACTTAACTATGGCGTCAACGAAGCGTGATAATATGTGATAATTTATTCTCGGTCGGTTTGCTTTCTTTTGAACAGCCCATGACTAAAAACTGAAATCAGCCTACAGCTAGATGTAGTTAGTCGACGTTCAGTGTATGCTTATATGGCATTATATTATTGATCATTTGGACTATGACTAAACTAATAGTAAAATCTATGACTGAACTAAAAACAAAAAATGTCAAAAAGGTAAGGAAAAACAGATACCTTCCTCTTGTCCGAACGATGACGACAATGATGACGGAAACAAATGCGATGCCAGTGAAGGAGAAATATATAATATGCACAGGCTCTATTAAAGAGCTCTCGGAACCTGGTTCTGAAACATTCAATCGTTCAATTGCGATTATTATTTTCCACCCTCAACTACGCACTAGTAATTACATTTTCATACCTTCATGTGTTATTATAGATTTCAATAGGAGTGCATAATATTACGAAATATTTCCTAACCACGTTATCCTAGATGATCACGACAATGGTAATAAGTAATTTTATATCGCTATTGCTAAGGGACGGTACATGTATTGTAAACGGATTGTGCCAAACTTTCCGCTAAGAACGAAAAACAAGAATTTATTGTTTCCTCTCTCAAGTCAATATAATACAGAGATGCCAGTTTTCCGGATTTTTTCATTGCCAGAAAAAAGATTCCGGGGGGGAAAAAAAAAAAAATCAATTTTCATAGTAAAATCCGTGAAAATGAACTTATACTACGTAGATACCCCACAACTACCTTATCTTGTCTATGTGCACTGTTTGTGCTTACATCTACAGTTTATACGAAGCATGAGTGTGAGAACAAACAGTGTACATTGACAAGATAAGGTACTGTGCAGTGAGTCCATGTTATGCATGATGGCAGTGCACGATTGTGCTATCGCGAGATAGGGAAATCACAGCCCCTAAGGGCCCCTAATAACCGGCATTTCCTCAGAGAACTGATTCTAAATTTCACAAATGAGTCCCAATGGAATATCATCGCTATTTTTCATGATTCAGGTGAGAGAGAATGTCTACTTTGATGGTTAATTTGTTGAAATATTCTCTTGAAAAATCCCTGCTGGAATTCACTTTCCAGCAGGAATGGGAGGCGTTCTTCCACAGCACCAGCGGCCTAGATTATTGGTAGTGTAGTGGGTACACTGCGTGCACATCGTGAATCGTTCTTCAGGACCAGGCTTTTGTGGTTTGTTTTCTACTCTTTAACTTTATCTTGGGGTGTTTGAATTTAGCTGTGGTTGACTACATACGATCAGGGAATTTCTGGAATGTTAAAGAATGAAGATAAAGTAATTTTCCTTCGAAAAAAATCTGGTTCCTGGTAAGGAAGTCTTAATGTGAAGTTCTGTTGTGGAAATACATGTAATGAGAGTTTGTGTAAAGACCATTTGGCCCTCACTGATATTTTTTTTTATTTTTATATTTTTTATTTATTTTTTATTTATTTATTTTTTGGGGGGGGGGGGGGCTGTGCATATGAAAATTTTCATACTACCTGTAATGTGATTTGAGTTTAGATCTTACTCAGAAGATAAGGCAACTGGGCAAGTGATTTGCACGTGGTGTGGTAAAAAACAGATCAATTGCCTAAAATATTAAGTTAATCATGTCAATATTTCTTTATAATGTACTGTAGATTAATGATTTTAGCCCTCTAAAGAACAAGAAAACGTACCAGCTTCAGGGGGCTTCGCTCCCTGAACCCTGAAAAGGGGCTATGCCCCTTGACCCCACCAGGGGCCCTGGGCAGGCCCCTGGACCTCCGGCTTGGGTTTTCAGGATTTTTTTGAGCTATCACTTAACATCTCTGATAATACAATAGGGACTTTTTAAATGATAATTGCTATTCTCCTAACCTTTAAATACATGGTTGCCAATGTCTTTTAGGTATTTACATAAGAAACAATGACAAAAAACAAACAAACAAACAAACAAACAAACAAAAAACCCAAAACAAAACATGAAACATATATCTTATTTGATTTGACTTTGATTTGATTTGATTTCTACTAGTTTATTGTTTTTTCAGGCATGGTACAGTTCTCATACATATTATGTTGAATACATAATTGAATACATATAACTGAATAAACAGTTGATACACAATTGAAAATATAATTGAATCATGATTGAATACATAAGTGAATACATATTTGAATACATATTTGAGTGCATAATGGAATAACAATTCAATATTGAATATCATTCAATTACAGCCAACAATTATTAAGCAGGGATATTGTTTCCAGGAGGAAGGGGGAGGGGGCGCTGGCGGTGGAAGGGATGGTTGCCCCTAAATATTTTTTTAAATAGAGCGTAAACCTCCTATTAATGTAATGCGTTTATCCCTTCCAAACCTGAAATGGATCATAGCCCCTGCAACTGTGATGAAAATTTTTGAAACTCACCAGGGGTCGTAATATTCTCTATTGGTTTTCTACAACTAGTGCCCACAGGTCCATTAACTGAAAAGAAACAAACAAAAATATATATAATTGCTAACTTCTTTTTTTTTAAATACAATTTATTATGATTGAATCCTTTTTAGAATATCTAACATTTTTTTACGGAATGTGCTTTTGCAAAATTTATAATTTTATGTGTGAATTGAAATAATATTTTTACACATACTATCCTAGAGTATATGGCAGTTACTTGGTTCTACTATTCAGTTGTGTAATGAGCCAAAACTTTGAGGGGGCCGCTGAGCCTGCAGTAATAAATGAACTATTTTCTAAAGTGCAAGGAACGCAATACATATCTAACTCGTATATGAATCCTTTGAATGGGGGGGGGGGGGTACATCCCCGCCCCTCCAACAAATAAGAAGACTTAGAATTTCGCTGTACCATTATAATGTTGCACTTTCAGAGTCTAACGCCTTTGCTATATTAAATATTGAATTTAGCGAGGTCGCGTACCTACCGAGCCAGAAAATTTAACGTTTTGTAGTTTGAAACATTGCATTTTAGACAACTTTTATGCACACGAGTACCGTAATGACCAAAGTCTGAGCTCAATACCCTCCCTTTTCTTTTTTCTCTTACGGGATAAGCAGCTTATATCGTCATCCTATTTTTTTTGCGACTTTCAATTTTTGGGGACGATTCCTCTACTATGTAATGCCTGTTTAAATATTTTTGTTAATTTTAAGTTTAAGTGTATTAAACAGGGAGCGGAGCGACAGAGTAAGAGGATTTTTTGTTTTGAACAGTGAAAGTTTGCATTCTATAAGCACTTCGGAGCCTAAGTAGCACATGTGCTGTATATACCATTAACTCATTATTTACTTCCCTCACTTTTCGAAGGAAATTTCACGGTAGTGTACGAGCCTATTGTAAAGGGGCTAGTTTGGGTATAAAGAGGAGAGTTCCCCTCCTATACTTAGAAAATTGGGATAAACAAATATATCTTGCATGCAAAAGATGCATATGGAAGGGGAGATACTATTTTTTTTTTTTTTTTTTTTTTAGCCATTTATATGTTCTGAAAGACGTACTACTGTAATCAGAAAAATACATTTTTCTAGCCAGGTATATAAAGTGGACGTCCTTCTTTTTATCTTTCTTTCTTCTTTCTTTCTTTTTCCTCCCTTCTTTTTTTTTTTTTTTTTTTTTTGGTCGTGGAACTTAGTTTGCGGGGGCTGCAGCCCCCAAGCCCCCACCAGTACGCCAGTGCTACTACTGTATAAATCGACTTTGGCCATTTACTTACATAAATTCTTAAATCTATAAAAATGTGCGTTTATGTACATGTATTAAAATCACAAATTCATTGATCATGTCGATAATAACCATTGTGATTCCTTACCTTTATACAAACTCACTGCAATATAACTACCACAACCCTGCGGATCTGCAGTTCCGCAAGGCAATCCGCATTTATGATCGTCCACTTTTTTAGAACAATTCTTTCCACAGGCACAGGAACATTTCGTTCTGTTGTACATGGCTGCGAAGAAATATCCGTCGTCTTTACACGATGCCGTGCACGAGGTCGGTGTTGTCAAATTGTCGTGGTCATCGGCATCGTATTCGAAGTGTCCGCAGCTATTATGAAAGCAGCCGATATATGTACCATCTGTTTAAAAAAAAAAATCAAGTAGTCTGGAAGAGACTCGCGCGAACAGAGAATTGTACTGAAGGATTTTTTTTTACTGTTTCAACTTGAACGTCAAGTTTAAATTTCTTCATCAAATATTAGCCTTTTCATTGGATAAGAATGAAATGCGCAAAAGAAAGCCTCTTTTTCTAAGCCAGAGCAAATTACATATTCGTATTGAGCAATTATAAAAGAACACTGAAGCTGTAATAACTAATGCACGTTCGATGGGATTGTAGATCTGTGACTTCAGAAGTCCCTGATCATCACACGATTTTGTTCTCTAGACTTGTCGATGTTTATCAGTTCATTCACTGCTATAATATTGATATTCAAGAGAGAAAAAAAATCACTAACCTTCGTTCTCATTGGCCTCCGTTGCAGTTGGTTTATTAGCAATAGTACACCGCAGTAGTAATGACTGACAGAATAAGATAAGCACTAACATTATACACATTTTTGCAATTCAGACAAGACTATTCGACAAAAAATGGACAGCGCATAATAGTCCTCGGAGAAGTAAAATGATCGGATAGATTATTTTGATTATGATGAAGCACAACTTTGTTATCATAACAGTCTGATCGTCCACCATTCCTAGGTCTAATTAATCATATTCCTAAGCTCCTATAAGATAATAAAACCCCACTTGATATGAAACTAACAGTAAGCTAAACCAGTCTATACAAAGTATCTCCAGCTTTTAATAGATGTGTTTGACTGGATCCGGACTATCTCGGCACTAGGGACAACTCGGCCTCAGCGGAAAATCGGGGCGAGATATTAAATTAGCTGAATAGATCGCAAAGACCTGCTCGGAGCCTGCACTGATTAATCTTATACAACACCCACATTCAAGTTTATTTGATAGAAATGGTTACTAAGGTGACAATACTGATAATTTTGAGAAGCAAAATTCTACAAAACATAAAAAAAATTGGAGCTATTTAAGGTCCGAAGTGTAGCTTGCACTTGAAACTCTGGAACCCTGTCGCCACGCGATGCCGAGTTCGCCCTAGTGCCGAGTTTGCCCGACCCCGTTTGACTGATGTGAAGAAAAACTTTATCATAACTGTCCTATCAATATAATACCATTAACCAGATTTTCTCTAAATCTAAGATGGTATAAAACCGTACTTGATATGAAACTGATGGCACTGTAAATAAATTTAGAACTATATATCCAGTTTCAAAATGAATTAGGGTGCATACATTTGTTCGGAGAAAAGAAAGTGATTCGAAAGATAATACTGCTTATGACATGTATGATGTGAGGCGCTGTGCTAGTACAATGCATGATTGAGCGTATATGAGGTAATGAAATACATACAAGAGTCGAAACTATGGTTAATTTCTCAAACTAATTTGTTGTCAAAGCAATGTATATACAAATATGTTTATGAAAGCAGGAGGGTGCTAACTGATACACTTTCACACAGAATTAATGACTTTCTGGCTCTCAAAGAATAATAATGATTATGGGCACGACCAATCGTTGATTAAAAGTTTAAAAAGTGTTAACACTTATTATTCATAATAATATACCCCCTTCAAACAGGTCAAGCCTAATACCAAATAAAACTGAACATTCACCCTTTTCATGTTTTCCTGTGAACACGTGCCTAACGACCTTGTTTTTGCTCCTGCTCCCAACCTCTTTTCCCTTCCATTTCCAGTCTTTTCACTCTTCCTCTTTGTTTTCCTAGAAACCTATGTTGGCATACCGTGAATTTTTTTCTGTAACTTTCGCCACTATTTATCCAATTATTATAATTTTGTTTGACCAAAATTCTTTTACGTATTCAAGTCTTTGGGGCATGCATCATACAAGCATTGCTTTCTCAGCATGCCCCCTCCGTTTCATTGTATATGTTAGGTCAATAATGATCCGTTTGTGTAAATTATTTTTTGTACTCTTCTTAGTACCCTTTATCTTTGTATGTTAGTTTGATATACTAGACTTATTACATCGTCTTATGTTTAATCATTTGATCGATATGTATCATATATGATTATTTTGAAACGGAAAATAAATCAAATCAAAATCAAATCAATTATTTCCAGGAAGAAATTTTATATTTTGTCTTGTGTTCATACAATTGCAGAAATCCTGCTTTTGGAGCGAAATCCATGACAAGTAAAAAAAAAATTAATTAATTAAAAATAATCATATGGGGCTTCCTCTAACGCCGCCCCCTGTACACAGGCGCTTTATAAAGGCAGATTTAATGGGGGGGGGGGGGGGGGGTAGTTGGTTGGCCTGTCATTAGGAAAGACGCATCATACCGATTCCATCATTGCAATCTTTTCCTTTTTCTTACCTCTCTCAGTTTCCTATCATCATTTTTCCTCTTTCAGTCAGTTTCTTGTGCAATCACAAAACTCTTTGGTTTCTTTTTTTTAACGTATGTTGCTTTGATTTAATTTTAGTAATTTTTTGTTTTAATTTGTATATTGTTTCTCGAAATTGATTTCTTGTTAACAATTGGTGTGTATCTACTGGGCTTCATGGGAGACCAGATTTTACTGAATGAACTATCCTGTGGATACGCTAAATAAATAAATATATAAATAAATAAATAATAAAAATAAATAAATAAAAATAAATAAATGAATAAATAAATAAATAAATAAATAAATAAAATATATGACTAATGAAATAATTAGGTAGATTATGAATAAATGAATGAATCAATAATTCAAAGTTCCAGTAATAGTCTAAAGCTCATTTAACCGCTTTCCATTTTCGAGAATTATAACCGCCCCTACTACTTTTGGCCTCTGCTTCCTCTCTATCCTCTCTCAATTACTTTTCTCCCTCTCCCCTTTTCTCTCCAATTCTTTCTCTCCCCCTCTCTCTCTCTATCTCCTTCCCCTCTCTCTCTATCTCTTTCTATTCTTCCCTCTCCTTTGTTTATTAGCAATAGAACACCGCAGTAGTAATGACTGACAGAATAAGATAAGCACTAACATTATACACATTTTTGCAATTCAGACAAGATTATTCGACAAAAAAAGGACAGCGCATAATAGTCCTCGGAGAAGTAAAATGATCGGATAGATTATTTTGATTATGATGAAGCACAACTTTGTTATCATAACAGTCTGATCGTCCACCACTCCTAGGTCTAATTAATCATATTCCTAAGCTCCTATAAGATAATAAAACCCCACTTGATATGAAACTAACAGTAAGCTAAACCAATCTATACAAAGTATCTCCAGCTTTTAATAGATGTGTTTGACTGGATCCGGACTATCTCGGCACTAGGGACAACTCGGCCTCAGCGGAAAATCGGGGCGAGATATTAAATTAGCTGAATAGATCGCAAAGACCTGCTCGGAGCCTGCACTGATTAATCTTATACAACACCCACATTCAAGTTTATTTGATAGAAATGGTTACTAAGGTGACAATACTGATAATTTTGAGAAGCAAAATTCTACAAAACATAAAAAAAATTGGAGCTATTTAAGGTCCGAAGTGTAGCTTGCACTTGAAACTCTGGAACCCTGTCGCCACGCGATGCCGAGTTCGCCCTAGTGCCGAGTTTGCCCGACCCCGTTTGACTGATGTGAAGAAAAACTTTATCATAACTGTCCTATCAATATAATACCATTAACCAGATTTTCTCTAAATCTAAGATGGTATAAAACCGTACTTGATATGAAACTGATGGCACTGTAAATAAATTTAGAACTATATATCCAGTTTCAAAATGAATTAGGGTGCATACATTTGTTCGGAGAAAAGAAAGTGATTCGAAAGATAATACTGCTTATGACATGTATGATGTGAGGCGCTGTGCTAGTACAATGCATGATTGAGCGTATATGAGGTAATGAAATACATACAAGAGTCGAAACTATGGTTAATTTCTCAAACTAATTTGTTGTCAAAGCAATGTATATACAAATATGTTTATGAAAGCAGGAGGGTGCTAACTGATACACTTTCACACAGAATTAATGACTTTCTGGCTCTCAAAGAATAATAATGATTATGGGCACGACCAATCGTTGATTAAAAGTTTAAAAAGTGTTAACACTTATTATTCATAATAATATACCCCCTTCAAACAGGTCAAGCCTAATACCAAATAAAACTGAACATTCACCCTTTTCATGTTTTCCTGTGAACACGTGCCTAACGACCTTGTTTTTGCTCCTGCTCCCAACCTCTTTTCCCTTCCATTTCCAGTCTTTTCACTCTTCCTCTTTGTTTTCCTAGAAACCTATGTTGGCATACCGTGAATTTTTTTCTGTAACTTTCGCCACTATTTATCCAATTATTATAATTTTGTTTGACCAAAATTCTTTTACGTATTCAAGTCTTTGGGGCATGCATCATACAAGCATTGCTTTCTCAGCATGCCCCCTCCGTTTCATTGTATATGTTAGGTCAATAATGATCCGTTTGTGTAAATTATTTTTTGTACTCTTCTTAGTACCCTTTATCTTTGTATGTTAGTTTGATATACTAGACTTATTACATCGTCTTATGTTTAATCATTTGATCGATATGTATCATGTATGATTATTTTGAAACGGAAAATAAATCAAATCAAAATCAAATCAAATATTTCCAGGAAGAAATTTTATATTTTGTCTTGTGTTCATACAATTGCAGAAATCCTGCTTTTGGAGCGAAATCCATGACAAGTAAAAAAAAAAATTAATTAATTAAAAATAATCATATGGGGCTTCCTCTAACGCCGCCCCCTGTACACAGGCGCTTTATAAAGGCAGATTTAATGGGGGGGGGGGGGGAGGGTAGTTGGTTGGCCTGTCATTAGGAAAGACGCATCATACCGATTCCATCATTGCAATCTTTTCCTTTTTCTTACCTCTCTCAGTTTCCTATCATCATTTTTCCTCTTTCAGTTAGTTTCTTGTGCAATCACAAAACTCTTTGGTTTCTTTTTTTTAACGTATGTTGCTTTGATTTAATTTTAGTAATTTTTTGTTTTAATTTGTATATTGTTTCTCGAAATTGATTTCTTGTTAACAATTGGTGTGTATCTACTGGGCTTCATGGGAGACCAGATTTTACTGAATGAACTATCCTGTGGATACGCTAAATAAATAAATATATAAATAAATAAATAATTAAAATAAATAAATAAATAAATAAATAAATAAATAAATAAATAAATAAATAAATAAATAAAATATATGAATAATGAAATAATTAGGTAGATTATGAATAAATGAATGAATCAATAATTCAAAGTTCCAGTAATAGTCTAAAGCTCATTTAACCGCTTTCCATTTTCGAGAATTATAACCGCCCCTACTACTTTTGGCCTCTGCTTCCTCTCTATCCTCTCTCAATTACTTTTCTCCCTCTCCCCTTTTCTCTCCAATTCTTTCTCTCCCCCTCTCTCTCTCTATCTCCTTCCCCTCTCTCTCTATCTCTTTCTATTCTTCCCTCTCCTTTCTTTCTATCTTTCTCTGCATATTTACACTCCCTTGTTCCTCCTCTCTTCATCTTCTCTCTTTCCCTCTCTCCCCTCTCCCCCTCTTCCCTATCTCTCCGCTAACTTCTTTGCTCTCTCTTCTACCATTTTCACTCCCATTCCTCCTCCGCTTGATGTCATAAAATGTTGTTATGTAATATTTATGTACTATACTACATGTATTAACTTAAAGTTCAAACTATTTTTTTCTCTGTTGATTATTTATGTACTATGTATGTCTTACTTTTGGAAATTGACCAATTTCAGCTCTTGAGCTGCATTTTTTTTTTTTTTTTTTTTTGGGGGGGGGGTTTAATTTCAATAAACCGAATGAATGAATGAATGAAAAAAAGTTCATTATCAAGTCATGAAAAACATAAAGTGGAGAAGTATGAAACCAAGTGGCATTTTCCAAATGATTCCTTATACATGTATAAACATACTAGCAACAAGTTGAGTTGAGTTGAGTTCAATTAATTCATTTTCTCAATCATAAAAAGATAACAATGACAAAGATATTTACATTGTAAAAATAATGTGCAGATGTATACATATACGATTCAACAAGAAAAGGAAAACTACAACAACGTTTATAGTGAACCTATATGAGGCATAGCTTCCTTAGAACAAAGCAAAGCAAAGCAAAATATAAAAATAAATAACCATTACATTTAAAATGAGTAACAATTTGTTGTTTGTTTGTTTGTGTTTAATTCAAATACAATCCAGAATAGAAACGTCGACCAACGTGTGGTATTGTGCCCCTGCATGGCTAAGATGAAATAATCCGAATTATGTCTGATGATGTAGCCATTATTAGATCAAAATGTAAAGTTTTTTTTCTCGGTAACTCCTATCTACAGATATTTATGTTTTATTAAGTCTCTCTGATAACTAGAGGACATGGGAAAAAACAAAAAAGGAAAAAAAAAACCAAAAAAAAAAAAAACGAAAAGGATGAAGAATTCCTTGCAGGGTAGAAGTTTCTTAATCCGCTTTGCAAAAGTAAAAGATCGAAACTCACCAAAGCCCTTTCCCGCCTTCACAGGGTTCGCCATAGTGTTATAACTTTTGACCTTTTCCCTGATCAGGTGTACTGCAAAAAGAAAACGAAATAACGACATAAAATATTCATTGTTATTATTTTCTTCTAAATTTATATTTTGAAAATCAACCTCAAAAGATCCTAGTTGCGTAAAAGAGTGTAAGTGAGCAAAAGAGGACCTCTTCTGATGTCAAGATCAAGTAGTTAGTATAAAAAAAGATACATAAAGGCCCGAATTCACAAAGGAGGTTTAAACCATGGCAAGGTTTAAACCTCCGTAAGCGTACTAAAATAAGCGTAAATAAGCGCACATTGCCCATGCGCGCGCTCAAAGAAAATAATATGATTGGATCGGATTCCGTGCGCACGTACGCTTAAAAAAACCAGGAGGGGGTTTAAACCATGGTTTAAACTAAACCTCCTTTGTGAATTCGGGCCAAAAGGTTACAATCCCGAGAGCGATGGAATCCAGAGGATTAAAAACAACTGTCATACACTTTTGTTCTTCATAATGCTAACGGTCATGTTCAAAATGAACGCAGACGCAGTGGCGGATTAAGGGGGGGGGGGGGGGGGGAGTCAATTCCGGCCCGTGCCCGCCTCTTAAAATTCAAATTCAAATTCAAATTCAAATTCATTTATTAATTCAAAATCCAAACATATAGGATCATTCTCAATTTTCTGTTTACAAAGCATAGCAGGTATACAGAAGTAACATAACATAAACAAAAACAAAACAAAACTAAACAACCTCAACAAAAAATCCCAAACAAAACTCATGTCATAATTCCAGTTCAAAGCATGATATAGATTTAGCACCCCCCCCAAAAAAAAAATAGAAAAAATAAAAGGAGAGTGTACAATGTGCCCCATCCTTTTGACCCCCCCCATTTTTTAACTGATTAACTTTTTTTTTTCTTTGCTTGTCAGAGAATTTCGAACGACAAAGAGCCCAAAACGTATGATAACCCCTTTTTTTTTGCTTGTCAGAGAATTTGGGAGGAAAACTGGACCCAAAACTTCTGATAACTTTTGCTTGTGTGCTTGTGTGCCCCCTCCGCCTTTACAGAATCCAGGATCCTCCCCTGCGCAGAGGAACCCTACCAATCCTCTTGAGATTCTTGTGCATCTCGACAGAATCTAAAATGGGGTCATGCTTTAGACAATATTACATATGGTTTTATTTATAACATGTCTGAAGTAGACAAGTGCTCTAACTGCATGCATATCAATCAATCTTAACAATTTGAATAGACTGTAATTTCAGCATTACAGGTCATTTTGAATTGCGGTAATGGAGTGCCATTTCGAAAAAATGGCTTAAAGGAACTCTCAACAATTCATCCGGCAGCATATGGGTTGTTTCCACCAGCAAAGTAAGTGTATAAAGGAACTAATAAAAAATTATACTTGAATAACCGAAGGGCACATAATATTTGCACTTGCTCGGGGAACTATTATTTCAATCTTCAAATCTTTTATTTAGCTATCATAAATTTCTACCAAATTCGTTTGACAGATCTCATTTTCGTATAGTCTTAATCATGCAGTGTAAGTTTCGTTTGATTATGTACGAATGTATTTTCGCCATTTCTAGAACACAAGATTAACGGCATTTACATAAACCCTTTGGAAGCGCATAGGGACGTTATATCATAATGTGATATGCGCTATACAAGAACGGTTTATTATTATTATTATTATAAACATCATTCCTGGTGAATACAGAGAAATGTTAAACATTAAATAATTGTCCAAATTGATGAAATACCTCTGTACACACTAGCTGCAGTATAGCCTCCACATAATTTAGATAAAGCTCTTCGACAAGGCAATCCACAAACATTATTATCCAGTGGTTTAGTAAGACAATTCATTCCACTGGCACAAGAGCATTTCGTGCGGTTGTAAAGGGCTGCCAACAAATATCCGTTGTCTTTACACGATGCCGTGCACGAGTCTGGCGTTGTCACATTGTCTTGGGGAATGGTATGGTAATCGAGGTGCATACATCCATAAGGATAACAACCGATGTACTCGCCATCTATAAAATTACATAATATCTTTAAAGAATTTATTACCACTATCATTATTTTCATTATTATCATCATTATTATTATTATTATCATAATAATAATAATAATAATAATAATAAAAATAATAATCTGAAAAGACTACCCTGTTTTTAAATAAAACGTAATAAATAATAATAATAAATAAATCATTAACTTTATTATTGTCATTATTATTGTCATATATTATATTATCACGTAATTATTATTATTATTATTATTATTATTATTATTATTATTATTATTATTATTATTATTATTATTATTATTATTATTATCATTATTATTATTATCATTTTTATTTATTTTTTTTTTTTAGATATATATTTACCCTTCCACAGGGCTCCTTTATTATTTATAAACATTCATTTCACAAAAAATTCGATACATGCACTATTCCATGACATTGTCAAATAATTATTCAAACATTAGAACATAACGAAATAATCTCGGTCACATAACGAAATAATCTCGGTCACATTGTGACATAAGATAGGACATAGAAAATATAGTTTGTATTCTGCATATGTAGCAATCAAACAAACAAAATTTAAACAAAAACATTCAGAAACATTTGGTAAAATGAAACTATTTTTTCATAACATTCTTTTCTTGAAGACTTGTTTTTGCTATATAACTTTCCATATCATAATAAGATTTAACAGCTAATATAACTTTTTCAAACAGTGGTATGTGGTTTTTGCATTTAGATGAATAAATTTCTTTTCTTACAATAATTAAAATACAATTAAAAGCGTTGTTATGACATCCATTAAAGCCGAACAATTTATTCTGATTTGTGAGTTTTACCTTCATATTAGTCTTACGAAACAACCATTCCTCAAGTTTTGACCATATTACATTTGAATGTGGACAGTAACAAAAAATATGAGTAATTGTCTCTTCACTGCTGTTACAAAATGTACATTTCTTATCAGTAACTAATTGGAATTTTAACAATGAATCCTTCATGTAAAGTATTCTGTTTAAAATCTTAAACTGAAACCACCTCATATTTATATCAATAGTTGATTGAAAGGGAGTCAAACAATATGAATACCATGCTTTATCTTCGAGTTCTAAATCCTGTTTCCATTTTGTAAGGCTGTTACATTCTTTCACATTATGTTTTAAAAACGACTGGTAAATATGTGAACACCCTTTTTTCATTTTCAATATAAGAAGTAATGCTTCAGGTATAATACCTGTAGGTTCCATCAATTTTGGTATAACACTCTTTTTAAAACCAGACCGAATAGCACTGCACAACCCATAGTATTGAAGGAAATTTACTTGTATATTGAATTTATGTTGAAGTTCAAAATACGATAGAAATGTACCATCTGTTTTCAAAATATCATTGATAAAACGTATTCCTTTCACACTCCAAGATTCAAAATATATTGAATTATTATTCACTTTTATCCTGTGATTATTCCAGAGAGATTGACATGCAATATTATCTACAGTGAGTTCAACCAAATCTGAAAAAGCGAAAAGCACCTCTTTCCAAAATGGATTAAGCGTGACAGTGACTAATTGTTTGTAATGTTCGGACCCCCTGTATAATTGGGGAGAATATGATGGAGGAAAAAACGAGAGAAACATATGATAAGTAAAGTTGTCATCAGATGAGTCATTAATAAATCTTCTGACCCATGATATCTTAAGAGATTTCATATGTATAAAAATATCCGTCATTTTAACTCCACCATCCTTATATAACTGACACATTTGTTTTCTTCTTATTTTGTCAGGTTTATTACCCCATATAAACGAGTAAAAACATCGATTTACCTCTTTAATAATTTGTGGATTTGGTTCTGGAAATGATAGAAACAAGTAGTTTAATTTGGGTATAAATAACGATTTAATTATGGTTACTCGTCCTAAGGGAGTCAATGATCTTTTCAACCATGAGGTCATTTGATTTTTAATTTCTTTTATCTTTTCACAATAATTATATTCAACCATCTGTGATAAATGTACTGAAAAGTCTATACCTAGGTACCTAAAATAACCTTCAGATATCCAGTTCAATTTGTATTCATGTAAAATTTCTGTTTTAAGAGACCTGTTCTTCCCTATCCATATAACGTGCGTTTTTGTTATGTTGATTTTAAGATTGGACATATTTTTAAAGTCATTAAGTATTTCGAGGGCACACTGTAAATCTTGCCTGGTACCATTGAGTGTCAAAAGGGTGTCATCTGCATATTGCAACAGTTTGAGTGTTTTCCCATTCATATGCAATCCAACTAAAGAATTTGAGTGACGCATTAGGATACCAAGTATTTCACTCACTAACAAAAACAGGTAAGGAGACAAAGGATCTCCCTGGCGACACCCTCGTCCTATTACAAATCTATCTGTACAATGTCCGTTAACTAAGACACACGAGGAAGCGTTTTCATAAAACAATTTAATCCATTTCTGTAAAGATGGGCCAAATTGAAAGAAATCCAAAACTTTATAGAGGAATTTGTGCGACACAGAGTCGAATGCCTTTTCGAAGTCAATAACCAGTAGCATGCCTGCTATATCATTTATTTCAGTGTAAAGCAATGTGTCATATAATAAACGTATATTTTCCCCTATGAAACGACCCTTTATAAATCCCTTTTGATTTTCATGTATCAAGTAAGACAAAACACCTTTTAGTCTATTAGCTATACAACCGGATGCCAGTTTATAAATAACGTTTAGCAAGGAAATAGGGCGCCAGTTTTTAAGAAAATCTCTAGACTTGTTCCCTTTCGGAATCAAAGTTATAATCCCCAATTTTTGCGATTGTGATAAATGTCCTGTAAAATAAGCATGGTTCAAAGACTTTACTATAAAATGTTTTATATCTTCCCCCCAAAAATGATAGAATTCTGCCGTAAAGCCATCTTGCCCCGGGGATTTATTGTTTTTCATATGTTTTAACATAGCATAAACTTCATCGATACTTAATGGACCTTCAAGCAATAAAGACATTTTTGATGACAATTTGGGAATGTCAGAATAATTCAATAAAATTTCTTAATTTGTTTCTTCTACTTCTTTTTCTGCATAAAGGTTCGAATAAAAATTAAACACCTCTTTAAGTAATGCACTTTGTTCACTAATGGTATCACCATTTTCAGTAGATAATTCACGTATTTCTTTATTAACTTTGTTTTGTTTTTCCAAATTCAAAAAGAATTTTGAGGGTTTTTCCCCAAACTCCATCCACTTTATACGAGATCTCATTCTGTTTTGAGCGGAAGGTTTCAAGTTCTAATTTCATTTCTTTAATTTCCTTTAATAAAGCAGTCTTATCATCGTTTATTACCAATTTTCTTTCTAACTCTTCAATGTTCTTTTCTAAATATTTTTGCCTATTTACACCTTGTTTCTTTAAAAAGGAAGCATACGATATAGCTTCTCCCCTAATAACCATCATTAAAGTTTCGAAAAATAATTGATCATTTATAGTAAATTCACAGTCACCAACTATACAATCGTTTTCATCAAAATCTACCGTTTCTTTTGCGTAAAACAAAATAGTCTCTTTTATTGTTTTCTTAATTTGTAAAACAAAACCCTCGTTTTTTAACAAAGAATTATTGAATTTCCAGTAACCGGGACCTCGCTTTAGTTGATTTAAGCTCAGACTTAGACTAATTAAGGAGTGGTCCGTTCGATAACCCGGAAAAATATCAACCCTGTGAACTAAAGAAAGAAGTTCTGAAGATATCAAAAAGAAGTCTAATCTGCTTTGTTTAAAAGGGTTTGGTTGTCGCCATGTATAGGATCTTTTAGTTGGACATTTAATTCTCCATGGATCGCATAAATCTAATGCACTCTTCATTTCCTTAACTTGTTGTTTTGCTCGAGGATTATTAACATGGAGGTAGTTACATGTATCGAGAGTTGAATCTTGTACTAAATTCCAATCCCCACAAATAATGGTATGTGGATTTTCATATTCTGTTATAATTTTTTGAAGATCAGCAAAAAATGTTGGATTGTCTGTATTTGGCCCATATAACGATGCTAATGTTATGTTATATTCGTAAAGTGTCAAGTCTAAAACCACAAAGTTTCCTACGTTGTCTATTTTCAGCCTATTTATATTTACTGGGACCGTATCTTTAAAAAGAATAGCTACTCCCCTTGAGTTGGACGTATTACAAGAGAAAAAACATTTGCATCCCCATTCCCTACGTATTTCGTTTTCTATATCTGGTACAAAATGAGTATCCTGAATACAACACACGTCACATTGTTTTGACTTTAAATATAACAAAATATCCTGCCTTTTCCGACTATCACCTAGGCCACGACAATTCATGGAAATAAACGTAACGTCATCGTGCATCATACATGAGTTGGTTAAGAAAAAGAAACAAGGAACTACCTGTGGAAGTATTATTATTATTATTATTATTATTATTATTATTATTATTATTATTATTATTATTATTATTATTATTATTATTATTATTATTATCAATATCACCATTTAGTCTTTAGCCTCATCAGTGACATGCACTGCTTTCCCAGGGGGCCCTTTTGAAAGAAAAGTAAAATATATTGAGATACAAAACTTACAGCTACACTTAGAATGGAGCAAATTAAGCTGAAGAGGGAAAAAAATCTTGCGTTAATATACATTACATTATAATATTCAGGCCTATCAGCCTATAGATCGCTTAGCCAGATTTAGATCTTTCATCATTTCAAAAGAAATGTGATGTCAATGGTACGGTGTCATGAGTATTACTCTTTTATATCCAATATCCTTCCATATAGAAAGAATCAAGGGGGGAAATAGCTATAACATAATACCGTTAGTCTCTTAAATAATCGAGTAGCGACAACATCTTCAAATAATAGCAATGGAAATTATATTGATTATGCATATAAAACGATTGCGAAGACTTTCGAGAAATCAACTCAAGGGCAATATCAATACCCTTTTGTATATTTCATAGAATCATGTTAAGATTATGTAACATGTCACTCTAATGTTTGCACTTTTCAAAAGGTGAAGGACAAGACTGTATTGGAATTGCCAAAGGTAGATTTTGAGAAAGTCTTTGCCATCGTGTTATATGTACGTATACAATCACATATAAATACATTTGAAAGGAAAGGACAATTTTTCTTACATTTTGAAGATCTCTCACTTTCCTGCTGTGTAGTAGCTTCCCCTGCGGTGGATAACCTCACCAATAGTGAATGAATAATCACGAAACACATCAACAAAACAAGCATTTTTGTACTTGAAAAAATGTATTTTTTAAAAGCAGAATTAAAGTTGGCAACGATCAAGATGTGACTGACACAGCGTTTTGACTGATGATATCTCAAAAAGGTTTCTTGATCTAAGAGGAAATAACAAGGACACTTAAAACGAAACTACTGTTAATCAAATGTGGCGTATCCAGCATTGGGGCGATGTAATCCCCTTGAATTAAAAATGAATGATGATTTTAATAAATATTTTTCGAATGCATACGTCCCCACAATTTATCAGTTCGGATACGTCACTGACCAAAATTTGAACTATGCCCAGTCATGATTCATAAACATGTTGGGTTTCCTGTTTGATGAGAAGGTTAAGGTGGAGAATAATTTGTGAGCATTCTCATTCTTAACAAACTATATGACAAGAAATAGCTCAAAAGTTTCAACCAAACCTCATGCCACATGTGCATATGTGCAGTCCATGCATGTACCCATTTCTGTGTGCAGTCACTGCAGTGCATGTGATTTTCAGTAAGAATGAGTCAATGTCTTATTTTGATTATCTCAAAGCCTCACAGTATACATCAATGCTTACACCGGTTCTCCTCCCCCCCCCCCCCCAAAAAAAAAAAAGCGGAACGGCGGATTTTCACTACTTTGCCTTCGAAAAGTATATATATTTTTTACATCATTAGGTAAAGCATCTTTCACCGAAGAGAATGATATCAAGATCATTGAATTTGGTAAAACAATTTTGATTCAATGCACGTTTCTTAAAATACAGTCATTTTCAAATTTCGCATGTTTTTTGAGACCGATGAGAGTAGAATTGGGTCGGGAAGGCCTTTCATATGGCATGTGCAATGATTAGCATCGTTTCCACTTTTCCCGAGCTACAGCTGACTAAAATCCATTCCCGACACGATCACTCATCGGTCGCAAAATTCAAGCGAAATTTGAAAATGACTGTGTTTTAAGAAACGGGCATAGAAGTAAAATTACTTAACCAAACTCAATGATCTTGTTTAATAACATTCTCTTCGGTAGAAGATGCTTTACCCAATTAATGATGTGAAAAAATTATATACTTTTTGAAGGCAAAGTACTGAAAATCCGCCGTTCCGCTTTTTTTGGGACACCCGGTATAGAGCATAATTAAGAATTTAATCGCATGACCAGTACTCAACTTCCTCTTTAAGTATAGTACTTATATATCTTAGAGTGGTTTCAAAATATGTTTTGGTTAATTGCATTGCGCAGAGTGACAATAATTAATTAAGTAAGAGCGAAACTAAATGGACAAAAAAAGAGAGAAAGAAGAAAAAAACAACAACAACAAACTAACCATCAAGTCTTGGGGAAGTCCGACCTAATCTTAAACCTAGAGCTATAATTACAGAAAAGGAGAAACAGATCAGTGTTGTTAAATATCCCATTCAATATGATAAGTACCAAGACATATTCGAGGTCAAGATTAGATAATAAAAATTAATAAGCAACTCCAGTATCTAATACGCGAGTTACTATTCATTAGGATGGTGAAACGAAATTCTGGAATTTCTATTTTTTCCCAAAGGAAACGTCTTACATACCTGTTACATGTCACTCTAAGTACTTGTCTTGATTAACAAATTGAGTAAAGTCGTAGCTCACATAGTTTCTAATTTGTATTAGATCTCTAAAAATTAAAAACGTCAACCTTTTTAGTAAGTTTCAATATTTATTTTTCCTTTCTAATTTCACCAACCTTTCTCTCCTCTCTTTCTCTCTCTCTATGTCTCTCTGTCTCTCTTTCTCTCTCTCTCTCTCTCTCTCTCTCTCTCTCTCTCACATACACACTGTGTACCTTCCTTTCTCTCTCTCTCTCTCTCTCTCTGTGTACATCTGTCTATGTATCTATCACAATGTAACCATTATCTTGTGTGTTTTCTATGTTTTTCCGGGGAAAAAAGATAACGAAAGACGGACAGGATAAAGAACAGTAGATTAAGGGAACATAGTGAGAAGGTATAAAGGCTTAGAAAAATAATGACACTTATCCAGTTTGATATGCGTTTAATTTCAAATATTTATTTATTTATTTTATTTATTTATTTATTTATTTATTTATTAGAGTTTTATTTGAAATACAGGGTAGGTGCGTTCAGTTGTAAATACTACTTTACAAGCACGCCCGAATATCAAGTATAGAGAACCATAAAATAAAACATGAAACAGGGCCTACATAATTCACATAGTTTTCTTTATGATGTTAACCAACATACCATT